>VXAA01006535.1:1182950-1231429 GCA_013399115.1 Anseranas semipalmata | reverse complement strand
AAGCACATCGCAAGGCGGTAGCGGCGGGGCCCGCTTTAAATACCCTCTTCCGAGGGGAGTAAGGCATCTGCAGCCTGCTCATAGCTGGCAGCACGCACTGANCCTCTCGCAAGGCAAAATGGCGGCGGCGGTGGCCAGGGGATGCGGTGGGGGTTGGCGCCGGGCGTGGCAGCGCGGCCTCGGGGGGCTCGTCCCCGCTTCCCGCCNGGCGGGGCCCGCTTTAAATACCCTCTTCCGAGGGGAGTAAGGCATCTGCAGCCTGCTCATAGCTGGCAGCACGCACTGACCAAGCATTTAAAAAAAAAAAAAAAAAAAGTGCCAGAAGCACGTTTGTCTCCGATAGGATTCCCACACAAGGCAAGCAAGTAGCCTAGCATCCATGTGGTAGGAGTTCAAGCAGTAAAGACTGCACAAATTTTCATCGGGATTACTTGGAGGGGAATTGTGGTCCGAAGGAAGCTTTCTCTTCTAGTGGAGAAATGTGAAATTTTGACAGTGCTGCCTGGAACTGAACGTTTCACTCCTGCTGCAACTGAAAGTTACGGCATATACAAGCTTTCATGTTCTCTGTCAAAATTCAGGCTTCTCTGCACAACTGCTAAACTAAATGAAATTATGTAGATGCCAGCTGCTTTGGATTGATTCTTTGGAGGCATACATAAACATAAACCCTGAGCAAACATGGGAAGGAACTCAAGGTTTCTCAGCAGTATTGTGAGTAGGACTTGAGGACTGTTTGATGTGCATATCTTTTTATCCGAGTGTGAGACAACACTCTGATTGCGTGAAGTCATGATGTGATGGGGGTGCATTTCTAAAGAAACAGGAAACAATGAGATAAATTGTCCTGAAAAAAAGAAAACACTTTTTTTTCCAAAAAGAGGTATTTTTTATGAATAGGGGAAAATACCGAAGAAAATAACGTTTCAGTAAAAAAAAATGTAGTGGCTGCTTTAAACATCTGAACCTTAATCCTTTATGACAATACTCTTCTTCCTAAAGCAGCAATATAAGTGGCATCTGCATCTCTAATTTCATGTTTGTAGGGATGTCCTCAGCTGTTGGAGGGCAGACAGAGAACTAAAATCTTGGCAGTGTATTACATTCACCTTTGGAAGGAACACTATACTTGATATATTTGTTTAATGTTTTTCCATAGCTCGCTTATCTGCTATAGCTATCTGGGTACTTATATTGCTGAAGTATCTTGCCACTGAAATGTGATTTCATCACTGAAATATTATTTGTGCCACTTCATTTGTACAAGGCCAGATAATTACTTACAGAAACTGTCAAGCAATTCATACTGTAAAGGTGACCCTTTTCTCTTGTCCATATAAAGGTTATGGATGTGAGAATTGCAATTACTTTTCACATGATATAGAGAAGCTTTGTTCTGTGGAGTATGTTCAGAGAGCAGTAGCTCTCTAGTTGAAATTATGATTTCTCTATTACCAGATTACTAATGTTTATGCTAATATGCTACTAACACTGCTCTGGAGAGCCACCTTTCCCAGCATGCAAGTGACTAGCCGACAAAGAATACATAATTTATTATGCCACCTGTCTGTTGGAGATTTATCAAACTACATGAGAAGTAATTGATATTTGTGATGATTTCATGATTTTCATGGGGTACCAAATTAGGGTTCATCCAGCATGCAAGTTTGCCTCATTAGTTTCTGTCAGATTTCTCATCTAAGGCAAAGTTAAAAGTTTCAGACCGTTATATTTTCTTTCTTACAGCATTCTCTCCTGTATATAATCAAGACACTTTGCCGTACAATCCTGTCTTTATACATTTTGAGTTAGTGTGTTTTCTCCAATATTGCAGCACAACCTTTGCCACCACACTGTAGATGGATTTGCAATACCATTTGCAAATTTTTACAATTGCGGTTTAGTTAAATAACTAAATAAAGGGTTTTTAATTCTTGTATTTTTAGATGTTTATGGTTTTTAACATTATCCATACTTAAACTGCATTTCCTATCTCCTCTTTCCTTTTCAGTCTTGCTTCATGGATACCAGTTGTTGGTCTGGAAATTCATGCACAGATCAGCTCCAACTCAAAACTTTTCTCTGGTTCCCAAGTCCAGTTTGCAGCACCTCCTAACTCTTTGGTATCTTTCTTTGATGCTTCTTTACCAGGAACTTTACCGGTAAGTTATGTTTCAACTTAATTTTTATCAGAATTTATGTCAGCCAACTTTGAGTATATTTCTAATATTCTTTTCTTTCCAATATTTGACCACAGAACTGCTTTTACGTATTTGTCTATTTTCTGGCTGTTTGATAATTTAAGGTTTCTTTCCAGTCTACTAACTCCCTGGTTATCACTGCAGATATTTGATATCTTCTGCAAATGAAAGAAATAAGGAGTGTCTCTTTGACATATTGAATGAATGACAGTATTTCTCTGAGGCCAGAGTGGGTGTATTTGGTTAGTGTGCCACACAGGAAATTCCTTAAATATGAGAGGTACTTAAAATCCTGTGAGAGAACATCTTAGATTTCCAAGTGGCCTTTTGATGTTACTTTGCCATATGTGTGTTTATGTAGCTGTCATTTGCCATTTGGAATGTCTCACTATGGGGTTACTTGGTTTCCTGAGTAGAAACTCTCTGATTTAGGAAAGCGTCACCTGTTCCTATTTCCAGTGCAACATAATTAAAATAAAAATAATAATAATAAAAAGGAAATATTTTTTTGTAATAATATAAATGTGAAACATTATGAGCTAATAAGTCAGAATAGCCAGCTAGCACTTTGCATTGAGAAGTTGTTAGGAACAATGTCATAAATTTTTGAAGTCACAGCTTAATTATAACTTCATTGTTTGTGATGGCTGTGACAGTGCTTCTGTAGAATTCTCTGGGAATCTTAACAGATTTAATATAAAAATAATAGTTAAAAAAAAGTATAACAGTATACAGTGAAAATAAGTACTGAATAGATTTCACATTGCCTCATGCAACAAACACGCAGAGATTATAAATGGGTCAAATTATTTTATGCAAAAGTGCTTCCTTGAGTATATTAGAGTGGAGGTATGAATTCCAGTTGCAGATATATTTTTTTTAATCTGTTGGAAGCTTTTTTTCACCATAGTATAGCCTTAAATAATGTTATTAAATTGAGAATTAACTTACAGGTGGATTTCTAGGGGCTTGATACATGCCATGTGATCCTTAAAGAGAGAAATGAGTTGATGTATTCATTCTGTATTTGCAAAAGTATTGAAACCTAAGGAAGTGGAGGTTAGACGCTGATAGAATTTGGACTTGCCTCTGGTCTCAGTGCCAATTCAGGGCTGAGTTTCAGATCTAACAATACAGAAATCTTGAAAACTTTCCAGAGAGAATGGGAATCTTATGTAATCATTTGGTTTTAGCATTGAATCTATTTAGACTTGAAACATGGAAGATGAGTTTCTTTCATTTGGGGGCAGGCCAAGGTTAGGGAGTTAATAATCATGGAATTTAAAAGGGTTCAAATTTTTGTTTTAGACCTAGTTAACATTTTGTGAATGCTCAGAAATCCTGTTAAATTGTCTAACGCTTGTCTTCAGTCAAGTAGAAAATTTGCTCTTGAAAGAACAAAAATGAGTATTTATGTAGAGTTTCATTTTTATGTACATTTCTATTTG
The DNA here is from genome assembly GCA_013399115.1 of Anseranas semipalmata. Taxonomy (NCBI): domain Eukaryota; kingdom Metazoa; phylum Chordata; class Aves; order Anseriformes; family Anseranatidae; genus Anseranas; species Anseranas semipalmata. The sequence goes on along the minus strand of VXAA01006535.1, from coordinate 1,227,780 downwards.
TCCACTTTGGGGTTTTTTTGGCTTGCTTTCCTCTGTTGCAGTGCTTTACAAATGCGGCTTGATATGGCCTTTGTGAGAATGCACTGATACATGTGGGCTTTGGCAGACAAGGTAACTGCACCTGAGATGTGAAAGCAGGATGGTTAGGTTAATTGAAAAGTAGTGATTTGGTGTTAGCTTCTACCAGGTGCTTTTATCTATACAATAAGAAAGATTTTTCTCACTGTAGTACTGCTGAAAATAGAGTTGAAAGTGAATGTTACAAAATACCTGTTTTTGCATGTTAGAATGTGATACAGAACCCAGTCTGTAGTCATAACTTTGTTTTTGCATTGTACTTGCTGCACATGAATTAATGTTAGAGAACCGTATTTGTTCTGGCAGCAAACAATTGGGCTTATTTTCTTGAAATAACTATATGTATTTGTATATAACAATAGTACCTGAAGTAGAATTGGATGGATTTTGGTGGATTTAGAAAGATAGAATGTGGATTTTGAAAAATTTCTAAGTATTTATTAAAAAAATAAAGCAACATCTTAACAAATGTTAAGATTTTTGCCTACTAAGTCTCTTTAGAAGGTAAATATTTGGCCTTTCAACTCTGTTTTGTTGAGAAATTAAAAAAATCAGAGCAAAGTTTTAACAGAACTGAAAAATACAGTGGTTGTGTTGTCTGCAGCAAAGAATAACTGCTGTTATAAACCCAGAACTACAGTGACAGTTCTCAATGTCACAGGGATTTAAACTTACCATGGGACCATGATATGGCTGTGATAGACAACCATGCTAGTATTTGCTGCTTCGCAGTGGGACCAGAAAGAATGGTGCTGGGGGGAGCTTTTCTATTTGTTACACATTTCTTGGTCACTAATGAGTGTGGGTGTGATACTTTGTGCTCTGCACAGTAGAGGGGAAACCAGAAGAATCTGTTTATCCCTCCTCCATCTTTCTGCTTTATATTTTCTTCCTGTACTGCCATACAACTTATTTTATGTTCCTGCTGCAAGTAGGCCTTCAGAGGACCATCAAAAACAGTGTTAGTGTCATGACCATTTCACTATGCCACTTTGATAATGTGCTTCTGAGAGACAGCTACAGGCAAGAACAGCTATGCAGGTGTACTCCTGTTTGGCATGAGGCAGAAAAAGATGACATGGTAAAGCTTTAATTAAGAAAGTAGATTAAGAAAGTGAGGCTGGAAGGCACATCCCATGCCACTGTACAGGTTTCATTTTCATGTCCTGTGGTGATAGAACCCCTCACCCCTAGACCAGATAGCATCTTACTCAAATTACTGTAAGGACTGCCTCTCTTTGGGACAACATACAAACCTTCACAATATAATAAAGTGTGCAAAGGCCTGTTTTGTTTTGTTTACCAGGTAGATGGACTTGGCAATGAGCTTAGCACGGTGTATTTAGAGAACCTGTTATGTAGAAAGTCTTAAGCTACACAGCGTGGCATATAATGCATTATATGTACCTACAGATTGATTTAAAATTCTTTTTAGGATCCATAAAGGTGTTTTCATTTCCAGTCTGATATATCCTCGTTGAAAATTCTGAGAATCTTTAGAAAGGTCTATGAAGATGAGACTGGCCTCACAGAAAGTGAATCCAGCTATTCTCATGCTTGAGGTGGCTGACTAAAAGTTAATTATAGCTTAGCCTAAGAAATAAGATGATAGATCTAGCAGCTAAAGGCTGAAACCTTTGTTGTCTGTGGTTAGTCTTTGTTCTAATCACACCAGAAGATGTACATTTTGTGTTTGTGTCCTTCATGACTAAAGTGAAAACCTGATCCTGTTTCTTTGTAGGCAAGTGTACTAAGAAATAATCTAGGATTTATGTAACCAAGGTTTAAATTAATACGATTTGAATGAATGTTAGTCCTACGATCTTAAGTATTTTGAAATTTTTGACACCTTCTCTTGCATTTGAATTTCATTCTCTTCACAGCGTGAACAGTGTCTGTTTTATCTTTTTGTAAGGTAGAGTTTTTGGAAACACAGGTAGTGATCAAGCTCTGTTTGTAATGAAGAAAAGATAAATTCCGTCTGACCTTAAGAAAAAATAGAGTAAGGACTGTGTTGAACACTGTAGAATATCATGAGATGCATGATTTTATCTGAATATATATATTTTTTCCTGTTTCATTAGACATCCTTGAGGGATTGACAACTCACTCATTGCTGCTATCCTGTACTGAGATTTTCATATCCTCATTTTAAACCCCGTCAGTTTTCCCTCTAGTGTTGGAAGAAAGCCTTTGTGCCCTACTGTATCTTCTCTCAGCTGTACAACGACACTCCTCCAACCAGATGCACTTTTTCATGGAAGAAAATGGGGCTAGAACAGCTGTTAGTCCTTGCTACTTCAGGTATTGCATTACTAGCAACCTAAAGTCCAAAATCCAACTTCTCCAAAGCTAAGAAACGTCACTGCAGCGCTGCGCAGTAGTAGAGAGCATGTGTATCGTGCTGTTGTCTTCCCCACCCTGCAGTGCTGTGCTGTGAAATGGCTGCCCAGGGACCTCGTAGGGGTAATACCCAGTTTGGGGATGTGGAGGATGCTTTAGTTCCCCTTCCTATGTTGAGACTGTATCTGTCCTTGGCAATGAGAGATACCCAGTGTTTTTACGGGTGGCTTGGGTGATAGATTATCAGACTTCGTGATGAAGTTTAGATGTTATTAATACACGGAATTTACCTGATGCATTTGCTTTCAAAGGCACTGAGAGGTTTGTATGGATTTTGGTGGATTTGTCACCATCTATACGCGTTGGAACAGAAACAGCATTTGAGACCAGAATTTGTACTTTACAACTTGAAACTAGATTTTCTGATATCTCGTGCCTGTTAGATCTGGTGATTTCAGCAGCTGCTTTACCAACTTGTGACTTCAGTTGTGTTTTGACATTCCTGCTGGCACGCATATAAATTTATTCCCTTCTTGTTCTTTTTTACTTTAAAAAACCCTGTTTCTTAGCTTTCCTTTTGATAACTACACTTTTAATTGGACACACCTTTCTTGAGGAACCAGACAATCTTATGATCTTTGTATGCATGTTGGTTTAGGTGTCGTAATCTAAATTTGCTTTTCTTCTTTGAAACCACCTGTGCTTACGTTGCTGTATCCTTCAACTCTCCTCTAAAAATAAATTAGTAGCAGTGCCTGAAGGAAAAAATGAGTGCATGCTTGTTTTAAACCATTTAGTTACGTCTAGGTTCAATTTAACGGCTTGCTATTTCGTTCACCAAAACTGTAATAATTGCAGTCGGGGAAAAAAAGGAGATAATTTCTTAGAAATTTGTGGTACCTATGTATTGCAGTCCTTTATTTCCTGATGATATTTGGGTTTGCTACATGCATTGTATCATCGGTCATTAACAGCCTTTTGTTGCTCACACAGTCCCAGCTTGCAAAGTATGTTAGTCCTAGTCCCAGTAAGCCTCTAAAAAGAAAATTCCACTTAGTTTAGAAAAAAACTAGGGGAGAGAAATAGACTTTCAAATGATTGCTCCCTGAGAAGGCCTTTGCAGTTCATAGACCCTTGAATTTCTGAGTGCATGATGGGTTAGTACCTACCTACATAATTTCAAGCTATTAAGCAGTTCAACACTCTTGTGTTGGTCAGGAGAAGTCTTTGAAAGATGAAAGAGGCCTGCTTCAGGTGACTTTCAGGGCTGGCTTATATTGAGGGTGTTCCTCTTTATATTTCCTTCTCTTTCATAGGATCACTCACAGCCTGGACTGGTTATGAGTGGAACTAGTCTCCTTCATTGGGGTCTGAGAAATGTTACACCTCCTCAGTTACTGCAGTTGCTTAGGTCGAAATTATTTCATGCTTAACTATAAATACCATTTTTCTGGAGATGCCTCTGCTCTTGTGCTTTGAAGTTTTTGTTGACGTTTGTCAATGCTCTTCTCTCAAGCTTTGAAGGAGTACCCTGTAAGATTTTCTCTTACTTTTTGCTATGCCTTGTTTATTTGTGAGGAGTTACAACATTCATTCTGGGTGTTTTAATCTTTTTGTCAAGGCTAACAACTCCTGTAGGGCTTTGTCTCCTTAACATCTCAAGCTGTGCTACCTACCGAGCTTTCTTCCTTTTTGTTCTTGTTGGCTTTGCTGTTCATCTTTAACGGGTCCCTCTGGCTGATGTAAACTTGCCAGTTAGAACTGCATTGAGTTGATACAACATCTTGCTGTCACCTATTTCAGTAGATCCTTCAATGCATCAGTGATGTTATCTATGTATTTTCACTCATCTCCTTTTGTGTTGTTTTTTATTGCTTTACCCTTTGCTTTTTACAGATTTTTTTCTACTTCATAGTGGGGAGCTGGTGTTTGCAGTATCTTGCGTCTGTTCTTTCACACAGTTCTGCTGCTGAAGTTATTGTGCCACCTCTGCTACAGTAGGACAGCATGACCATTACGTGACACCTAGACAGATCAGTGTCCCCTCTTTCTGGATTCAGTCTGAAATTCCTGCTGAAATGCACATTAGGTTTTTGCAGTAGGTTTTATTAGTGTGCTGGGAATTTATTTTAAGTTTGAACTGTGGGGGATTTTTGAGGACGCAAATTTCTGTTGCTTCTCTTATCAGTCACTATATATGCTTTGGCATCCTTAAGAATTTGATTTAATTTTCTCTCAGTATGTGACAACCAGTCTGGTTCCAGGTGCCTGCTTTTGCGGAAATCCAAGGTAGTATAGTGTATATATGTATATGAAAACAGGGCTCTGTTAAGCAAGAGTTTCGGTAGCAATCGTGGTTCTACCAATTTTTTTAACACTTTAACTTTGTAAACTGACATCTTGCTTCTTTGTTCTTCTTATTAACAACTTTTTCTTTGAAGACTTTTTTCATTAAAAGGTATTTAGGAAACACTGCCCAACGGTGTTAGATGACAGATAATTGTAGGCTGGGTCTTTGTTCTCATCATGGTTAGCTGTCTCATGTGTAATGTTGCGTAACTGTCTGTTTTATGTATTTTGCTTGAAACTTACCTTGGTGCAATTAGGCTGTAATTGGTTCCCAGGGTAAAATTAATTTATTTTGTTGTGTTTTCCTATCAGCCACCTTGGCACTGTAAATATATTATGTCTGTATTTTTGATTTTAAAAGGAACATGTAAGCTTGTGCCACTGGAGTTCATTAGTTATATGTGCAGATTTTGCCATTGCAACCATTGTTCTCTATAAAGAAATGTTAGTTTTGTGATTTCACTGCCAGGTTCAGCCAAATTTGTCTAAAAAATTTTAGGTCAGTAGAGGTTTTTGTGAATCTATTAGCAAGTGCATGAAGAGGAAATTAGCAGTTGAGTCTCTACTTTCTTCTCACTGCTGTCAGCTTTATTTGGGCTGCTGACATTCAGGTATTTGTGACACCTTAAGCTCAGTTTGGAATGTTTGTTGAAGTGAGGAAAAGATGAAGGGAATCATGTAGGAGAGAGTGTTGAAGTCACTGCTTAGACAAAACAAACTTGGACAGTTATTTATAGGAAATCAGTCTTCATTGGTCCTGCTGTTCTTGCCTTTTAACAAAGAATTTTAACAAAAATCTTGCATTTTAACAAAGAGTTTGCTTTCTTAATAGCTTTTCGCAAGACTTGTTGCAGTATGTCACCTGTTGTTTGCTTGAATTACTATATTCTTGTCTTTGTGTGTGTTAGACTTCTGTTTTACCCTCAATTTGTAAGTTGTGCTCTCTTAAGAGATCTAGGTCAGGAGAACCATCCTGGAGGGAAAGATGGCACCTTTTCTGGGGAGCAAATAAGCATGTTTCAGGAGACTGCAAATGGAGGAAAAAGGGATGAGGGAGTTGCAGCAAAGGGCTGCGAGCTTTTAGTGTGCTTAAAGATTGCAACGAGGAGCGGAGGGTAGATAGCCAAGGTTTAGAAGTGCAGGAAAATGACAGTCAGTGTGTATCAAAGTTCAGAATTTGTTGCAACTCAGATAACAAAGGAGCTGGCCCACCTACAAGCGGAACCACCTGCAAGGATAAACAGGGCAAGGGGCTGGTTTAGAAACTCTTTCTATTTCTATTCTGTCCTAAGTGCTCTGAATTTTCTGTGTTTAACAAGTTAAGCAATATGTTATGTTGAAGGAAGCAGATGTTATTCATGTTGAAAAGCCTTTATTAGTCTTTTCTGTGGAGCTCAGTGTAGGAAAAAAGGTCTGAGGAGCTCTACCTCAAAGCTCTGGCTGACTTTGGATTTGATCACGTTCTGTAACTTAGGTTTTAGCCACTGCTCAGTCCCCTACCTCTGTAATCAGTGAGTTCGCTGGCTTTTCCTGTGTTTAGCTTCTCCTGGATCAGATAGCATTGGCGTTGGTTTACATTTCAGCTGGCATAACAGAGGAAGCATTCATATGACAGGTCAAAAAAGCCATGTGGCAGAGGGTAGAGATGTTAGATACTGGACTTCTTGATGGGAATGCCATGGAAGCAGAGTCTTTGATTATGGATATCATGAACCATTGTATCTCCATTGCATTGTTCTGTCTTCTGCTTGGAACCGGTACTGAGTGGCAGAAGTTTATTCAGGTGTAGCTCTGAATTTGGTGTTAACCTTCCTGGTTTTCTTACCAGAATTTCTCCCTACTGCTGCTGAATTTTTCTGGTTATCACTGCCACTGGAAGATACTTCCTCCTATTCTAATATGAGCTCTCAAACTAGCTCTTCAGCTTCAAGACAGTGTGCCCTGTTAGTCCTTGGATACACATAAAGTAATGCGTGTGGGAGCAGGGCGCTTCTTAAGGTGTCAGACTTCCCTGTTCTTTGCCACCAGACAAGGTTAAGGATAATAACATGTTTTGTATAGCAGCATATATCTTTGGTACCAGACAGCAGAAAGATAAGGTTACAAAATATATTGATATATTTAACCAAAATATACTGCTTCGACTTCTCAGTTGCCATTTTGTTCTCTTTCCTTAAGCTAGAGTCTCTTTCTGTTAATCTAAGATCTTTATTTAAAGTGTCTGCTGCTTCCTCCCCTACTCACTTGCACCTTTCCTTGGGGATAAGAACATAATGCTCATCTTAGGACTGGAAATATGCTTGAAGTAGATGCTTACCTGAAATGCAAAAAAAACCATGAACTGAGGCTGGCCCTCTGTTTAAATTTCCCGTGCAGTTAGTGACCTCATTCGTTGGAATACGTAGGTTCTTTGCAGACCAAACAAATGACAAAACTTATGTTGGCTTGTTCGTTTTTAAAAAAAAATATTATATGGCTAGGGAGATGGGGTGTGATTCCCAATGACCCTATTGAAATAAATGGGTTATTTGGAACATGGTTAGCTCTTCATTATTGTCACGTACATTCTGTACACGCATCGCTACGAGCCTGTTATGCCCTTCTGTATGTGTGGGAGGATGCCAAGGAAGAACTCTGGGTTGAAGTACTCGACTGCAGTATCAGACTGAAGAGTCGCAATTACATTTGGACTAAGTAGATATGAGAATAATTTATTTTGAAGTTTAACTTACGAATGCACTTCAAAGAACCATATATTGGAGCAAGTTGGTACTTTTAAAACTGCAAGAATAATAAAACTGAATATATCTATTAATGGAAGCAAATAAAAATCAGAGTGATATGAAATAGGAGTAGTAGGAAATAAGACTAGATATGTCTGTTGAGGTTTCTAAAGATTACTGCCTTGTCTACAGAGAGCTGGCTAAGTACATTGCACTACTTCCTTCTTCCAGCTCTTATTTTAGATTAAAAGGAGCTAAAATTAAATATTTCCAAGATAAATAGTCCTGCAGTTAATCACAGGATGGTGATTTCTTCATGTTTATAAGTAGGAGTGAAGGTTTTAAGATAGCCAATTAATATGGAATCTACTTTATTAAAATGTGTGACCTGGAATCAATTTATTATTATTATTATTTCTGGGGAATTATGTTGATTTTACTGTGTTTAGTACAAGCAATACTTTGTTCTGCAACAAAGGCCTCTGGGGTGCCACTGCTATAATAACAATTTTTTTAAGGGGTAGCAGAGATAAACTTTTTCCAGGAAAGAGATCTAGGTGTTTCTTTTTTTTTTTTTTTTTTCACCTATCCTATATATTAGTCATTAGCAAAACAAAAAGCTGCATGCCTGCTCTCTTAAAGAGTAAAAATGATCATTTACTAAATATAGAAACATATATCTTCACCTAAAAGGGAACCAGCTTTCTCTAATGTATTAGTATAAGGAGTAAACCTGCTGTTAAGAAAAAAAAAAAGTTAAAATTTGCTTTTGATGGAAATTTATGCTGTTGAAGGTATTATGTATAGTTTTGTATAGCTATTGAATAGTCTTGTATTTAAAACCAAGGTCTTGACTAAACTGACCTTGCAAATAAAGATGATACATTTTTAAAAGGAATCTTTCCACTTGTGAACTAGATGTAAAGAATAGATGGGTGTCGGAAAAAGCGAGATCTTAGTTAGATTGTTCTTTCATTCCTTTAACTCTCAGTTACCATGGTGCTCTAGCAGGATAGCGTAGCTACAAGGGAAATGACGCTGATGTTGTGGTGCCATTGTTAAGGTTTGTCGTGAGTTTCCGATACAAACAGTTTACATGTCCTTCTGTGATAGCTCTCTAGGAATTTCTTGAAATAAATACCAAGGAGAGATGCTTCTGTTTTAGAAGACCAGAAATATTTAAGAAGGTTTTCTAGACTCTTGTGTTTTGTCCATAGCTGTTCCAGGAACTGCATAGCTTTCTGTCAAGGCCAACACTGTGCTAGCATATCAGACTGGCAGCTTGTCAGTTCAAGCCAGTAATTTAAATCTTTGGTGCTAGTCAAAGCTGTCAACTTAATAACAGCTTACCACCTAAACAAGCTGGGGGGACTTATTCTAGGTCATTAGTATGGGAAGTTTCGCATACTGAATTGATATTTATCACTGTAGATTATTTGAGAAGCTAAACTTGTTTGAAGGAAAATTAGTAGTTTGCTTAACCAATTCTGCTTTATGCACGCAGCTTTGATCATAAAATACTGAAATGCGTAGTGATAGTCACTTCAGAACTGGAGCAATATTAGGTAACTTTTGATTTTTGAGGAAGTAGAGGGTCATCTGATTTTTCTAGTCAAAACAGGGCAGAAGAAGGACATCTCAGTATGGCATTGCAGGAAAGATTTGGTTTGCAGTGTCTTCTGTCACCACAGAGGCCAGTAAAGAAATACCACAGGAAGTGAGACTAGGGAATGAGTAACGATGTATATACAATGATTGGGCTACTGTGATCAAATACACTGGGGACAGATAAACATTGCGGTCATCTAAATGCTTAGTAATGCTGCATAGAAAATAATCAATATTCTACATTTTTATGCTAGTTTTTCCCCAGGGCCACCAAAATGGTTCACCAGTTGTAGTGCAAAAGCTTCTCACAGATGTAAGTATATGGGAATTATTTCATCCACCCCAAAACAGTATTAATCCCTTAGAGCAATGAGTAAGGTACAGTCTACCTTGTTTGACGCAGACACTGAAGAGCAGGTTGTCAAAGGTGATAACTGTGTCGTAATCATTGGCTAAACTCTGCCTGTGTTCGTAGAACATCCTATGAGGCTCTAGTGGGCTGCAGCTTGGGACTTGGGTTTCATCTTGTTCTCAGACTGGAATCAGTCACAATCCCTTTGCTGTCAGGAAACGTAGCAGGACATGAGGCATGTGCTCACTACTTTGGAGCAGTGGTGTTTTGAGTCTCCCCGGTCCTTATGGAGCCTCAATGGTTTCTGGTTAAAGGGCTGACTGGTATAGTCCTCTCTAATTTGTAAAGCTGAGTAGTGTCATGCCATAAGGCTTTAGAAGGTGGAAATTTTGCTTGTGTAGTTAGAAGTGTTGTATTTTAAACATTGAACAATTTGAACTGTTATAAGCACTGTTACGAGCTTTCTTAAACAGTAAAAAAAGTCTCTGTTCTGTCTGGAAGCATTTAATTGCTAAAAACAGGATCATCTTCTATGTAATGAACTGCAGCTATGATACTAAAATAAAGCAGTATTTTGAAGTTACCTGGTTTACTTTAGATTACAGTCAGGGCTAATTGCATTCATTTTACTGCAGATCTATTTCAAAGGGAAATTGTTCTTCCTCTTTTCTCTTTTAAAATCTGTTCTATGTATCTTTTAAAATTTTTAATAAATAAAATATGCCCCAACAGATGATGTGTTGTAGTTAGCCACATATAGCTACACTAAAGATCTGAGAGTTCCCTTGTTAGATGTCTTAAATATTTAATTTCTTGTCTGTATAAGCAATTTTTAAGTCTCTGTTGTATGAAGAGTTTCTCTTATTTTTCAGTGAAATTTTGATTTCTGAAATACTAGAGCAATAAAGCAAAGGGATTCCTTTTTGAGGTGAACACGTGGGCTATGAAGAAAGTACAGTTGCTTAATCTGTTTTCAGAAACCAGGCTGGTAAATATAAAAAGTAAATTCTGTTAGAAACATTTGAAGAAAACAGTATTTAAGCCTTTTATGTTTTGGTCAATGCAGATGAAATCATGTAAATACCTCTACCTAATGTGCCCTTTTAATGGTCCAGAAATTGGCTTCTTGGCAGCTTTACAATGCAGAATGAGGTGGATAAAGTTCTGTTCCTGTTTCAAAACACTGTAAATGTGAGCATGTTGGAGTTGCACTAAGGCAAGCTCAGTCTTTTTTTTTTTTTTCAGTTTTATCAATTTGATGTTAGTTAAACCAACTGTTAAATTAATGAGAGCACATTTGAAAAAAACTATAATTATGAAACACTGCTTGCTAGTACTTTCTGGAGTGGAATTTTCTTTCTCGTCTGGATCCTGACCCTGCTGAGGAGGTAGAAAGGTATAGCACTGAGAGCGATGGATTCGTTGTGAGAAACTGCATTCAAGTCCTTTATTTCTTCACGAAGGCCTTGCTCAGGTGGCATTCTGCAAGAACCTTAATCCCATGGGTTCCCTGGGTACTGGAAATACATGTATACTTGTAACCGTGGGATCAACTGATGTTTCTTTGGTTCTGTTTTAACAAAGTGTGTGTGTGCTTAATTTCATCGTTGTTAAGCAAAGCTATGTGTAAGTCCTCATGAATTCGCTGTAGTTTTGTGGTTACAGGTGTTCTGAAGTGTTTTACTGAAATGGCAATGCAGTCCCTAGTGCAAATCCACTTCTTTTCCCAGTATGACATGACAGCTAGTTGCAAGTCAGTTATCATTTGCTATGATTTGGCTTTTTTATCTTTGAGTGTGCAAGAGCACTGTGATGTTTGCAAAAGCAGCAAGCCAGAGCAGTGCACACCTCCTTATGTGGTATGATAAAATGACAATGGCATTTTTTTCATCTTAAAACTGCGGGTTTGTAGCTACCACGACTTTAATGATGAATAAGAACTACCCACACAAGGAAAGAGCTATAAGGGTGGCTGGAAAGCACCCTTATAAGGAAAGCAAAATTGAGTATATGCTCCATGTAAGGCAGCGTGTGGGCAACGCATTTGTTACATACTGAGGATCTGAGCACAACCCTGTGTCATGTTTCCTTAGGTTCTCAACAGGAGATGTGTAGAAGCAGCAGTGATGACAGGCCTGGCACTCAACTGCAGCATAAACAAGAAGTCCTTGTTTGACAGAAAACACTATTTCTATGCAGATCTGCCTGTAAGTATGCAGTGTAGGTGGTCCCTTTACAGCTGTAGGAAAGGACAAGTCTGGAGTATGGGTGACAACAGGGGATGAGTGAAGAGATGCTTTTTTTGTTTTCAGTCAGTGTTCTGCTCACCCCAACAGGATGCTGCGCTGTGCCCTGATGAATAGACAGCTGTACCCCGGTGCTCACTGATTGAATATGATTGCTCTGATTGCTGGCTCCTTGCTTAGCTGCACGATTCCAGTGGCTTAATGTAATTGAATGGGGAGCTGGAGCTGCTTTGCCCCTTAAGTTCTCCATTCCTGGTGTTTAGTATTAATTGTCTGTTAGGGTAAAAGCAGTCTGATAATAGTCCTTCATTTAAAGTGAATGTATAACAAACACAAGTTTCAGTGGTATAAACATGATAGTGTCTTTTGTGTGTGTGCCTAAGGACCTAAAAATATTTAATTTCCCTTTAAAACTTCCTTAGTCTTTTATTTAGTTCCAATAAATTAAAAAAAAAAAAAAAAGACAAGTCCGTGTAGTATGGCTTGTTGGTAGCTTTTATGTTTGTTAGAAAGTGTCAGTGGAAGTGAAATGCATATTGCCGCACTTGATATGGGTATAGAAATATTGAAATCAGTAAGGACCTGACTTCTGTCATTACAACAGGGTGCAAAAGTGTTCGAATCTTTTTTTTCTATTTTGATACATAGAAATCTCAGTTTTTTTCTTTCCTTCTAATTTCAAATTTGTTTTCAATTTTTTTCTGTCGGCTTATTTGTTTTGATTTTTCAGTTTAACACTAACCTGTTAAAAGAAGGAACGCTAGTTTTACTTTCTCTAATTTGGGGCTGAACATCTGTCGACTGCATAAGAAGAAAAAAAATCTGCTTCTATTTTATCTGAGAAAGATCAGGCATGTTAGCTGATCCTCTCTTCAGGTGAGGTATCCCAGACATCCAGAGAAGCAGAGTGAGAGATTTCTCAGGTCCCAAATCAACGTATAGAGGTGCTGTATTATTAACCAAACTATCTTCTCTCCTGCTCTTTGTTCAGGCATTGGGAATATTTTGAAGTTACAGAAAACACATTCAAATGCATTTGCTTCCACCTTGGAAGGAGAATGATGTTATAGTTGTCTGTTGGAGACGTGGTTCTCAGAAGAGATTTGTGTTCTGTTTTCTTCTGGGTTGGGAAATTGCAACTCTTAGATTCACTTCTCTGAAGTTAATGTAACTGCTGATTTTGTTTCTGGGGATAACTTTGCTAATATTTGTGAGCCATTAGGAGAAACCCTTTTGTTGAGGGCACTGTAGTGAGCTACTGGGAATGTGAAACACATACTTATCACTTTGAACTATCAATACCTTTTTTTACTTGTAAAACTATCTCAGAACCCATTTCCAGACCTGAGGGAGAAAAAAGTGAAATAGCAAGAAATAAACACAACTTTCAGAATTCCTTTACACATCTTAAAGAAACACCAAAAACATCACAGATCTGTTTGCATGCCACCTTTGGTGCTTCTGCACCACAGCATCATGTGGTCTGCAATTGTCTGTGAACATGAATTACAGGATCCTCTTGTAAAATAAGGATGGAAAGCTGGTCAAGGAGATGCTGATTTTATTAGCTAGAAACATGTAATTGTTTTTTCTAGTGACTGGCTTCTGTAGTTTAAAGCACTGACAATAAACTGCCCGACCTGCATTTCACAGTGAAACAGTCTAGTCAGGAACTCTGTAATAAGATGCGGAGTTTAGGCTAATGAGCTGTACAGAACAGATAAAATAAATCCTGCTCTTAGGGTCTTTTGACAATGGGATTATTGTTACTCGTGAACATAGGGCTTTGGATAGGAAATGGGATTCTTGTTATTTATTGTCACTCACCATTTCAGGCTTTAAAAAAATCATTTTAATGAGAAGTTTTAGGAGATGGGAAGAGCTGTGTGGTTAGCATAGTCTGCATAGACTCAATTATTTTATGTTTCTTGTAGTGATTATGGCTACAAGGTCGTGCACTTCATTGCATGTGTAAGTTGAGCTATTCACTGTGCCAGACCATTGTCCTCCATCCCAACGCACTGTCACCATCTCTAAACTTTAGAGTAAACCTTTTCTCCCTGCAAGATATGTAAATGCTTCTCCCAATTCATTGTAATCTGGCAGGCTTTTTTTTAATTCTCACCACTGGGGGCATAAGCAGGCTAGCAAGGAGGAAGAGATAGGGACCCTGTCTAGAGACAGTAATTGATTCAATTCTGTATTTTTACACCAGTGCAGTGATTGCAGTCCCTTGTCACTGGCAGCCCCTTCTCTGGCTAGGAGTTGCCCCTTTGCATGGAGTCCCGAGTATGAGGTGGCATTTATCAGCTGTGTGCCTCACTGGGGGTTGCATTGTCTAGCTTGAAAATTGCTGCATTAATGAAACTGAGCTTTCTCATTTTCTTGATTTTTTTTTTTTTTCCCTGCCACCTCCCTCCCCTCTACAATGATAAGTAAGTTACTGAACTGGCAGAGAGGGATGTTCAGCCTGATGGGAAGATGAGTGATAGTCCCAGCTTGGGGATGGAGGTACAGTTACTGTCTTCAGACAAGATTTAACATGATCACAGAACCACAAGCACGGAATAACCTCTTCTGGTCCATTTCCTGCCCCAAGGCAGGATCAGTGAAATTTATGTCATCCTTGGCAAGTAGTTGTGCAGTTGATTATTGATTATTTCTGCATTAGTACAGTATCGTATACTTGCCTGTATTGAGGAATGCTCTTATTTTTTCCCAGATCTCCAGATTCTCAAAGTTACTTTGAATTCTACTCCCATCTTCTAGCTTCCTTCCTTTCCAACTAAACAGAATAACTTGTGAATTTGCCTGTGCATGTGTTCCTTTGTCTTATACAGGTCACTATGGAAGATGTTGCGTTTTCAGTTTAATCTTAGTCTACAGTACCTGCATTTGGTAATGCTGCTGCTTTCTACAAAGTGAATGTTTTGTTTGAGTAAAAAGCTAACTTTGTTGACAGGCTGGCTATCAAATCACTCAGCAAAGAGTTCCTATTGCGGTGAATGGGAGTCTGTCGTACAGTCTCTGCATAGATAACAAAATGAGCCAGATGGTGACCAAAACTGTGAGGATTAAGCAAATTCAGTTGGAGCAAGACAGTGGAAAGAGTCTCCATGATGATGCAAGGAGCCAAACTCTTGTTGACTTGAATAGAGCTGGTAAACTTAGACTATTTTCTTATTTTTATCCTTCTTTCTGTGTAAGATGAGTCTTTAAAAGTAAATGGGTGACAGGGAACAGGTGAAAAGTAAAAACAACCTGATATGTCTCTCCTCAAAGATAATACCACATCAAAATGAACATTACACTTGAAACAGGGGAATGCTTGCATATTTTAATGGCCAGTGGGCCTTTCCTGTTGCAGTTGGTTGATGGCATTTTGCAATAGCAAATTTGAAATTTGTTGGCTCCAGTTCCTCCAAACTGTATGTGTCAGTCACACACAGCCACTCAGCTGTTTAAGCTCTTCCTACTGTAGGCACTGTTTAAAAAAAAAAAAAATCTCAGACCTGTAGTGAATCGCGTTTGTGTATAGGAGTAGCTGCTGGAATTCAACAGTGCATGAGTCAGAGGTTTATTTTAATTATTAGCTTTGAAAAAAGGTAGATTTTCTCTTTAAGCTTTGAAATTGTAAACCGAATGAACCAAGTTAATACAAAATAAAAGGCAGCAATCGGGATGGCCTAGACTAACAGGGACACGGTGCTCCAGTATCCATTAAAGGCTGCGGCTGCTCATTTTCTTTGAAAGCTGGATACTGGAAATAAAAACTAGACTATATCTGTTTACAGTTCTGCCTGTTCCAAAATTAGTTTAAGATAAATAAATTTGAATCTGCAGTCAGATTGGCTTTAAATTGGAGTTCTCTTAGAGTAAGGCAGAAGAGGAATGTGTGTCTGTCTGTTCTGCATGTCAACAGAAGGTGGACTGTCTGCAGTTTGTCTGTTCCTTTAAAAAAAATAGGAGGAAAAGTTTTTATAACAGTCTGCAGCTGGGTCCATTGTGACAGTCACTAAATAATACACTATTTGTGTTTGTTTGTTTGTTTGTTTTGTTGTGGGTTTTGTTGTTTTTGTTTTTGTTTTTTCAAAAAAAAGCCCAAGTGCTTTCATGTGTTTAGCCAGTTACACTCTAATATGCCAAGATCAAAAGCTACTGTTGGAAATCTCGTCTCTTTCCCTGGTAGGAGTCGGCCTCATGGAGGTTGTCATGGAGCCTGATCTGTGCTGTGGGGAAGAAGCAGCTGCAGCAGTCAGAGAGCTTCAACTTATTCTTCAAACACTTGGGAGCAGCCAGGCAATCATGGCAGGTACAGAAGGGGGAAGGGCATGTTCTCCTGTCACCAGTAATTCTCTGCTTTTGCAGGAGTTTTGCAGCTTCTGGTTATTTTGCTCTGCAGTTGCTTATAACACGTAGCCTTTTCTAGCTGTTGTTTTTACAGTTCTCAGAGCCTGCCCTAATGTCTGCCATGTTTCAGGTGTCCTTACGGGCCTGCCTTCCTCTGCAGAGCTTTGCAGTGCTAGATTTTATAGTGACTCACACATTAATTTTACAGGATAAACCTAGGCAGGAAGGAATGTCCCTAGGGTTCTTGTGGTGTTTCTCCCTGTCTGTCCTCATGTTGCTTGCCACAGAGCTGCAGCACAGAAGCTATGTGGTAAGGATTAGTTGTGCAATATGGAAGTTCCCTTAGCTCCCACAAAGTAGGGGGAGAATGAATCATCCTCTAAGTTGTGTGTCAGGTCTCAGTTGGTCTTAAAATTGGTATAAGCAGTACACTTGTGCAGGTGTCTTGGGTGAGACAGAGTAAATGACAGCTCATAGCAGATCTGGATACTGGGAGTAGTTTAAGAACCAACAAGATTTCAGCTTTCACCCTACCTGATTGTTCCACACACTCGGTCTGTCCCTCCCCACACCCTTCCAGCATTATGTTCACTGCGTCTCAACTTCTCTTCCCACTAGGGAGATCACTGCTAATCTGGGGACGTTGGCAGAAAATTCTCTTGATTCATGCTGTGCAGCAGGTTTGCAGATAACAGTCTCAGGCGTTAGCAGCCAAGGTCTTTAGGCATCCCCTGGCATTTGTCTCCACACATCTCTCTGATCTTCAGGATTCTCCCCTACAGGATTTCTCCAGCAGAGATCACTGCCATCTTCCTGAGACTACTTCTTTTGAGAATCCCTCATCTTGGCACCAGCTCATTTTCCGGAACTCTAAGGCCCCAGTTTTCCCAGTCTACATAGCTGATGCGCAGAAGCACAGCATGTGTTCAGCCTCCTAACTGGTGGTTCTCTCTCATGTCTCCTTTTTAATTGGACAATTCGGGACATACCATTTTTGCTCGGTCCTAATGTTACCAAAATTTACAACCAGCCCATGGTTACAGCTACCAAACAGCAGGCTTCTGCTTGAGAGTTTTAAAAGTGTAATTTTGAGCATTCATTCCCCCCCAGCACATACACTCATATTTATCTGTTGCCTGTTAGTGTTCACAATTTAAGCTATTTTTTTTTGCCTGTGACAGTTGGCCTTGCTGATCTAGCAGCAAAATCAGGCTATAATATAAATGGGTTCATCTCCTAGAGAAATGAGTCAGAGTGGTCCACGTGTTACCAAAGATTAAGGGGATCCAAGAAATGTTAGCTACTGATGCAAATCTGATTTCATGTAGGGGAAAATAATAATCACTAGACATTTTATATTTTTACACAATGCCTTGCCCTGCCTACTTCTTCTCTCTGAACCTTTTCTCACACAAGTGATATAGATGTCAGGTGAGGCACAGTTTTTGTTATTAAGCAGCCAGTTTACACAATTCTTCAAAGGCCTTTATGGACATACATACATACCATCATTTATCACTTCTGAATTTGGCCCTGATATTGCCATTGGAATTGCACTGTGGTATCTTTTACTGCATTGAGATTTCTGACTCTAAAGGCAGACTCCAGTGCTGGGAACATTTTTCCTGCAGTATAGTTCACCTTAAAAGTATTTGAATATTTTTTTTCCAGGTGGCATTTTTAAGGGCTTTCGTCTGTGGTTTTCCCCCATCATAATTACTTGCTTCCAAATAAGGGCTTTACATTCTCATATTTCACCTTCATTCTACTTGTGTGTTCAGTGAAGACAAGTGCCCAGTTTTATTCACTGTTACTTCATTAACAATAGACAAGTGAAAAGATGATTTCATTGCAAAACGAAAGGAAAAGAAGCTGGGCTTAAAGGGAAAGAGGGTTTTTAAGAACATTTGGGGTCTGGCTCTCCTTTCACTTATACCTGATAAACTCCATTGTCATGTCACACTGACACCTCCATCTAAGTAGAAGCAGGTTGTGTCTCAAAATGAAGCAAGGACAGGACAAGAATATTCCTCTTTTGTAGCAAGTACTCATTTCAGCCCAGTGAGGGAGCACATGCAAAACACTTTTCTTGAAGGAGATGTTGGGTCATTCTAGTATCTTTATTCTTCATTTGTGTTTGGCAAAGGCTCTTTAAAGACAGAGGAAATTAATGAGCTATCATCCAGCCTACTTCTACAAAATGTACCGCATCCTCTCTAGTCAATTTATATCTGTTGACCAGAATGGATTCTGAGCCATAGACTTCTTCACAGGTTTGACTCTGAGCTATTTTGTGTTTTCTTTATTAGTGCTACTGTATCTAAATATCAAGTCTTTTTTCTTTTTGTCTGTATTAGAAATTAAAAACAAAGAGGAAGGCTACGGAAGTTCACTGTGCAATATGGGAAAAAAACAATGTGTCTTTATGATATAACCTCTCCTGTTTGCTTTTTCCCACCAGTTGAATAACTGTGGCAAACCTTCTCCTCTTACAAGTGATGTCTGTAGAGGCAGAAAACTTAGAAAGATGAAAGTCCTATTTACTTGAGGTTGAGTCATCAAAGATCTCTGAGGACATTAGCTCATTTTGGACTAAAAGTGTAGGATGCTTTTATGTGTAACTTTGTATTCAGTTTCAGTGTTTTTGGCAGCCAGGGAAAATCTGGGGAGGGAAAAGATTGCAGTTTCTTGAAGGAGAGGAAGAAAATTACAAAAAATCCACTGCTTCTGACATTTTGTCCTTGGGCTGTAAATTTCCAAGGACACCTTAGTAAATCTGTTCAACATAACTGTAAGTTCTTGTGTTCCACGCTAGAGTAGTATATATCCATCAAATTGTAATTCCAAAAGGTATTTTTGTGCTGTTCTTAGAGGAATGGAAACTCACAGTCTACTGCTTTAAATTGCTTGTCTAATTCTGCCCTTTATTTGAGGGCTGTGAATCAGAAGCTGTTTTTGCTGTATGGCTTCAAAGGACCTGCCCTGCACTGTGCCATACAGTTTTCTTGGAGAGGAATTATGAGCAATAATATTACAAAAAAAAAAAAGTTGTATTCTCAGAAAATTTTGAATGATTGGAGGCAGAATCTTGAAATGGAATCACAAACAGAAAGCTATTATGAGGTGGTTGTTACTCATTTCTGAACATATGGAAGTCTGCTATTAATGCTCTGCACATAACATGCAGTTTATTAATGCATGCCAAGGTTTTCACTCTAGTTTACAGGGCAGACTATTCTGTTGATGAAGTTTCCTTTTACAGAGGGTCAGCTGAGAGTGGATGCCAATGTGTCTGTGCATCACCCCGGAGAGCCTTATGGAGTGAGGACTGAGGTGAAGAATATCAATAGCTTACGGTTCCTGGCAAAAGCAGTAGGTAAATGATGGTTACTTTGTTACTGGAGCATTGCGGATATTTTAGGAAGTCTCAGCAAATGAAATATGCCAGGACCCTGAGTGCACTAATTGGCCTTAAATGCCCTGACTAACTTTGTCTGGGTGTCCCATCTATGCTTCTTGCTCCTGGTCCAGGAGTCCCATTTAAGCTCAGGGTGGGGCCTTTGCCTGAGCTATGGCACAGGCGTGCAAGTTTCCAGTCCTGTCTCCTGATGGACCTTGGACCTGTGCTGTAGCCTTGTTCCCAGTCCTGTGTCTGGCCTTATCTCCTGCTGCGTCTGACTGAACTCCCTGGATGGACCCTGGACCCAGCTCATCCCCTCACCTTGACTGAGACCCTGTCAGTGGACCCCGTAGGTAGCATGTGCATCTGTCCATGCTGTTCAGACCTGCCCCTGGGACTGCTCCAGGCAGCGAGGGCACTGCCTGTTCTATGGCTCCAGGCTTGTCCCGCCTTTTGGAGCAGCCCGGCTCTTGCTGCTCCCTGATAGAACAAAACTTAGTTTGGGGTACTCTGGGGATAGCAGCCATGTTAATCTGCAGTTTTAACTTTTATCTGTCTGCCTGTAAGAAGAACAAAGGAAATGATTCAGTGCTTAGTATGTTTGGCTCGGAAATACGTTAGCAGTAGCTTTGTGTCCTCCAGTATAGATTATTGCTTTCCACTGAGTACAGTAGATGGTGTGTGTGAAGTTCTGATGCAGCTTGGGTATGAGCGAGAAAAGATGATCATTACATCTCCAAAATAAAACTGGCAAGGGGGATATGAGAATTCTTGTTCTGAATACTCCACTAGGTGAGAGGAAGGTCACTAGGAACGTATGGCTTGGCTGCAGTGCCCGGGAGAAAATGTTTTCTGTTTAAAGGAAATGAAAGAAGATGAGGAAAACATGCAAGGAAAGAAACCGTGCTGGAGAGAAAGACAGTGACTAATAATTCTGCCTGTAACTACTGCTGTTGATTTCATTAAGGTTAAAACAACAAACTTTTCCATTATTGCATAGCAGTGAAAAATGAAATAGTAGAATGTACAAAAACTAATAGTGCAGCATAGCAAGCTTATTCTTTTTTCTTTTGTTTCTGTCAGACTATGAAATACAAAGGCAAATTGAAGAACTTGAAAATGGAGGAACAATTCTGAATGAAACAAGAGCCTTTGATTCCAAGCTTGGGTGAGTTTTTATTTTGGAGAATATCAGGCATCACAGCTTTAGAGTGCTAGGGATGCCTAGTGACCTGATCCGGGGAGATAACATGGTATTACTCAACTCCTGTCTTCTAAAGCAAATGCTCACAAGCATAGTCTCATCTTAGGTAATAATTTATTCTTAAACTTGAGGCCTTTTTACAACAGATTGTATGCTACATTAAGCAGCGTCTGGGTGAAAATGTCTGCCCTTTTACATACACGCTTTCTTTGAAGCTAAGAAGCTCCCCTGATCTTCAGGAGGCGAGGTTTTTGTTTTGTGTTTTTTGCCAGGAAACTAATTCTGTGGTGTACCACTTGTCATGTCTTACCTGTTTTGTTTTATTTTAGGTGCACTGTACCAATGAGAGACAAAGAAGGAAAGCAGGATTATCGGTATTTTTTTAAATAAAGTTAACTTTTCAAGAACTGAGAACTTATTTAATATGTTAATTGTAGTCAGTGTAATGAGCCTGTAAAGTCAGTATCGTGAGTGTGGAAGTGGACCTTCCACTGAAAGGGAAAGAGATCTGTCAAAAGCAGTACTAGTCTGAGAATTTCACATCTAGAACTCTGTCTCTGCTAAATCCCATAGACTCTTCCCAAAACCTAAGCTGGAGTACCTTAACTCAAAGTGGGTAAGTTGAAGATTTACTTTGTGGCCAGTACACATGTATTATTAAGAATGCCTGACATTAAATGTAAGAATATTCCGAGTTAAGCATTGCTCCTCTTTTAAATAAATACAGAGGGAAATGATTTTCAGATAGCAGGCCCTACCTCTTCATGCTTAAATTCTGTGATCATAGACACTGTTTGAAAATCCTAACTACCGTTGAAGGGTGTCAGCATTCATAGGCAGGTTTCTGCCTTAAGATCTGCATAGACCTGCTGAGGTTGTTACCCTGCTAAGTACTTCTTGCTTTCCACCATTGTGAGATGACAGCCGTCACAGTTTGATTGCTAACATGATTCATGCGAGCACTCTTTAATCTGCTCTCAGCAAAGTCAGCGCAGCACAGTCAAGCCATAAAGAGCCAACCAAGAAGGATCTTGCTGGTGGCAAGGGACTAAGACATGACTCCTGTCAGGAAGCAATGCGGCTGGGAATAAGTGTTGGGGCAGCGCTGCAAAGCAGCAGCATAACTGCTGAGTGCCCTAGCACAGGAGGTAATTATAGTAGTGTCTGGATGAGATGGGTCAGAGTTATGCAGCTCAGTGATTACTGAGGGCTCTGGGCTCCTTTTCTCTTGCTCTACCTCCCAGTAGTTCCCTGGCTTTGCATCCCAGGACAGTCTTCCCGTTACTCCCAGAGTTTACTTCCCAGCTGGAGAATTGTAGTTCTGCAGGAGAACTTTCAGAGCCTCTTAGCTCTGCCTTATCTTCGTTCCTGTTAAATCTACATGTATTCTTATTGAAGCACAGCAAGAATTTTTGAAAACATCCCACAAACTTTAAATTTAAATCTGCTTTTCCAATTAGCATTTGTAGAAATGCAGCAGAAAAGGCAGTGATGATTTTATGAATGACTTAATGTGGTAGGGGCTGGCTTATTTAACAAGACTAATAACACGACTAATTTAACAAGACTGAGAACAAATGCAAAAGGAAATTCATACAAACATAAGCAAAACTGGTGAGTCCAAGATAATTCAAATAAAGACCAGAAATAATACTACTGGTGCTAAGATTATGGTCAGTATTAAACTGTGTTTTCTCAGACTTTTGTAGCTTGTTGCTTGCACATTATGCATTGGACATAAGATCTATGTTTAGGCAGATTTGAAATAAAAATTACAGAGGTTGCCCAATGTCCTTTATTCTGAATTTTTTGAACCCCTCATTTGATCATGTAACGGTGAAGTTTCTGCTTCAATAGCAAAGTTATTCCAGTGGCTTGAATTGGCCTTCTCTTTAAGGGAGACTTTTGTTCTGTGGTGGCACCCTGCTGAGCACAGTAACTTTGCTTTTAGCACAGCATGAGATTTCATCTAGACTTTTGAAGTTAGTATGGGAAAGGTTGCAACCTGCCCAGATCACTCCTGGCAGTTGGTTGTCAATCTGGGTTTCTCTCTGCCAATCCACTCCTGTTTTTGTCCAGATCTACAATTCATGCTTGATGCCAAAAGGTTGAATAGGTTGTTTCCACAGGTATTATTTTTATTGTTACTATTAATATTATTTTGGGTACAGAAGTGTTTTAATTACTCCTTTTTTATCATTGACTTTGACAATCAGTGACAAATACTTAAAGAGAATAAGGACTTTGCAGCAATTCAGGGACTGATCTCTTACTACTTACCAGTGGTATAGCAAGTAATGAATTTTTAATATTTGGTTTAGTTAAAATAGTAATATAATTTCCAGGTAAGCATTAACTTGTCATATAAATTTTCTTCCTTGTTGTTTAGCTTTTGGGCTGCAAATAATTCTAAAGAAGTTTTTCTTCATTTTCTCTAGGTTCATGCCAGAGCCAAATCTTCCTCCATTGATTCTATACGATGCTAAATCTTTGCCAGCCAATGTGAACCATCAGCAAGTGGTAAATATTGATTGGATTCACGAGAGACTTCCTGACCTCCCCAGTGTGAAGAGAGCAAAGCTTGTTGAGCTGTATGGGATTCTTCCTGAACACAGCTTCACCTTAGTGGTAGGTCTATTGATCAAGTGCTAAAATAAACCTAGCAAATTCAAAGTTCCATTGTTTTTGAAAACATTTACGAATGTCATTATTAACCAGCTATCAGTTCTCATGTATTTTTTTAGTTGGAAATATGTCCAATTCATTGCCTACTTTGTACCTGGGAGCCATATACATAGAATAGTGGGGAAAAAAGAAACCTTGCACAGTGCTCCCAGGAAAAGCATTTCTCGTGCAAGGTGCAGTCAAATAACTATTACTTAATATTGATCTTGTCTGTCTACACATGGACAAACTAGTGACTGACTGCAACAAATGTACAACTTCCTGCTGATAAATCCTTGTCTGCAAGTGCATGTTCTTCTTGTCTTTGGGTCTGCTACGATGCTGGGCACGTTGTCAGTATTTAACAAATTAATAGACGTGCTTTCCTGTCTGCAGAAGGAAAACCCATAGTTTAAATCTCTCATCTTCATGTGCCCCAGTCGATCTGGTTTCCATATTCTTTTGAAAAAAAACTGCACTTATTCTTAGGTAAATACACAAAGTGGCTGTACAACACCAGCTTTGACCTCACAATGCAGTTTACCAGGGACAGGTTGAGAAGAGGGGATGTGAAAGAAAAGGATGTGACAAATGTGGATGTAAATACAGAAAGGACAGCAAAATCTCATAACTTCCAAAAAGTACTCTAAGGGACTTCAGGATTCTTAAATACAAATTGCATCATCTTGGTTTGCCAATGAAAACTCTGTGAGGTGTTAGTATAGCCACCCAAGCTTAGACATTTCACATAGCCAGTTAAGCTAGGACAGTGTCCTGCTTTGGTTGCCTCTGTGATTAGTGGAGACAGAAGGAAAACGACTTCTTCATAGTCAGATTCAGAGCGGAACCATAAGTACTTTAAATTGTCCTCTGGAGGAGTTCCTTTCCTTTGACTATAAATGCAGGGAGAGCAGTGCACGTAACTTAACTACCTAATATCCCTCCTTTGTGTGTCTTTAATATACTTATACTGTGTACACTGTGTGTATTTTAATACACTTGTACAGAAGCTGATTCTACAGAAAAAAAAATGGTTCCTTCTTCTGAAGAAAGCTGTTAGGAAAACTGCTTTTGTGCTGATGTGCCATTTTAGTGGGCTACTGTTTGGTGGGCAGATGTAAGTCTCATCGAAGTCATGAGGCTGCAGTGACAGCACTGAGAGGTGTCAATAGCATCTTACCTTTTTATTTCATTGTATAAGTTGCAAAATGTGATTTAGCAGACAGTATTCCTGTCCATGTGTGCATTTTATCTCACACATTAAAATAAAAAGAGCTCAGAAGAGCAAATAGGTCTCTGCATACCCTTTTTTCTGTTTTTTTTTTTTCTTCTCCCCCATTGTGGTGGGTTGACCTTGGCCAGCTGCTAAGCACCACACAGCTGCTTGCTCATTCCCCCCACCAGTGGGTTGGGGGAGAGAGTAAGAAGAGCAAAAGCAAGAAAATTTATGGGTGGAGGTGAAAGCAACACTTAAATAAGTGAAAGAAGGAGGAAGAAAAAAACAAAAGTGGAGCAAAGGCACTCATCACCTCCCACAAGTAGCCTGATGCCCAGCCACTAACTACCTCCCCCAAAACCCTCTGCCCTCAGTGTTTCTTGCGGAGAATGACATTATATGGCATGCAATATCCCCTTGGTCAGTTTGGGCTAGCTGTTCTTCTTGCCCACCCCTAGCCTGCTCACTGCAAGGGTACAGTGGGAAAAGAGAAAGCCTTTATGCTGTGCAAGTATTGCTCAGCAGTAGCCAAAACACTGGTGTGTTATCAGCACTGTTTTGGTCACAAATCCAAAACGCAGCACCCTATGGCCTGCTATGAAGAAAATTAACTTCATCCCAGCCAGGCTCAGTACACCCACTCCTTTCACTTGGCATCAACCTACTTCTTACTCTGCTTCAATCTTGCTGGTATGGATGGCCTCTGCTGTATGGTTTGTGTCATCTCTAGCAACTAGCCCTGTGTATTTGCCTGACCAGCTCCCCTTTGCTTCCAACTGTTCTCTGAAATCCACTATTGCCTTTGCTTTTTCTCTCTTAACTTGCTCCTTTTTGCAACTTACAAGATAATTAATGAGCTCCAAGCTAAAATTTGGGATACAGCTTGTAATAAGATAATGCATCCATTTGAATGCATGAAGTGAACACGTTGTTCATTGTGGGTCTTCTTTTATTGTGCATTAAAATGTCAGCATGTATACTCTCGATAAAAGTTGCTTGCCTGTTCACTGGGAGACTAGTTAACCTTAATTCATTTGAAAATGGTATGTCCATTGCTGTGTTAAGCTTACATCAGAAGTTACAGAAGATTGCTGATAGGGCCAGATGCACAAATCTAATGAGCGTTCTTTCAGGTTAGAGCGCCCAGGAGTGCTCATTAAATAAATGGCAGTGGTAGAGGGATGACTCTAAAATGCAAAATCTCTGTTCTGTGCCAACTTGTTAGAGAAAACATTACGCAAAAAAGTTACAATAAAACAATACCATAATTCAGAATGCAAGTTCGTTTCAAGCTCACTTCATGAACTTTATTCTCACATACAATAACCGCCTGTATGTACTGCAGTATCGAGAGTGTAAGTCTCCAGCTTTGCCTAATTACAAACTGAACTGAAATGGAAGGAGAGCTTTAACTATTAATTTCTTTGTCTGAGATTTCTTAAGTGTAAACTGCTAGATTTTTGACAGTTTGGTACAAATTGCAAAAATAAATGAAGTTTCAGATTTTCTTCATGCAAAATCCTTCCTATTTGTAAACATACGATTCTTTGGGCCAGGTAGACTCCATGGTATTTGGGTACTCAATTTCTGCATGCAATTCCTACTTTGCTGTGTAAACTGGTAGGCTGTCAAATACTGGTCTCCAGTCAAGAAGGATCTCTGAGAACTTTGCCAGTGATGGTAGTATAATATTTTTGTCTTGCTTCTTGTTGGGGCAAAAAAATAAGATGCATTGGCATAAATATTAATGCGTTTTTGAAAATCATGCTGAAGTCCAACGAAAAAACAGATCAGTTGTCGCAGTACAGCATTAGAAAAAAAAGTCTGATCACTTCCTTTCTCATCTTAATTCCAAGTCTTTCTATACATTTACTGTTCCTCTGCTTACTCAGATAAAAGTGGCAGTTCCACTTGGCCATTCCTTTGCAGAAACAATTACATTTGTGAATCCTTTAAACAGTCAGAATGGGATGCTGAAGAAGTAGTTTTTGGTCATTTTGTTTACAGCATGCCACCCTCCTACACTTTAGCGTGCCAGTGAATTTATGCTTCCTTTTAGAATTTAAACCATTTTATAAGAAGCCTTAAAAAAAAAAAGTTTGAACTGTCTTTCTTTGACTGCTCTTCTTGTCTGCTTTAATAGGGTAGATTTTCTGCTTTTTCTCCCTGACAGTCTTGCACATTTTTGCAGCAGTTGTTACCTCATAGTTGGTTATTGTGGGAGCTGTGATGGTGAAAATGGGAAGAAGAGAGCAGCAAATGACATTTGTGAACATTGATGTAGTTTTCTCTTTCAGTTCTTGGGGAAACATTATTGGTCTTTAAAACCATAAATTTGCATTACAGACCCAATGTCTCTGTAGATTACACCCATGGTATTCTGTAAAATAATGTATTGTTTTAAACTTATTTTAAAAGCATCTGGAATCACTCCACCACTAGATTTTGACATCTCAGTGCTATTAAATGCTGGTGTTAAACCAGGTTTCAGAAATAAATTTGCATCTGGTTGAAATATTGGAGTTTCACATTTCATGCCAATGAGATTCTGATGAATAAGTTACAACGTATTTAGTGCATAATGGGAGCACCCACGTGGGCCTCAATCACAAACATGGTGCTGCAATTCCAGAATTCTGTTTTTCCTTCTATGAAGAATAAAATATGTTATTCAGAATTAAGTGGGACAGCATTCCTATGAACCAGAACATTGGAGCTTGCAGTGGTTTTCAGCTCAGATCTGTCACAAGGGACAGGTCTGTGTGTGTGTGCGTGTGTATGCGTTAACTCCTTATGATGTTTTAAGCTACAGTGTAGAAATATAGAAGCAGAAATATCCAGTATATGCAGATAGCACACAGGAAACTGTGATGACAAATTAGAAGGGAAGGAGCTAAGTTAAGATTTCAGTGAAGCTGTTTTTTTGTTTTAGAAGTGAAATGATGGATAGTAGAGCTCGATGTATCAGAGCTGCCCCCTGGATGTTTTTCCCTAAGATTAACTACATCCTTTATCTTCTGAGTGAAAGTCATTGAAAGGAATTTGGTAGTTGGAGTGTATTTGGCATGACAAAAGTTGACCAAAATGCACAACAAATTGGAAGTCAAGTTCAAGTAGTACAGTATCTAGAAATTAAAGCTAATCAAGTTATTCCTTCTTTATTTTTAGATGGCAAGAAAATAAGGAAAACATTTCATTTCTGCCAGTCATTTTGATGTTTTGACACTCTGCCTTGTTCATTTCAGTCTGGCATTGTTGGGTTTTCCTTCTTTTTGTCCACTGAAAATTACAGTCCCTTAAAAAAATAAAGAAGGGCAAAGGAATTTTGGGGAATATGTTGATTTCTATGTGCACAAGTAGCAGGTATAGGGTTCAGTGCCCAGTAGCATATGTAAGTCTATCTCTCTGAGTATTCCTGGGCTTTTCTCCTCTTGCTGCCTGGAAATCATCTGATTAAAATTTGAAGGCTGGGTATGTTTGTCCTTGATTTTCAAAGGTCTGGCAGCAGTGTCAAAGCTGTAACTCCAGCCAGGCTGTTGATATCCAGAAATCTGAATATTCCCACTGCTAGAGATATGCTCTCCATCATATACATGATGAAAGTGTTGGACATGCTGCATCTGAGTTGTGTAGCCTGCATTCAGACATGTGGCATCTGCAGACATTGTTTTTGTATGCATAATGTTGTAGCCAGACTACTCTGCCTAGAGTGTTTGTAAAACCTTCTGCAGCACATGTAAAAAAAAAAAAAAGCATTTATACATTTCACTTTTTCCAACCTAAATTGGACAGGTGTTTTTGTGGAAGGGAATCTGCTGTTTAAATAATAGGTATGTGTTTGTGCTAATGAATCCTGAGGTGAATTAGAAAGAGTACAATATTTAGTAGTTCATCAGTTTAGTAATTCTACTTCATACACATGTAGTTTTTAATCGTTTACTAGACTTTGATAACTACATCACTCCTCTGCTGTTTTTTTGTTGTTTTTTTAAGCAAAATTTGTTCTTCTAATATATTTAACCTTAGATTTTACATTATTTGATTATTAAGTAACTCCTAGTTAAGTTAAATTTGTAAGAACGTAGGACAGGAAAGGGAGTTTGTCTATGTGTGTTAGATAAGTAGTGGGAGTTACCAGATCTACTGTGGTTCAACCAAAGTCCTCAGTGACTTACTGAGGCTGAGAACTTCGATTCTTTGTTCATGGTCTCAAGGTGAAGGGGAAGGGTCTGATTTTTGTCGCACCAGTTTTACAGCACATCAATCCATTATTCTAAGTATGTTTTGATCTGTTTTACAGAACAGAGAGCAGTAGATTGCAGTCTCCTTAAAAGTCATACATCATTACCAATGAATGTGGTATCCAGAGATGTGGGAAGTTTATGCTGTGAAAGTTTTGAGGTGTAAAGTCCAAAATTTTGTATTGCTGTGATGATCAATTGCCTTTAAAAACAAGGGGAAATGAGACTGTTTTGACAGGGGTGAGTTTGAATGGAAAAGTCAGGCTTTGGTTTAGTATGTACCTGCACTCTTTTTGCTCAGAAGTATTCACAGAGATCTGTCTGCAATCTCTATGTGCTTGGAAAATGTTTTTGCTGTGATGACAGTATACTTAGAATAGCTCAGTGGACTGTTACCTCTCACAGCTTCTGAGAGCTGGCATGTCCTCCTGTGCATTTTACTATACACTGCAGAAATCCAGTGGCACGCTGGATTTGGATTCCTCCTTGAAAAGGTAGGAACTGCCATTTAATCTCTCTTCTGCCTTCAGTAGACCTAATGAGTTCTGTGCTATAGTTAAAGATCCATCAGTGCCTTGATGTCGAACAGCACAGCATTCAGCAGACTGTGAAGTATCTGTTCTTCTAAAAGCAGTCTCAGATTTCACTTACACTATAAACTGAATCCCCTACTGTGATACCTTCTGAGCATTTTGGGTGCTGTGTAAAGCCTTACATAGCTTCTGTGAAAAAACTAGAAAAATAAAACCCCACTTCTTACAGTATGACCTTTCCATATCATTTAAGGGTGAATACAAGCCAATCGTATTCCATCAATCCAAAATAAAAAGTGATTGCAAGATCAAAAGTGAAATATCTGTAGGCAGTTTCAGGCAAAGTCTCTTCTTGGTAACAGATAGCATGACAGCATGTGGAGCATTATATCCAGCATTATGTTTTCTGGCATCATATGTATTTAAAACAAAGGAGATGAGAAAGGTTCTCTCCAAATGATAATTTTAGGGAGGATTTAAGAGAAAAAAGATCACTCATTTCTTGGAAAGTTACATTAAAACAGACAGGCTGACATGTAAGTTGTATGTATGTATTCTAGACATAACATAGTTTGTTTACTGTTATGTTAATAAAATTACTCAGAAGTCTTGTGGCTTTCCAATGAATTCACAAAACCAAGTTTACTTTAGGATTGAATATTTATACTCAGAATGTCATTGTGTAACTAATCATGTTTGCACTTCAGTATCTGTTTGATGCATTTAATTTTTCTTTTAACAGAATGAAGACGGATTAACAGAATTCTTTGAAAATGTGGTAAAACAGACCCAGATGAAGCCAAAGAAAGTGATCGGCTGGATTCTAAATGACCTGCTCAGTTACTTAAAACAACATTCCCTTACAGTAAAGGAAAGGTCAGGCTTCTCAATTACTACAGTCGTGAAACAAAATTGCTCCTTTTCTCATGTACCAAGAATAGTATCATGCCACTCTGTTGCTCACTTCTGCTTTAGTTATTTGAAGTCTGTGAAGTTTGTTTTCCTAGGCAGTGCTACTTAGGCCTTGACACTGTCATGATGAATGAAGTTAACCAAATGTCTTCCAGAGAAGAGAACCATGTAGTTAAGAGTAGCAATCAGTGCCTTCCTTCTCTGGAATGTGACAACGGTAAGGCATAATCAGGCAATCAATACCACAGCTGAATACAGTGTATCATGAGGAAAAATGCTAGCTTGTCATGCTAAACTGTGTGATGTTTAGGCAACCAACAGTAGCCGAGATATATTACTTATCCTTTTCTCTGAGGTAACTTCTGCCCCCTTTTTCCATAGCCCAGTCAGTTCTTTTCTCCTAGCTGACCTTCTGAACCTTCTAGAAAAGAAAGAAATTTCTGCTTCAGCAGCAAAGCAGGTAGGTACCTTTTTGATTTTACCATAATTTTACTTTGAATCTGTGGGCACTTACTCCATTTGCATAGCTATTTTATATTCAGTGTGTACCAGTACATTGGTTGCTTTAAAAGGAAATTATTCAGAGCATTGGTGAAGGATAAATTTTGCATCTATACTATCTAGATATAAGGGATGAAAATGCCTCGTGTATATAATCTTACAGATATATTTGCATATTCAGTGTTAGAAGGGAGCACAAACCAAATAGTACATTTAAGCCACGTGAACTGCAGTCAGTTAAGTAAGTTCTGCTTCTGAACAGACCGGTCACTAGATCTCAGTTTGGTAGTTTGAGCCAGACCTGAGTGAAAGGTCAGTGGGAACTAATCCATGACTTGCAGGTAAGCTGAGAGTATCAGCTACTGTGTGCTAAGGGATACGAGGGTCTACATTCCCAAGTATTAGCATATGGAAAAGGATATTAACTCATTGTAGTCACAAAAAGAAGTCTGATTTGGCATACTTCGTGAGTCAAACATGGAGACTTCTGGCCTTTCTTTTATCCTGGCTTCTTTGAGCAAGTGCTCTCATTGGCTTCTCAAGCAAGTGCTGTCCGTAAAGCCAGCTTTCCCCCTGTCATCTTGCTTAGGACAGTCAGAAAAATCAGCACTTGGCACATTCATCTCTAAAGTTATGAACTGCTTATGATGGGTACTGTGACTGCTGTGTGTGTATAGACAAAATTTAGAGTTCTTTTGTGAAAGGGAATAACTGTCATTCACCTCAAATTCTTTGCAGAATGCATTGTCCTTTCAATTAGTTACTGACTTTTACGTAAGTACATTAGATGACCATTTCTTCTCAGGTGGTCATCAGCAAAATTATTAATGAAGATATTTAATTTGCCTTGTCTGCTTTCAAGCTTTTAACACTCTAAAATACACAGGGCAGGTTTCCACCTTTCTAGCACAAATTGTTTGAGTCCAAGAACAACTTTGGAACAATACAGGGGTCAGTTCACTTTTTGCATGATTATAAACCAAAAGTAACAGTTGCAAATATGGGGCTCTTTACTGTGCTTGGAGACACTTAAACTTCCTGTTTTTTAGGTGTTTCTTTGGAGGTGCTTATGGTTCTTAAGTAAGTTGGTCTTGTGGTTGGTCTGCTCCTTGGAATAGCCAGGTGCTTATTATAGGCATCATAAATACAAGATTTAAGTGCCTGACTTCAGGCACGTGCATTTGGAAATTTTGGATTGAAAAAGTAAAAGCTTCAAAAAGGACGTAAGATATTAACAGGAAATGCATTGGGACGCAGAGTGGTGGTGTGCCCACAGGGTAATGGGACACCCATCAGTCTGGTGTCTGTCTGAAAGAGAAGCTTCAGAACTCCATTCTTAATTTTCAGCTTCCTTGTGGAGGTAGAGACGGGGTACTAATGCTCGTCTATTGGAGTTTTTTCCTTGTGATGTGTCTGTACGCCAGCACTCCTGACAGGTTATGAAATGTCAAGAATTTCAGAAATCCCTTTCTTGTTTAATTACAAACTCCTCATAATGTGCATGTTGTCCTCTCTGTTCTGAAATTGGACACAGAGAAATAACAGTACTGTTTGCCATCACCGAGTGATGCTATCAAACTGCAGGAACCTTGCCGCATTTAGAAAAGTATTTTGGTTGCCTGGATGTCAGAAGAATAACAAATGTTTATAACAATTCTCAGCAGTAGGCAGAGATACTGGATGGCCTGAGGGCAGAAAGGGCTATATATACACAACAGCAGATGAATTGCAGCACTTGGGGTGGGGGAGAACGAATTGCAGTGGCAGAGACAGATCCAACTAGAAATGATAGAAGGGTTTGATGGGGTGAGCACGCAGACGTGTGTACACATACACACTCACAGCAGGAAGCTGTTAAAAGTTTTAATTTTTTAAGAGGCTTGTGTTCGGTCTCTGCTGCATAAGGCATTAAAAACACAGACAGATAAAAGCTGTGAGCGCTGATTATAGACACAGAACATTGTATGGTAGGATGCATACGCCAAGGAAAGGGCACCGAGTGCTTACATAATTAACACTTAGGTAATTATGGAGCTCACGCCCAACTTGCCATCAAATACAGCATCCTACCCCAGAGGTCTCCGAAGCGGTTTCAGGCTGGCAGGCCTGTGCAAAGGGGAGCAGCTTCCCCCTCCATGGGGCCGTGGGGCGAGCGTGGCTGGGACTGGGGGAGCCTGCACAGCCTTGTGCTGGGGCCCACCCTAGAGGCACTGTTTTGGAGTCCGCAGTGGGATGTACGGGTGCAACTTCCCCAGTCTGGTGGGCACTACGCCCCCGGGGGCCTCAGTCCTCCCCTGCAGCGTTGGCGGCGTGTACATCCGCGGCGTAAGGGGCCTGCTTTTGAGTTCGGCGTTGGAGGAGGACGGACCCTGGGCCAGGAAAGCAGAAACTGGCCCTGGGTGCTGAGAGCCGTGCTGGAGCAGCTCGGTGTGGAAACCCTTGTCATGTGTTCATCGGGGATCCGTAGCAGGGTATGGAGCGGAGCAGAGCCCGGGTCTTGTTTGCTTATGCCGTTACATATGTCACCCACATAGGAATAACTTCAACACGCCCGCTTGGCACCCCGACTTTAAAGTAGATAGCGGGAAAATGAGCGCAGTACACAAACCTAAACAGAACCATCTGCTTTGACAATTATGGCTATACCATCTGGAGCACTGGACCCGGCCTGCCCCTCACTTCTGTCAGAGGCCGAGGGACAACTGCCAGACATCAAGGCTTTCCATCAGTGGAAGGGAGAGATGCCCACAGGACAGGCTCAAGTGGTGCTGCCTGCTGCTTCCCTCCCACCTTTGGCAGCAGAGCACTGCAGATAGGGTTTCCAGTTGGAGCCGTTCTCAGGCGCAGCACTCGGCTGGCATGTTCACCAGTTGCAAAATGTTTGATATGATGCCCGTGGCAGCCAGACGTGTAAGTCCTGATTAATTCATCCTGACCAATGGTTTGCTGCTATGCCTGTGTAGGTACAGGGAGCAGAACATCATTAAAATCTAATCACGCTCAGGCAAGAATCAATAGTAGAAACTACTGAGATTTCAGTAATGGAAATGAGGCCTGAGATTCCCGTTTTGGCTCTGGAGACTTCATAATTTGATCCCACTGTTCTGGTGCAGACAGTTTGTGTAAATGAGTTGAAATCATTTTTTAAACTGCTTTCTTTAGATTTGTACTCCTTGCCAAGTAGAGAAACACATTTTTAAAAGTGCATCTTTGACAGGACTTGGCCCCATCTCTTTCTGCTTTCCTACATACCTGTAAACAAGCAAGGGCCTTGGTAGCAGTATTGCTCTGGTAGCTAAGTGGATGTGCTCGTTACCAAATTGAAAAGTACACATGATGCAGATGTCACGGGGAAAATCTGGTGCCTTGAAGGTTTGTAACGGGCAAGCTGTTCTCAGCACCAGGAGATGTTTGGCATAGGAATAGCAGGGAATGAGAGCTGTATCTCTGACTGTCAAGCTGTCCTGCCCCCTGATCTAAGTCAGCCTGATGTATGAGTTGCTCCTGGGTAACTCTGCCATGGTTGGCTGCTTAGATTTTGTTTGTTGCAGATTTTCCTCTCCTGCAGTCCATTATGTCCTGCTTGCATACATACC
Organism: Anseranas semipalmata; assembly: GCA_013399115.1. NCBI lineage: Eukaryota > Metazoa > Chordata > Aves > Anseriformes > Anseranatidae > Anseranas > Anseranas semipalmata. The sequence goes on along the minus strand of VXAA01006535.1, from coordinate 1,193,464 downwards.
AGTCCTAAAAATCACATCTGCCTTTTTCCAGGACGGTGACGGGGCTTATTCATTGTCCAGCCTCTGATCTATCTGTGCAGCGCTTCAGGCTCTGCAGGGTGTTTTGCTATGGGCTGTGCTGTGCAAAGAGGACAGAGCTCCTTTTGCTGGTGATGGACTGTCCCAGTGCCTCAGGAGGCCTCAAGGACAGAAAGCGTCCTGCTTGGTCCCTCAGGGAGGGAAGGAGCAGGTAGGGGCTGCCTGGGGAGTTAGGCCATGGAGTGCAGCAAAAAAAATAATGCAAACAGCTGCAGACAGGTGGAATCTCTGCTGGATGTATTGTTTCTCGGGGTATTCCAGGTAGCACGGGCATGGTGATTTTTAAGTACTGCACTAGAAGGAAGATCTCGTAGAAGACATCATATACTGCAATGATTTTTTTAGATATAAGCAGCTTAAAGCTGTTCTAACTCTGGCCGCTTATCAGTAACTTTAATATTGAGATCTGCTTTTAACCCTCTTACAGGGAAAACACAAGCTAGTTGTGTGTCAGTACTCTCTCTCAGGATACCATCAAAAGCTTTGGGGTACAGTTGGCAAACAAATCTGTTTGCAAGAGTTGTGTCTTTCATACCAGAAAAGTCTTCCATGCTGGAGAATATTGCTGGGATACACATGTTCCATTTTTCCTTAGCTGTCTTGCTGCCCTGCTAATTATTTAATATACAGTTTGAACAGCCCTTCTCCCCTTCCCAGCCTCTTTTCCATCCTACATTGAGTATTTAATGCTGAAATTTTGACATGACATCCATTTCCATACTGGTACACAGCAGTGGCCCAAGCATACAATTATATCTTCAGAGCAGGATGAAGCACAAGCAGCTGTTTTAATAAGGGTTTTCTTTCTCTCCTCCCACAGCTCTGAAATAAGAGCAAAGGGAATACAGAAAATGACTGCCCAAGGAAATTGTTTTTTTATAAATGTTCTCTTCTCTCAAGTTTATTCCAGGGCAATAGCCCTGCTACAGCATAGGAAAACACACTGACATTAAGAAGTAATTATTCCAGCGGCTTAGGTTCACCCAGCATTCCTGTACTTGGAGGTGATGCATAGGTGGGCTGGAGCTGCTGCATGGATTCTGCTCGGCACCGTTTTTCTTCTGCTTTGTCATACGTATCCTCATTACAGCTTGCTGATGAGGACTGGTAATGAGATGAGGTACCTGGGACTGGACTTGGTACAACAGTCAGCTAATCGTCAGTTCCCATGCAGAGGCATTGCTCACGGAAATGCGTTTTCTCACTGTTCTGGGGCAGTTCTCGTGCACAATGTGGGACGAGCGCGCGTACGGCCTGAGAAGCAGCCTCGCAGGCGGTGAGGGCGCCCAGTGAGGGGACAGGGCTCAGGGCAGGGGGCGGCAGGGCTCCAGCCTGAAGGAGGGACGGCAGGGCACACCGGGGTCGCGCTAGGCAGACCTCTTCGAACAGGGGTCGGTGCTCCTTGGGCTGCGGTAGGCTGCGGAGCACCATTTCCGAGCCATTAATCGGCACGCTGCACAATAAGGGAAAAAGGGTTGTTTTATTTCAGGAGGGAGGACACAAGAGCTCTTTCAGTGCAGCATGGGATTAAATCTTGGGCTTGTTCATGTCGGGACAATCTGCTCCTGCTGCTAATAAAATCTGACTTCTTAGATCTCTAACTAAAATACTGCATGTAAATAACATTGATATGTAAAGACACTGACCTTTGCTACTCATTGTGATTTTCAGGTGTTCGAGGAATTGTGGAAGGGAGAAGGAAAGACTCCCCTTGAAATTGTTAAAGAAAAGCAGCTTCAGCTGATACAGGATCAAGAAGAGCTTGAACGGATCTGCCAAGCAGTGATTGATGAACGGGAAAAGGAGGTGATTATGGTGGTGCTGGGAAGCTTGAACACTGTGTTAATCTGTGGCACTAAAAAGGGGGGGGGGTTAAAATGGCCTTTTCTCTTTTAATTGGTATTTGAGCTCTAGAGCTGGTATAGGAGCGCTAAAGCTGCTATAGGTACAGCTGTGGTCATGTCTTTTCTTCTCCTTTCTCATTTTACTGTTTCTTTGGAAATTGAAGCTCACACAAAATGATCAGCGGAAGAAATTACCAGTCTGGCTAATGTGCTAAGTCATTCTAAGAGACCATCAAAATTTAATGCAAGAAAGCAAAGCTGTGGGGCTTTCCATCTTTCTTCACCTGTGCAGTGTACTGGCCTTAACCTGGCCTAGCCACTTGGCCACGTAGCTCTCATTTTTATGTCATCTCTTGTGATACTACAGCAACGGTGTGACACTGCTCTGAATGTGAAGATTGAGGCTGTCTGCTGGCAGGGCACGTATTAGTTAGGGAATTAGAGACTATATCAGAACTGGCAAGGCCAGAATTTTACTTGTGTCCGTCTCTTCACCGTGTCCTCATCTTCCTTCACTGCCAGAGGCAAGCCTGGCTTGCTCTCCTGCCTGGCAATGTCTGTGGGGTGGGGAGGAGCGGGACCCATGTGGCAGCAGCATTGGTGGCTTCAAGGGGCTGGGAGCGCTACAACAGGGCTGCTGTCAGCTCTGCTGTGCCGCGCCTGGGCTGTGGCAGCAGCGCAAATGCTGCAGGATTTAAGACAGGGTTTCAGCTCTTCCCCATCTCTGTAGCAGCCTGCGTGGCTCATCAGTCTGACAAGCTCTGCGCCAGGAAAAGGGGAAAAAAACTTGTTGATTGTGAAGGGGAGGAGTGGGAAGGAATCTTGACAGAGTCTCACATCTGCTTTATAAAAAACAAAATGAAAACAAGTGCTTATACGTTCTCTGGAGTGAAAATGTAAAAGCAGAAGTGAATAGCTTACTTCTAATATAAACATTGTCTAGATACATTTGCCATTTGGTAAAAAAACATTAACATCTTTTGAGAACAATACCACCCACCCCGGATCTCATTGGGGGATGCTAACAGCTCTGCAAGAGCTTTTGATAAAGAAAATGAGCTTGCAGTAGGTCGGCATGACCTCCATCAGACTGACTCATTTGCAGAGCCTGACAAAAGTGCTTCTGTATTTTCAGACTAGTACGGAAGCACAAGTGTGGATAGAAAGAACATTAGAACTGATTGGGAAGTGCAGAAGCTGAAGGTCCATAACTATACTCCCATTTCAATAATAATGCCTTATCTGAGAATGTAATTCCTCTCTGCTTTCCACTGTTTTAGTCAAGCCAAATGCAGTAGAAAGGCCTCACTGTCCTCCTTTTTCCAGGTGATCTTTCACTAAAGCAAAAGCTGCCTTGAAGGCCTGTAATTCACTACTTCAAATTGCTGCGAGAGCTTGCATTACAAAGGAGAGTTAGCTGAGTACTTGCCAGGGAAAAAAGCATGCCTTGCTTTCTGATGGCAACTTTCTTTAAAAAGAACTAACTTAGAAATAGTTGTTCAAACCAACACTGAGCAGTTTATGAAAATGCAGCATCTAGGTTGTACTGTACTCTGCCCCACATAAGGAATTTCTGGTATACAAGGAGTAATGAGTCCTTTCCATATTGTGACATTACAGAGAAGATTTTAGACCGCCAATAACTCAGACACCCTAATGAGCAGCAATATTTACATTTGTGCTTGGTATTATCACAGTCGGTGGTTCATGTGTTAGCCATCCTTCCCTTAATATCTGTAAATATAATATCCTGGTTAACTGAAGCTATCGGGTTTTGCCCAGTAATTCTGACAATGTAGAGAATGTCTTCCTGCTGCACAAACAATATGAAGACCAGAAGCTTATGTTTCAGCAGTAGCATCTCCTTTAGAAATGCCTGGAAGTGAATTTTTCAACGCTTTTTTCCACAGTCTCTTTACTTAGCTTTTCAATACAGCCTTGATATTTTGCAGGTAATTGTGCATCAAACACTAACTCTCTGATAGGAGGCCATATTTCTGATCAGATTAATTGCTTTCTTGCAAAGGATTCCTTGCTTAAAGGAAATAACATGCTGTTACCAAAATGCCTCTCTGCTCCTGAAGGACATCACAAATATTTTCAAATAGATTGTGATTCAATGCAAATTATTTATTATAACTGAACAGTATATTGAGGAAAACATAAGATAGAGCCTATTAGCAATAAGAAGTCCATCTCATTTTTCTTGCTCTTTTCCAGGAAGTCACTGTTCAAGTTGCAGACCTTGTTTAAATCCAAAAATGTTCTCTGACTTTTTCAATAAAAGCAGATCTTTCTGCTAGTTGTAAGGCCCCGCTGCTGTAGGGACTTGTTGTTGTCTCCTGGGAGCAGAGCAGGAGCTTATTGCAAAGCTGAAGAGAGTTTTTATAAATAACATCTTAGCCCCAAAATATAGTATTCAACCACACTGGCCTAAAGGACAAAAATATTCATACTTTGGCTGTGAATGAGTGAAGATGGCACTTTCCTGTAACAGTGGTGTCTATCTGTTCTTTTTAAAGGTTATGGCAATAAAAGCAGGAAATCAAAAAGTTGTAAATAAGTTAATTGGACTGGTTCAAAGAGCAACACGAGGCCGATCCAATCCTGTTTCAGTGAAACAAATATTGGAGAAGAAGCTGTCAGAGTAGCCGCAAGAGAAAACTGCACGACTGCCTACAGAAGACGTGTGCTTCGTCCTGGCTGGCTCACTGCTAAGGAACGTTGGTGCCTCCTTGTGCACCAGCACTACGTTTCCCACAGTGGTTATACTTCAAGGAGCATTACGTTCTTGCCTTCCCCAGCTGCATCAGCCAAAGGCAGATGAGCCAAAGACCACCTCAGCAGAAGATGACAGAGTCATTTACATCTCCTTCATTTTGGTGTGGCGTTCAGAAATGTAATTTCCATACAGCCGTGGGGAACAAGTTCCCAGAAAAGTCTGTGAGTGTACAGAGCTTAAGTTGTATTCATTAGTTTTGTAATAAAGCAAGTGTAAACTCAGCTCTTCTAGCTTCCTCTTTGTGAGAAGGGAAATTCAGATCTTGAATGCAAAAATCTGGTGGTACATACTAACAACTCATTGTAAATTAGTGTAAGCACACTAGTAGATATGATCAAAACACCTAGCAGTAATTAAGAGTGGCCACATGTACCCTCATGCCTAGCAGAAGGGGAAAAAAAAACCTGAAGTGCCATGCCCTCATTCTTTCTGAGGCACAGGGAAAGGACAAAGTCACTAGCTGCTTATGATGTATGCAACACTAGTTCAAGCTAGGTTGATGGCAGTTAATTCTCGTGAGTATTAGTGCTAACGCCTGTCTCAGGGAGAATATTCCTGTACAAACTGGCTCACCGTTCAACTTTGAACTCTGAATTACAAGACAGGCAAAAGCCATGGTTTTCAAATACATTTAATGAATAAAATGTATACCCAGAATTCACATAAAAATAACTTTACAGTTAAAAAGTCATACAGCTGACAAAAAGCAGTAACATGGTTGCAGTCAAAAACCGTGACCCTTACAAAAACACAAAACCAGGATTTTCTTGTAGCCTGACAATCACACAAAGGCTTTTAATATCAGTTTTCATACCATGAGCAAAAAGTACCATTTTCTCTTACACAGTGGTGTAAGTTTTCAGGTAAGTTTTCATTCAATAGAAGGTTTAGACCATACAGCAAACTTTAAATTTTAGAACTGGAATTCTGTTCAACACCTGCCATGGCAGGAAGAAACCAAAAGGCACCAGGGCTTCTGCCTGAAATCTCAAGTCCTAATTTAAAGGTACTCCTGGGTTTAAAAAAACACAATTGTTTCCAAAAGGTTGCCCTCCAAGGTTAATGCTTTTTGTTGCACAGCTTGATGCTGTTGTGCTGAGTTTATCCTCTGTAGCAGGGGGTGCCTCTGAAAATAAATAAAGAAAAGAAGAGCACAACACTGTATTTGGGACAGTAATAATTAAGCTGTATTTAAGAGAGGGAAGGATCTCCCCTACTGTAGCATGGCTAGTGCTGGTAGATGTCTTTCTTTTCAATGGCTACAGCTTCTTAGCCGCTCTTTTCCTGCATAATTAGACTTTGCTAATACAGTACAAAATCTGTTAAAAATCATGAGCCCAGTTCTCTGAGTACAGCATTAGATCTTTAAATGGATTTACTGTAAATCAGTCTATTTTTCACCTCCACCTGCCAGACACAATGGATAACTAGTAAGATAGAAAGGGATCATTTTAATATTCTTTCCCTTTGAGGGAAGGTAAAGATCAGCCATAGCCTATAAATTTTGAACTATATTAAGAACCAGTCACTTGTTGAATTTTTAAACAAGTCTTCTGCAGACACATACAAAATGTAAATTTCTTTATGATAGGAAGAAAAGTGTTTTTGAGTCAAAGGAGATCAAGATGATGAATCTCTTTAACATTTGCGGAGATACCAGCTATCAACTCTGAAGCAGTCTTAGCTGGCAGCAGTAGGACCTGGAGAAGAGAAAGCTCAGCATGGCCAGCTCGCTTTGTTCTGAGCATGGCAGCCTGCGTTAAAGGGCTCGTCAGGCATGTTACACCATCTTGAATGAACCAATACAGCCAAAAGACGGGACCCTTTTGTGCTTGCCAAGGGCCTGATACAGCAGCCTAAATACCACCACCACCAGATTTCTGTGTCCTAAATGGAGCTAAAGGCAAATTCGAAACATTCCACAAGTAAACTTTGTACTGAGCATAACAGCTTTGGCTTAGCTTTGTATAGCAACCCTCTGCAGAGCACACTGAAAGACAGAAGCAGCCTCATGGAATTTAATATCTGCTATTGTAAAGACAAATACAAACAAACGAACAACCACCACCCCCCGAAACCATAGGACAGGTGGTCCAGCAAGAAAAAATGCAGAACCTGATATGAAGTGTTCAGTGTCAGCATATGTTGCAGACCAGAGGCTGTTTTAAGCGTGGCTGTACCAAGGCTAGAAACTCGGGAATTAAGATGGAGGCTCTGACCCTAACTGGTAAGTCTTCCTGAGCCACGACAGCGCTCCCTGAGCTGCTGATGGCAGATGCCATCTGTGCAACAGCGTTAGGCAGGGTGAACTAAGGACAGTTCCGTGCAGATTTTCAGCAGTAGCCATCCACGAACAGAGGGACGAGGAAAATGCTCGCAAATTAAAAGCTGACACCAGACACTGTCATGACCATCTCATCTAATCGCTGATGAAAGTCCTTCAGGAGGTCACCCCTGAGGCGGAGAGATGATACCTACCATCCCGTGTAGCTGAGGTATCCCATACGCGGGGTTGTGGAAGAGGAGAAGAAAGTTGACAAAAAAGATGCTGGCAATGCTGAAGTAGTGAAGAAAGAATTTCTAGCGCTCAGCCTTGGCTGCAGAGTTTAATTTTAACTGTGTTAAAAATAGAAGCATCTGATAGGAACCTTAACTAAAAATTTACAGCTAGAGTATTCACGCTGCAATTTCACTGCAGCCCCTTTCCACCCTGTGGCGTGGCGTCAGCGTACTGTAATGTTCTCATTTCTGTTCTGAGCACCCCTCTACCTACACACTTGCACAATCACTGACCTCAGCAGCACCTTCTCAGTCATTTACGGCCTTCTGTGTAAGCTTGACATGTAGAGTGGCTGTTTTTCTCTTAAACAAGTTAGGTTTTCCCTCAGCTCTCTCTCCTCAAACTGCTCGAGGGAGAAGACAGAGCAGCACGCTGGCCTTCTTTGCCCTTGTTGCCTGCATCTTCCTTGCAACCCTGTTTACAAATACACCAAAGTTCATTATATTATGCTTCACATAGTGGCCACATAAAACCAAGTTGCCGCAGATAGGAGGTCAAGATCTATCCTTCCAGACGCTCGGAAGCTAGCCTGCATGGTGCGTCGGCACGGCTCAAGCCGCAGCAGCCAGTGCCGAGGCCCGGAGCCGCTCCCCCTCCTTTGAGGCTGATGTGGCAATTTGTCCGAGCCTGGCCAAGCTGCCACAGCAGCACAGAGCTGAACACGGTTTAGTCGTCTTGGGTTTAACACGTTATTTTTTTGGTCTAAATCCAAGCTAGTTATTTTTAAAGTAGACCGCAATAAAATACAGCTGCTGTGGAATTGGCTTCATCGGAAATGTAAGTTTGCAGGTATTTAGTCCACAATACCTAATTGTATGCAGGCATTCTGCCGAAGCGCCAGAGAAAGTTATTTGGTTGAGAAATGCAGCCTTTGCACAAAAGTTCCATCAGGGCTTTTAGCCCAGAGACTTCAGTCTTAATTTAATCCAGCTGCCACACAAGGACCATTATAATCAATGAACAAAAAGAAGATTTGCACAGTCAGCAACAAAACGCCACTTTAAGTACCTACGTATTTAAGAATACAAGTAATGCTCCTATTCATAAATAAGAAGCTTCCAACTGAGCCTGTAACAAATGAAGTACGTTGACACAGGGCCACAACGTGTTTAGAAAAGCTGGGGGCCCCTGAAAAATTAGGTACATTGACTGAGAGCTGGGCTTTCACGGCTAACAAAGTCACTGAAATAGCGCCGCACTCTGCGGCTGTCCTCCGCCTGAGGGCTGGCACCGCGGCACATCACGCGAACACCTACGTATGCCAATCTGACGCCACGCAGCAAGGAGCGACTGTTACCCTCCTTCACACAGTCCTGGCCCAAAACATCACAGGGCAGCGCTACCCACCCAGACAGTTACCACGGGGTACCGTCGTACTCCGTTTTTCAAGTTTGCGATGAGCTTTTTCTTTCCAGTCCCTGTTAAATCAGGATAACGCAAATGTAAATTTTCACTGCGTTTCACGCAGATGCAGGTGCCCCCTGCTAATTTGTGGTGTTTTACCTCTGGGTTGCTCATTAGTGTACGCAGGCTGAGTGTCAGGTACCCTCTGTTTCTGCTGATAACGTTCAAACGGTGCAAGGAAGAACATACTGTAATTATCCGAATCAGATCTGGACGCAGCAGCAACGTTACTGTACTGTGCCAGAGGCATCAGAGTTAAAAAAAAAAAAAAAAAAAAAAAAAAAAGAAAGAAGAAAATGCCAGTATTCTCTCATAACTGCAGGTGCAGTTTAAATGTTACAAACTTAATAGGAGCTGTCATAAAAACTGCAGGCATGACACAGCAATTTCAGTAAATACAGCACAGTAAATTGCTTATTAAATCAAGCTGCCCCCAAACAGGAGCTGTGGTTACAAATTTAAATGATACAATGACATAATTTCGGCGCACCAAATCACACAGCTCCCATCCTTTTCTTCTCAACCCCGAGGTTTTAGAGCTTCTTAGAGGAGCTAAAAAACCTTCCCGAAGCATGAAGCCTTCTGTGAGGCATAAGCACAGCACACAAAAGGGTAGTGAACGCTCATGCACTGTGCTAGATGGTCTACTTCTCTTGGTAAATAGAACTTAACCTCTTGAACTTAAACCCTTGGACTCGGCAGGATGCAGTAAGTTTGTTTGCAAATGTTTTTCTCAGAAGGAGTGCACAGACCACTCGGGCATCGTGCCCGGGCCAAAGAGCAATTAGAGTTGTGCTGGTGGCAGAGACACTGCTCGGGCTTACTGTCGGCCAGTTCTGTTCCCATTCAAAAGCGAGGCCCCTGCCGATGTCTCAAGTCCACCCCAATCAATAGGGGTTTTCTCCCATTCCAGGAAATTTACCAACCTTATTAAAAACACCAGATCAAGTCTGAAAGGCAAGCGCACGAAGTGGGTACAGCAGCACGCCACCGCTGCATTTAGACCTTTTACAAAATGACAAACCTCGGTGCAAAGGAACTAAGTAAGGAATGAGCCGGCTGCTCTGGAAGAGCACCTCTGGGCGTGCCAGCAAGAGGGACGCCCGTGCACCCTGGGACCTTCCTCACCTCCACAAACACGGCTGAGAACAGCAGCTGTCATTCCTGTTCCTCCAAACCAAGTTCAGACGTTACCTGCACAAACAAGGAGCGCATCTCTCACATCTGGAATGGCAACGCCAATAAACACCCTGGTCTCCTTTAAAGTCCCATACTTTCCTTTAGGGCATGTAGGGGAAAGACCAAATTTAAGTACGGCCACAACACAGCACGTGAATTGCAACTGATGTGTATGTTCAAAGATCAGCACACGCAAAGGATGATGCTGTTTTGAAGGAAAGCTGCTGAGTACATCAGTCCAATTAACAAGAGCCATGTGCGTGTGTGCTGAGACTAAACCACAGGGCAGCCAAAACTGGTTAAAAGAGGATGACTACAACTGTTTTAAGACACAAAGTGTTCACTTTATAGGTGGGTTGCAAGAAAATAGCAGGTTGAAATTGCAGGAAAGATTCCCTGCTAGAGCAGAAAAGCTACATCATTGGAAACGCAGCATTCGCAGTTTGAAACATATAGCAGGATACTGGAAATTAGCTTTGGTATCACTGAGCCACCACCTGCAGGTTTTGGAATAGATCTGCCAGCCCCAGGACACTCATTCGTGACTGATGCTGAGACAACGTGCAGAAGAGGGACTACTCCAGGGATGCGCACACACGTGAGCGCGGGGAGATCCAGACTGTGGAGCACTTTACTCCTAGAAAGAATATATAAATATATATATATA
>VXAA01006535.1:1162003-1182684 GCA_013399115.1 Anseranas semipalmata | reverse complement strand
TTTTTTTGAAAAAGATGTCTCATTGGTAAGAGACGGGATAATACATTATCTAACTGGAAGGAAGGAGCTTATTAAACAAGCATTTAGCTGAAGAACTTACGCACAAAAAGGTGATTCATCTAAAAGGATCAACATTTTCAAGATAAATCACAGGTTCTGCATTTTGAAGACAGGAAGATGCGATTCCTGCCAATGTTTTTTCACTGGGTGCCGCTGACATTACGCTTCTCTCACAGCTGAGTCATAGCTGCAAGCCTGATTCAGCTCAGGAACCAAGAAATACAACGTTACACATGCAAGGGCCATTTTTATGGTCCTGAGCCAGGGTCACTGCACTCATCCACCTCTCGAGGAGCTGACAGACACATGTCCCTCTTACGAGGGGACACTGCGTACAAACAGTTGTGACCTTTCAACTAGAAGTCTTCCACATCACTCCAAAGGCTGACTTCATCCTCCTGCAGCTTGTGAGGAAAATCCTCCCCTCCCTCACATTTACAGGTGCTTTTTTGAGCAGTCCACGTTTTAAAATCCCCATGTAGCTTAATAGCGCCGCTGAGATGAACACCGCCATGACTTTGCACATTTGTTGAAAATACCAGTTAAAATTAACTATCTCAAAAGAAATCACTCCAACCCAGCAAACAAAGATTCTTATTTCAGAATAAAAACAAGGGAAGGGAGCGTTCACATAGTAAACTTACTGCCTTGAGCGCTGGTCTGCAGAATCTTTTTTCCCATTTTTTTAAAAACAGGAAAAAAACAAAAAAAAAAAAAAGAAAAACCTCCTTTAAAGAAAGGATTGGATTACTTTTGCAATTTAGCACTTGATTCTGAACCACCAAAAGCTAGCTGATCCCATTCATTCAGTACTGAAGGGAGGAGCGCACACCCCTACGCCCACAACACTCCCCACACACAGTGCTACCGAACCCCTTCGGGCCAGGCCTGCGAGTACAGCACGAAGACAGCACCACGGGTAAGGGTGGGAGTGGGGGAAGAACCCACCATTTCCCAGGACAACGTAAAACATCTTAATGAGCTCATCTCTCATTTACAACAACAATGCGGGGGGAAAAGAAAAAGAAAGGAAGAGCTCTCCTAAACCTGGGTAACAGATTTAAGAGAAAACCCGTAGCTTTGGCTTCAGCTTCCACGGAAGCTTGTGAGGTGAAACAGGGCCACGTGGAGGTCAGAAGGTGATTTACAGGACGCGATGCAGTGGTGCTTAAAGAAATAGACAAGTTAGAAGTGAAAGCAAACCAGAGAGTCAGTGAGGAAGCAGCATGGCCCCCAGCCATGGTTGAAGCGAAGACTGTACAGCAAGCAAGCAAAGACAGACCCAGAGAAATTCTTGAGGTGATTTTGTTAGAGGTACACTTCGGGATTTTTTCATTAGAATAGCCTACAGCAGGTCTGACAATGAATGCTTCTCACAGCTTGTAGATGAAAGGTACAATTTTTCAGAAGCACCTAAAGGATTTAGGAGCTTAAATTGCACTGTAAGGTCCACAAGAATTGGCCTGTAATTAATTAGACTTTTCTGGGGTGGTGTGGTTGGTTTTTGTTGTTGTTTTGTTTTTAACCAAAGTGTTCTTTACTATCATAAGCTTTTCCCTTGCAATCTCTGAGAAAGTGTGTTTGAAAACTGGGATGTGATTAGCTGGAGTATGCCAGTATTATGGAATTACAATGAGCAGAACTAATGTACACAAGTGCTATGTCTGATTTCTGTTTCTTCAGATTTCCTGGAGCGTCTGTTAGTTTCTTCCCTGGAAAAAGGGGGTTTAAGGCTTTCTTGAACTAAACCCCTCTTTATGTAGCCAGCTACAGCACAGTGGAAGCACAATTATGCTACTAAGATAAGATGGAATGCAGTAGTGATGCACCAATTCATCATGCTTGGGTTCTTCTAATGAAGCCCATTACTCACAGAAGAGAATTTTCTCAAGCAGTTAGTCACCAGCAGACAGCTTTCGCTGTTACCGCTTCCTTTTCTGCAGCTGGTGAATAGTCTGGTCCGCCCCTCACCATCCCGAAAGTGCAATATTAGGAAAAGTCAACACCTAAATTAAAAGTAAACAAAGAGTATTCAACTTTCCCTTAACCAAAAAAAATGAACAATAAAACAGAACAGCTTTCAGGAGCAAGCCAACCATTTTCATTAAAAAAAAAAAAAAATCGACAAAAACAGCCTGCTGTCCTTTTAATACTACTGAAAGATACCGAATACCTTTCCTTAGCTTATTAAAATAAGCATAAAAACAAACTACAAATTAATTACCGCTTGCATAGACACATTTTGTTTTGTACTTTGTGCAAATCTTACTAAGTAAGGCATGCTTGAGAGTTTAGGTAGCAATGCAGTAGTTATCAAAGAATGCTGAGAAACTGCAAGGAAAATTCCAGGCAGTCTGCAATCCACATCCACTTACACAGTTCATTTGACTTCAAAGACCAACAGCTGATAGCTGCAGATCTGTCCGCGACATAAGGCAATACGGTATGTGTAGGGTCCGGCACCTGCTTTCGACTAGTCATGGGTTTAACACACATAAGATCACTTGATTGCACAAACCTGAGCCACCGGCTAACGAGGGCTTTTCAGAGGTGGAGTGGTAAGAACCCCATTTCAGGGAAAAGGAAAGGAAGGGGGAAGGAGGGCAAAGACATGGAGAAGCACAACCCTTCACAGAAAGGGGTTTTGTGCAGATTTTGCGTGCATTTCTATACCCCGAACTTTGTCCGTGGGGCAATGTTTTTCCAGACAAACTGTCTTCTAACAGGCTCTTGAGAAGAGCATTTCTGGAGCAGAAAAAGCTAAAAACATTTGCATCTCTTACCCAACCTACAAGTGCCTATTGCAGAAATTCAACAGGAATCAGTGACACTAAAGAAGGGCAACTGTATAAAGAGGAGATGAACTAGGAAGCTGCAGTAAGAGAAGTATCAGAAAACTCTCAAATAAATTATGTAGCATAGAGGGAAATTATAAGACCTGATATAAGGTAATGTGGAATAACATTTTGTCTCTTTCTTCCTCCTCCAAATCAAGTATTTTCAGGAAACATTGAAGTACCACCTTCTTTTGTAAGCAGCTTTGCATTAAAAAATGTGTTTAAACTCCAAAGCCATTTTAAAAACACGTCCAAAAACCCCACTAATAATAATCCTCAAAATCCCCCAGTACTTTGTAACATAAAATGGAGTGTTCCTGCGCAAGAGCTGCCAGCTCCTTCAGGAACTCCGGGAACAGGGCAGCAGCGAGTACGGCATTCCTCACGTGCGCGGGAAGGCCGGGATGAGCCAGGCCCCTCTTTCCTCTATGTCCCAGGAAAGGCTGGAGAACAGCTGGGGAAGCTTCAGAGGGGCTCCTTCCTTTCCCTGTGCTGCTGCCGTGCTGGACGTTACCTAAAGCCAGGAAGAGGGTGGGGGGGAAAAAATAAGTAAGGCTGTATATTAAGCACACACAGTATTTGTACAGCAACCAAATGCAGTTTGCAAGGATTGCGTTCAGAGCTGTAGTTTACAGCACCCAGACTGTGCAGGCAGATACTCCACTAATCCGCCTTTTTTAAGTTCTACATGGCCTGCTTCTATTGCATTTTTTATTAGCCGTCTTTCCCCAGGTTATATATTATTCAGTTGCAGCTCTGATGAGAGAAATATGTGGGCAGAAGAGGAGTCAAGGGAAAGAGTTATATGGATTTACCTTATGAAATAACAGATAATATCTACCATTAGACCCAGCATGGTTTTCTCAGTTTAAAATACTATACTCTAGCCCTCCCCCAGATCAAAATATCACTCTGACTCCACTTCTCTCTCTCCTCCTCCATGAATCATTGTGTAAGTGGGCTTGAAGCCAAGCTATCGAAATTGCCATGGGAGTCTGAAGCAAGCTAGAAACTAAGGGAAAAAACTTTTGAAATTTTGATTGTTCTACAGCTGTAGCTCCTGCCAACTACACTTACTTACTTACTTTTACTCCCTGTAAAGCAGATAAGTATTTAAAAAAAAAAAAAAAAACGAACAAGTGAAAACTACCATGTGATCTGCACAGCACAGAGCTATATGATCTCTGATGCCAGAGTTCAGAGGATCAGGGCTCAAACATCAGGATGCATGGAATTACAGAGACAGCAGCACTTAAATGTCAATCAAGTGCTCCTTGTTTCATCCTGAAGCAGAACTGCACTTTAATTAAATGCTATTCAGTGAAACTAAAAAGGTGACAAAATTTAACACTGATGGAAATAAATACTTTACAGGGAAAAATTAACTTGCAGAACTCACTGCCACAAGGTATCATTGAGGCCAGGATCTTAGTCGGATAGCATCCTGTCTAACTTACAAGTGGATGTTCTCATTAGCTGTATAAGTAAATCATTAAAAACACAACCAAAGAAACAAACAAAAAACCTGTCGTATTAACTCACATACTGCAGATAAGCCAAACACATGAGTGCATTAAGAAAAGGTTTCCCTTGAAGCACATGCGGCTCATGTTAAAACAATTCAGTCCCAGGTTACATGAACCTTTTTCTGAAACACCTGCAAGCAGCTAATGGGGGTACCCCAGGTGAACACCTCCCTCGATGTGGCAGAGCAATTCCTCTGTTCAACTGCTCCGCACTTTGGTTTCTCTCCTGTAGTTCTCCTCTGGCATTGTGGAATTACTGTATGCTTTCAACTACTCGAAAGAGATTTTTATCTTAATCATCTAACAGAGTTGTACTTTTCTTGCGTTTCAAAAAAACCTTTCAAACTCCAGACTTATCAATCATTCATACTGTTATTCTACAAATTTCTATCTACTAGAGATACAGTACAGGAATTTCAGTTCTGTAGAAAATTCTGACTGTGGGAGGAAAAATAACTTAAATTATGAATTACAATCAAAAAGATGAAGTTTTGAGATTCCCTTGAAGATTTACTTTTAGATTCTCTTACAATCTTAAAACGTTTCATAATTAATATCAAGTATTTCAAATAGTTTAGCCAATATAACCAGAATGCTAGTATGCTGTGAAAGCTTATGTTGTTTTTTTAAACTCTTCCCTTCATAAAGCATCAAAATGGATACAGTTCAATAAAAAAAAAAAAACATTTTGATTTAAACTCTTTATATATTTATATTAAAAAAAAAAAAAAGACAGAGTAAGCTGGTCAAGGGATCAAAGATTAGATTTTTTTTTCTTTAACCAAGATTGTCCACTTCTTTCTGCAGTCAGGATGCAAACTGAATCATAAAATTGAGAAAATGAGTACTCTGGAGATACTGTTACTAACACACTGAAAGAAGGGCAGCATTTCATATGGGATCTACATCACGAGAGCTCTACATATCTAACCCTAACCCAAACTACTGTGTAAGCTAACTGTATAGTACTGCAAGCAGAAAACAACAAATTGGCCTTTTCTGCTCGAACGCTTTTGGAGGCTGTCACTGTCTAGAGAGGGGAAATGCTTTGGAATATTTTGTTTTTACATTTGTGTTCCCCACTAAATCTGGCTTGTGTTTTTCAGATGTGAATTCTGTAGGAGGCCAGTTATGCTCAGACCTATAGAGAAAACTTTGGGGTTTATGCATCACTTCTGTCTGGGGAAGAAAAACCCCAGAGAACAGCTAATGTCTTATTAGCTTGAATGCCCCCACCCCACCCCGAGCACCACGCAAGAATCCCATATGAGTTCCCCATTCTTTTTCATTTACCATTAGTGTAGCAGTTCCTGCCTTGCACTTCTTAATCAATATAATGACTGGCTGTGTGTTGACGGACTAGTGAGCCAACTTGCCCCAAGAATTACAGCTTGATTGCTTGCATCACCAGTCTTGTTGGGAACCAAATCTGCAGTTATCCAGACATTTATTTACTTTCCATCTATTTGTCAAGAGGTGCCTTCTTTACAGGGGTTGCCACAAGACAGAAGAAAATGTACCAACAGGGTGATTAAGCAGCCTTGTTTTGGGATCCTAAATAATGACCTGCATGAGTCAGTGTGCCACATGCTGAAGCCCACAGAAGAAAACTGACGTAAAGTAGGAAGTACAAATAAATGCAGAAAATTACTATTTTATTTAGCTGAGATACGATTAACCAGCACTGAAAACTTTGAAGTGTAAAGCTTGCGAGTTTTCTCGGACAGATGAATTTCCATTGGGAATGCGTTATGTAAAAGTTCTTACTGCCAGCACCTGAAAAAAGGACGTTAAATGTGGCCTTCTAATCTTGTCTCCCATGTGCCAGCTACAATATCATCTAATTGTAAGGCTCTCTAATCTATGGTACCAGAACGTAGAGCCTAAGCCCCTACCGATATTTGCAATACACAGCTCATTTACAGCACCCACCTTCTACAGACTAATTCTTTGAGAAGCAGCCTTAGCGAGACCATAATTTTGCGGAATAGAAGTACTGCAAACCTCAGAAACACATAGCATGCTGACTAGCAACTAGGTAAATTATTGTTCAGACAGAGCCTTGAAAAATGAAAACACAATTAAGAAGGCACATAAGTCCTGCCTTGCACACCTCTGGAAATCCAAGGAAAATATCAACATCTTCACAGAGGTATAGGCAAGGCAGGATGATCATTAACGATTCCAAATCATGCATAAGAACACATCTGTAAATGCAGCCTCTTGAGCCCTGGCGCCGAGTCTTCACTGCGGTCACAGCTCTCACCAAATTCTACGCATTCTCATCACGTGTGAAGTCGTTTTCTAAGGAAAACCTGCACCCAATGCTGCCTGCTCAGCAACAAGCTGAGGACCAGCATGTCACCAGGGCAGGGCCCCGAGCTCTACCAGTCACCCAGCTGCTTCTGGAAATTTCTTAATTAGAATGTAATATTCTTCATTTTGCTTATTTTTATTAGCTTCCCTCACTGCAGCGTAAATACTGGTAACTGTTAAGACAGGTGTAGCACACACTGTCCTTGAGAAGCAGCAGATGTTACAGAAGTCCCCTGGAAAACTGGGGTAATACCTGCTTAATTCCCCACTGTTCTTGAGGTGTCCTGACTTATACCCCCCATTTATTTTTACGTTTTATGTTTTCATTCAAGAAAGCACATTTGAAGTTTTCTGGCTCATATCTATCTCCCTCAGTAGAAGCCCAAACTATGACGTGAAGCCTTATTCAATTGTTGCGAAACCCAATTTATTCTGGACTTCTGTCCTCCCTTACATTTATCAAAAAAGAACCAATGACTAGCGGAAGGTCAGGCTAAAAATAAAATGAAATCATGCACATATGCCACCTCACCTCATGCCTTGAAAGCAAGTTTGTTTACGGCCAAACTGACAGCAAGCCAAGCAAGAGCTGATTTTGTTACTCCTTTAAACAGACGTTTTCTGTAGCAAAGACACAATAAAAGCTTCTAAAGAGCAAAGAATATCCAAATAGATCCATATACTGTGGCCTACAGAGGATCATCAGTTTAAAGTCAGAATGGTACATCTGGTTAATGATATTTATAATGCACCACACCTACTTTTAATCATGCTGTAGCAAATGAGAGAGGTAACTGGTGAGTCATTCCGCCCAGCACTCCTCTGAGTGCGGTTAACATTTACCTTTGGTTAGCAATTCTTCAGCTGCATCAGACATGTCCACACGAAAAAGTAAGTACTGTTGGGCCTCCAGGAGAAGACCTGGGAAGTCTTTTTCAATGGAAGCAAAATGTTCAATTTTATTTTTCACAGATGCCAGCACCTGCCAAAACAACAGTAACAATTACTTCTTACTCCCTTGCTCCCTGTGCAACCACAGTTTGAATGCTCAGGCTTTCTCTAGGTGCATTACAGAAGAGTTGCAACAAAAGTTATGGTCATACAGAATTTCCAGTTCTTTGCACAAATATCATTAAAACGTTGAAATGAGATGCGAGGCTCTCAGGTGGGAAAAGAACAGGTGGAACTGAAAAGAGCTAAAGTAAAGTTTAACAAGATACCAAAAGTACTCTTCCAATGGGCATGACTTGTGGTCAAATACCTGATAAAGTGACCGTACGCTAGGCTGAAACACCATGTTGGTGTTGAGCAGAAAGGAGCGAAGAAGAGGCTGTGGATAACTCGCCAGCTGAGTAATAATCCCAATAAGCAGCAAATTTACGTGCAAGGAATTCTCCAGCATGTTCTCCAGCTTCGACAACACCACGCTGATAAATGGTCCTGCAATAAAAGGAGAAGGAACCAATGCCTTTGTTTTCACAGAAGGAAAATCCTAAGATCCAGGAAATAAGCATGTAAAAGGAACTTTGATCATCATAACCAACCAAATCAGACCTCCTACATGCTAATTAAACCCAGCAAGGAGAAAAAACAAAACATATCTGAACAGACAAAACAGACTTAACAGAGATGTTAAAAGCTTTCATGAGTAGAAGCACTTTGGCTAGCCAGTTACGCTAATGGCATATTTAACATACATAACCATTCTACTTTACATGCGCCAATAAGGATTTAGCCTAATATGTTATGGTCTGTCATTACATTCCTTTTCAAGTTAATCAGAATGGTACCACTGAATAATCTGCCCTTTTTACTGGTATTGTGCCTTATTTCCACAGAAGGACTTGGCAAAGTAAATTATAGCTAGATTTCTCGTCTTATCAAAAATCTGTGGTGTTCTAAAGAAAATACAAAAATGCTACTCTAAACATAACATCAAAACCTGTGACAGTTCACATCACAAGAAAATGCATTTTCAGCACTGCAAACAGTCACACAAAGCAGGGAAGATATTAAGATAGATTTATAAGCAAAATTATTTGTGATTTATAAGCAAAATTATTCGTAAATGTAGTCTTTATCATATAAATGTCAGCAATAAATAATAGCTTTAGTTTATGTATTCATGTTGGAGAATAACCACTGAAATACAGAAGCATTTACCATGAATGTACAAAACCCTTTAGTGCTCGAGCTTAACGAACCTCTTCAAAGCTGAGCACGCCTTTCACCAAATCGTACACATTGCCACGTGGCACTGCCAGGGAGACACTTGAGGCAGTCTGTAAAAGTCACCTAACCACAGGGAAAGTATCGGAAACAGCGCTCATCCCGCTCCAGCGCCACCACACCATTCTGACCGCCCAACCGCTCAGGGAAACCACGCAGGAGAATCCCTGGGTGACAGGGTCACACTATGACAAATGCTGAACACCCACCCTAGTCCCCAGCACAAGATGCATGCCACCGGCACTTCTGGGGTGAAGAGGGCAGACATAACCCGAGCCCGTTCCAGCTCCCCTCAGTTTGCAAACGGCTGCCTACCTGGGCACAGTTCAGCCCGGTTTTACACCGCTGCTGTGAACTACGGCAGAGGCCAAAGCGATCTGGGGCAGGGCGACAGTAAGGATCAAATCACAAGTGCCTACACTGCCACTGCCCCTACACCAGAGCATCGCTACAGGCTGAAGCCTGTTATGTCTTGTAGTGACCGTGAGTACACGGCAAGCACTCCCTTGAGACTGATCCATCACGGCACAGCTCCGTGCACAAGAGGAAAGCTAGGAGGACCAGCGTGGACAAGATTTATACGGCTGCTACCTTTTAACCACCATGCCAACCGTGAAGGTTGGTATCATATCCTGCAGAAATCCCTCCTGCCTGGGTACACAAGGCAGCAGCCTCAAAACCCTTTTGTTGAGATGCAGTTTCCTCTTGTCCCAACATAACCTACTGCTTCCCCCTCCCATGTCTGCGGAGACATTTTCACAGAGCTCCTGAGGACCGCAGCGCAACGGGAGCTCTCCTGGATCAAAAGGGGTTGAGTGGAAGCAGCTGAGGTAGGTCACAGTTTCTCTCCTGTAGGTCAAACTCCAGATCTGAGTAGGTAAAGCTGAAGTTAGACATTTGTAACAAATGCTGTATGCCATTTCGAGAGAAGTCACCAATATAAAATTCTCAGTGGTAGGGTGATGTATCTTCAAGAAATTATTAGAACAAAAATCAGAGGAACTAAGTGTTAGCTAAGGTGCAGGGTAAACCAATGAGAATTCCAAAAATGTATTCTTTTCTTGGCTTCATCTCCATGTGGCCATGAAGTCAAGCACTGATTTATGGAAAAGAAAAAAAACTTTGATGCACTAAGTTCCTGTTCCTGAACATTGCATTCTTTCTTGCTGAGGGAAAAACAGCGATGATTGTGGGTTTTTTTTGTTTTTTTTTTTTAAGTTTTTTCTAACTTTTAAACTGGACATAGACACCAATAGGACATTTTCTTTATAGATCTGTGAGCCTGAAAAGAGCATCTTTGCACTGCTGAGAGTTACTGGGTATGGAAACCTCTGTGTGGTCATCTGATTCTGCACAACAGGAAGCCCCATCCCATGACAACATCCCAAGAAAGTGAAAGCAACCAAAAAAATCTTTATCCCACACATCTACACACATAATATAGCATTCGAAATTAAATATAATATTATTATATTTGAAAGGCACTGCAATCCCACATTTCTGAGGCATTTTTATGAGCAACTCCTTACCAACAATCACTAAGACCCTCACTGAAGCAATGTGAGCAGCCTAAGAGTAAAACATGTTGTGGGCAGGGAGCAAAGCGTGTTATTTTGGTTTGGTTGGTTGGGTTTTGTTTTACTTTTTTTTTTTTTTTTTAAGCAACAAATGGAAGAAGGGACCAAATGAAGAATGCGAGACATGGACAACATTTTTGAGCTACATTTGACAGCAGATAATGGAAATGGAAAGGTTTGAATGTGATTAGCCTCTGGTACATGGAAATTGTCACCACAGTGAAAATAGCAAACGGACTGGATAAACAGGCCAAGTTTTTCAATTAAGAGACAGTGCCAGGCATGCTGGCCACTGCTGACCAGAAAGGGCTGCATTTCAATGGGTACAAATGAATGTTTTCCCCCCTCCTTCCAAATGAGCGAGAGGTCAGATTACAGAAGACTCATTTTGGATGAGAAAACCTAGACACACTACCATTTTTTTAATGTCTGCATGACTGTGGTATCTAGGCGACCTAATTAAAGACCAGGAGCCTGCCGTGCAAGGAGCTGCACAAGCAGAGATCAAAAGCACACTCTAGCCTCCAGTAGCACTGTCATTCCTGAATGGCTTGGACAGTCTCTAGCGAACGAGCCCAAATTGTTGCCTGGCACATGACCGAAAAGCGTGCCAGCAGCGAGGGCTGCTCGAGAGCCGGGATGCCCGGACAGGGCTCGCAGGCAGGCGCGGGCACACGTGGCACCGGTGCTGCCACCTGGTGCTGAGATGTGAAATAGTGCATTTGCTGTCACTGCACTGACTGCTCTGCTCTACTTTCCTGCTGCATCTCTTTCATTCTCCTCGGGCCACTCTCAGCTATTTGGGCATACCCTCCTTAGTGCCAGGGCTGCTCCTTGCTCTATGCTTGTGCACTGCGCAGTGCGATCTCATTTGGCCACCTTTAATCACCATGCCTTCTCATATTTGTTATGTACGTAGCTAACAGGATGTTCCACCTGTAAATGGAGCGCTCTGGCTCCTTGTAGCACGCTTGGGAGAGACGTCCTCCTTAGGTCCAAAGGGAGATGACACGCTCTCTGCAGAAGGGGTGTCTGCTGAGAAATTCTCAAAGTCGTCCTCCTCTTCTGCAGGAGACGCAGGGTCAGGAGTATCCAACTTCTGCTCCTCCACGCTTGCATTATTTGGATCCAGTTCCTTAATAATTTTGTCATACTGTGCAATGAAATCCTCACCATCTGTGCTCAGCAGTCTTACGCTTAAGTTATGATCTGCCTCACGAGGAGAAAGCTTCAACTCTAAGTCGGGCTGTGGATCAGTCTCAACCATTTTCTGGTTTATTTGTTCTTTCATTACACCTTGAGTCAAGCTTGAATTTTTCTTACTGTGCTCATCCAAGTTCATTTCCAGATGGCTATTTGCAAGAGACCCATTGACAACAGTCTGGCTTTGGACCTTATGTTCTCTGGCTATATTTAAAGATTTCTCCTTGGAGCTATCATCTTGAGTATCCTTCTGGGCACATAATCTGTAAACCATAACATCATCCTGAAAGTCTGATTCTTCTATGTAAGATCCTTTGATGAGCATGATAGCATTTTTTTTCATCTCCTGAATATGTTTTGGTGGCTCTGCAGGTGGTTGCACCTCTGTGTTTCCCAGATCATCATATGGATGGGGTGAGCTCACATCAGAACCAGGAGAAATCCCTGTGTCATAGCTATCATCCCACTCTAGCTCCAACTGCATCTTCTCACTGAATGGAGTTGTTTGAGAGGAGCTACACATGCTGGGTGTCCTTTGCTGGAGCCGAAACATGGGGTGTTCCACATCTGTATTGTTCTCCTCTGCAAGCGTTTGGATAAAGGTGTCTGGATCAGGGTTTACTCCATCATACAAAGCAGACCAAACCTTACAGTCTTTCAGACACCGGAGGATGGCTTCTTGAGCTTCCCCCAGGTACTGCAGGTAGCTGATATCCACAGCTCTTCCACATTCCACAATGCAGGTAGATTCAGAAGTGCCTCTACCAGAATCTGAAAGTAAAGATGATTACTCATACCATGACATAATAAAACACCACCAAAGTTCTCTAGCAAGACAGCCACCAAGACATGGTAGGTGGAGCCTTTAGCCCCAACCATCCGATACGGCAGGAAGATCAAGGAATTGAGATTAAGAGATTTGATCATAAATGCACAACTTGTTCCTACTGCCAAGTCAGCACTGTAACTCAAGATTTCTGAGACCAGCCCAGATCCAATCTGTAAAACAACAGTGACCACTCTGAAGCTGCAAGAATCACCGTCATCCATCCATACATTATTTTCATGAATGCATATTTTAACGGCTGCCCAAGTTGAATAAGGTTTCAATAGACTTGGACACATGAAAGGAATTAGATAAGCTTTTCAGTGCAGCTTAATTGCCCAGTTTATTGTTGCCCACCACTTCTCTTCCACCTCCTCCCACGAGCTGCTGCCAAACTCAATTCAGTTCATGATCTGGTCTTCCACTGAGCACCAATTACCTTTAGTTTGTGCTGCTTTTGTCCAGAGAATATAATCTTTTCCTTGGCTTTCTAGAGTCAAGGTGATCCCAGTGGAGCAGCAGACTGGTGTAAGGGCAAGCAGTTTTGCTGCAGATACAGAGTAACAGTCTGTCTCTTTCACAGCCCATCTCTGGCTCAACATCATGTGGTTACATGGGATCAGATACCTGAAACAGCAGTGTCTAGCATTACATCCTTTCATGTTAGAGAAAGCAAAAACATACAAAATTCCCTTTCCAACCTTCCTTCCCTCTCTAAATCAAAAGAAATAAGAATAATCTTGACAGTGATCCATATTCTAAACCTCTCAAGAGCATGAAACCCCGACTCTTTACATTGTGAGGCTACAGTTCGATGAGGAACTGTCAAGAAGAGTAGAGCCAGGAGATCAGCTGCATCAGAATGGGGAAAATGAACAGTCCTTCGCAGGTCAGAGCAAGCCTGCTGTAAGAAGGGATGGGGGAAGTGTAGGATGGGCAGAAGTCAAAGGCTAGCAGTGTGGTTTGGTCCCATTATGAATTAGTTCTGTCTCAGAATCCTTAAATTATTTGTTTCTCTGGGAAAACCGCGGAGAGCCAGTCTACATGTGACAGGCAAGCAGCCAGCAAAAGGGAGGGAAGGGTCATCAGAGTGTTTTACAGCACCAGATCAAGAGCTGTTGGGCAGGGGAGGGAATACGCTATGGGGAGAACAAGGGATAGAAGAAGCACATTCTTATGTTTAACTTCTTTAGAGCAATTTTGTTTAACTTTTTAAGAGCACTTTAATAAGACCCTTAGTGTTAACTAGGCTGATGTTTTGCCATTTAAAATGCAAACGAATTTTAAAGGATTCCCTAAATAAACAAAAAGATTAAATACAGC
This sequence comes from Anseranas semipalmata, assembly GCA_013399115.1. Lineage (NCBI taxonomy): Eukaryota > Metazoa > Chordata > Aves > Anseriformes > Anseranatidae > Anseranas > Anseranas semipalmata. Next base: position 1,168,787 of record VXAA01006535.1, on the reverse strand, counting down.
ACTCATCTGTACTGCTGTTAGCAGGGGGGTCCCAACATAACTTGAGTTCACAGAGGTCCTAACACCATTCCCAGGCACAACAGCCAGAGTACAGGGAATTTCACCTCAACACCTATCAGTGGAGGGATGGACAGGTACCTGAAACAGTCACGCCTTTCACCGTGTTAAAAGCCTGATTTAGTTACACCAGTATTTCCACATAAATAATCAACTCTAATCTAATACACACACTAAACTTATAATTGAGTATTCTGAAGCAACCCACAGAACAACCAGTTAAAAACAAATCTAATGAATGTGTTTAGTACATTACATAACAATCTGTGTACAACAGTTCGGGAACCTGAAGTATTCTTGGGAAATGAGTACTCAGGTGAAAAAAAAAAAGAGATGGAAACTGCAAGCAAGTATATAGGTCCTCTGTATCACAGTGTATATATAATACACTAGAGAAAACATGCAAGAGAGAAGAATTATACATTTAAAAGCAGGGAATAAGCAGTTTGAAGGTGATAAATATATTCTTAGCTTCTCTTCTCTCACTTTTATAGAAATAAATCACAAGAAAAATCTCTCATTCCTCAAGATCACAGGACATAAATCACGCTTCTACAGGTCTAGCATACTTTTGTCAGAATCGTAAATACTCTTATCTCTATAGTTGCTTGCATTTCTGCTGTCTTGGAGAACCCCCATCTAACTCTGCATCTATAGGCTGAGACTATACGTCCCAGAATCAGAATGAAAAGTGGAAAGAAAAGTTTGAGCTTTACCTTAAAACTAGCTGCAACATCACGTCTTCACAATGCAAGCCAATGAGCGTTCTGAACAATGCCAAGGAGACCACACAGAGCTGGAAAATGATAAATGCTCTCAGTTTTTGATCTGGAAATTGTACCTTTCCATTCTGCATAACAGAATGACTCCGCCAGAACATTACGCTTTAAGACACTGTTAGTATGCTATTTCATTTTGTCAGCACCCCTATAGGATTTCATTAAGTTGTCTAGAGCTATACACATACCATGTTACATTTTGGCAAAATATGATCCAGAATTTTCCCTCAAAAAAGCTATAAAAAAAGAAATATTCTTTACAATGTATTAACATTAACTTATATGGAAACTGAAAGCAGTAATTTACCAGACTAATATTTTTAAAATGATTTCTTTTTCTAATGTATTAGTTTAATTCGGCATGAAGTGAATCCTGTAACTTGCAAGATAAAGTGTAAGGGTTTACCTCTGACATAGAATTTGAATCAACAAAAGGTCTTTTCTGAAAAAAGTTATGAACTACTTCAAGTTTCTTTTGTTTTACCTATTAGGAATGATTAGTGTTCTGCACATTGAGAAGCTAAATGCTTCTATACCTTAGTGCTTTTAAAAATATAGCTTACTGGTATAGTCCCGACCTATGTAAGTCATTTTTGTTGGAATGTACTCTATATGGGTTGTTCCCAACACCTCCATTACGGGTCACTTGAATGGCTGGGAACCACGGCAAAGTATGAAGATCCCTTCTGTGAGACCAGGTGAAAGGAAAGAAAAATAGGACTCCTCAATGGAATTGTATGCTTGCCTTATTGGCAAAGGTCTGCTCAAATACACCCATAATCAAGTATTTCAGTGGTCACATGCAGCAAAGGTAAAAATCATACCCATTTTGTGATAGGTACCCCACTTTTGCACTAGCTTTAGGACAGACTAGAAACTTGAGACTTCTACAGATTTTTTTGGTCACTATTTAGACATACAACACTTTCAAAACTATCATACAGTATATTTCTACCTGACAGATGCTTGCTTGACTGCAGAGATGTGTCCAACATGGCAGAAGCACGAGCTCTAAGCTTTCATTGGTTTTCATGAACAACAGCACCATCATTTCCCTGCCTCTTAACATGTATTTCCTTGGACACGTGCTCCTGTGCTGCTCTTTTCTGGAAACAGCATCTCGCAGCTGGCTTAGATCCCAGGACCAGGCTGACTCTTATGAGAGTTATTTAGCATAAGTTGACTCCTTCCTTAATCTTGCGTCTCACTATATTAATCACGTAAACTCAGATAATTATTACATAAAATAAACTGCATTTTCAATAGCTAAAAAAAAAAAAAGAAACAAATTAGGACAAAATAAAGAAAAAGCTAAGGATATTTCTCTGCCTCTTTTCAGTCACTGAATGTCCTTTAGGACAAAATAAAGAAAAAGCCATACATATTTCTCTGCCTCTTTTCAATCACTGAATGTCCTTTATAATTCATTCAGGATTAAATCCAGCATCCTTCCCCAGCATGGCTTCTCTTCCCAACTGTGGAATTTCCTTCTCTACTCTGCAGTCATTCTCCCTACTCCCACTGTTAAAATTCTCTGAACTAGCTCTACAACAGCACATTGCTATGTTCCTCTCTCCAGCCCATGTTTTTTCAAGAATGTCAACTTAAAAGACTCTTTGTTTCACCATTTCCATTCTCTTTTTCAGACCAGTGACTCAGCAACCCTACAGAATGATCAGCTGTCTATGGACCCAAGACCAGAGGAATGCACAGATTTCTCGTAAAATATATGTACGCATACATATGTTTTCCTTTACTTGGTAGCTATCTCTGTGGAACTATTAAATAGTAAAGTTTAAATGAACCTCACTTGATAGCCTCTAAAAAGCAAACGTTTCTTTGATTGCCTTCCCTAGTTTGGTCATTGAACTAACACCCAGAGAAGAACAGGAGAAAGTGAATAAGCCCTGCATTCAGAAGGCAAGCTGGGACATGGACAAGCATGTAGGTAATAAAGCGTAGCCGGCAGCTAGCCAGGCACAGCGAGAAGATAACCAGGGAACGCTCGTGAGCTGGCCTGCTGTGAGGCAAAGCAGAGCTCAAATTTGTTGCCCTTCCACCGCTCATACTAGGAGATGACAGGAGGGTGCTTGTTAGTCCAAGACCTCATGCCTACAGAAATAAATGGAGAAAGTAACAGGGCAGGAAAGGAAGAAATAACCAGAACTGTAGTCCTTAATAGGAACGTGGGGGCAGAGATGAAGAGCTGCAAGACAAGATTGTGGAAGAAGTCAGATCCCCACATGAAAGGAGTGTTTTAAGTGGGGGACATGGGGGTAAAACAGGAATTCTCATTTCCTCTGTGAAACTAACTGAGAGCCAAGTCCAACTGTTCTTCATACCCTGAAAGTTCAAAACCTGCTAATTCCTTACATTTTCCTGTATTTAGGAAATTGCAGTTTACAGGGAAACATTTGCAATATGGTTGCAAGGACAAATGAGAAATCAAGAATTTTCTGAAGAAGAAAAGCTAGTCTATTCTTGTGTTTCATAAAAAGAAAAGATTTAATGTACTACCAGGAGATAAAGAGGATAGTATTTTACAAGTGCTTTTGGCCACCTGTCTGTACATAAGTTTAATCCTGTGAATTATTAATAAGTATTTTCAGCAATAATAACATATGCAGCTTTTGTGCTATGGAAACCACACAGAAGGCTGCAGTTTTGGCTTCTGCACTTGGCCAAGCTATACTGCAGAAAACTCATTTAGTATCACAGAACCATTTTGGCTGAGATCCTGAGTTACTCAGGGCTGGAGAATTCTTTACAATTCCAATCTCGTTTGCCTATGGAACAGTAATTAATGATTAGCAGAGACAACAGCATTTGCATTTTTGTCGACAGAAGCTGTTTCAGTTTTCAGAGTTAATCCATCTTAGAGATGCAGTAACAGCAGCATATACCCATATTTGTATTCACTCGCATTTCCAAACAAATTTCAGACAAAGATACTGTCCCTAATACACAAATTTAATGGACCTGCTGATGTTCTGGTTTCTCTTGCCCTAAAACACTATACTGTATTTCATCCATGAAGCTGTGCACCACACCAGGTTCAGCCAGGACTGCCAGCCAAGCAAGGCTCAGAAGGGTAGTCCAGTGCAACAAGTATTCATTTTCTCTGCCAGAAGATCAAACTGTTAGCAAAGGTAACTTTACTATCTCTGTCAGCTAGCTCTCCAGCCACTGTGGTGCATTGTGCCTATGCTGAGAAGGGGCACACTGCACATTTGAGATAAACCTTACTACCAGAGAAGTGAAGAAAGAAAAAGAAGTGGCAATCTGATCACTTGAGCAAGAAAGTGCCTTCTTTTAATCAAACAAGAAAGCTGGCAATATCACTGTTAGGCAAACATGCTACAACAGAACCTGGTTGTTTCCTGAGAGATATATTGGCCACACTGCAATTCACAACTTGAGCAATTTGGAGACAACCTTATAGGGCTCCCACTGTCTCCCACAAAGAACATTTGCAAATACTTGTTGCTTGGCAGAACTCCAAAGATAAAAATGCTCCTCACCTTTATTATGTTTATAAGTCCTAGGGATGAGTTATCTATGGCAGCACTAATTCAGCAATAGCCAGAATGAAAATGCTTCCAAATTGACCTTTAGATTTCTAACAGAATTCACACTTCCAGAAGCCCTCATCTCCCTCTATCCCATTTCCTGTGCATGTCAAACCAGCTCACACATTCATCAACTTCTCAGCACAGCCATAGCTAGATGCCAGCACACAAAAGAAACATTAAAAAAAGAAAAAAAAGCAGCACACATTTGGGTGCGGGAGAAAATCCCTAGTTAGACAAATGCAAACAGGGACTCTCCCATTTAATTAGTTAACCTACATCCACACCGAGTACCTGAACTTGCCTCCCTCTTTGTCTTACCTGGAACGGTGTGTTGATTCGGCTAGTAAGCGTATCTAGGATGTGCACATTCTCATGTCGGTGCAGCAAAATAAAACGGAGGAAAATCTTGAGGAGGGCTGGCTCTGAAACACTACGCAAAAAAAGATCCAGGTATGCAGTAGTAGTCATCACTTCTTCCACAGTCACCTACAGGGGAAAAAACGGGTAAATGCAAACATACTGCGCACACAAAATATCCCTCCATACCCTGCAACTGTATGATGCCCACCCTAAGCTCTCCATACATAACATTGCCACAAAAACATCAAGACCTTTGCTTTTAAATCTGCAAAGTAGCATGCTTCTGACTTACTCATAAGCATTTTGAACCCATTTCCTGTCTTGCTTCCCCAGAAAAAAACTCCCTAAAACTGACACCCCAAAACTCATACATGCTGAAATACTAAGAGCCAAATCCTGGTAGAAGCTCCCCACCACCTTTCTGCCCTGTCAGTGATTTTGAATCGCACTTCTGTCATTCCTCAGAAGCATTCTCAGATGTTGTGAATACCTGCATCTACCACATTATTAAAAATAAATGACAACAGTGCAGAATCAAACCACAGTACAAACTCATAGTTCCAGAGCTTTAAAAAATAAATAAATAAAAAAGTCTACCCAGAATTCTGCTACTATGTTCCTTCTCTTTATCTTCCCACATCCCACTCAATTTTTAAAAGGAGTGTGTATATACATCCATCCACACACAAACCAAAGACCAAAGTCTTTGCTATTGCCTATTCATATACCAAAATACAATTCAACTATCCACGCGGCAGTTGCATACCATTTGGATAACCTATACTACTGTGCTTAATGCAATCCTTTTGGAGCTTATCTATTGACAGTATGCACTGGCAAGGCACGGCAAATTCCAAAGGCCACCTCTGCACCACACACTGCTGTTGCAAAGTCAGCTTTTTAAAAATAGTTACCCAGGAACCTAATAAGCTTAAGTGTACAAAGATAAACCTTTAAATACAAAAATCTGTCTGTATGAAAGGAAGTATTAAACATCTTTTGTTTACCAAACTTATCTGGATAAGTGAAAAGACTGATTTTATTAAAAAAAAAAAGAATCAAAGCTGTCACTTAAGAACTAAGAGGATTTAGAAACTACTCAGAAGGGCAGCACTTACGTAACATGCCGTAAATATTAAAATCCCTGTTCCATTATGCTGCGCGTTAGCTACATACACAGTAATGTCATGCACCAAACGTTCCCTTTAAAGCACTGAAGATCACAAGCTGCTTCTGGCCAGTTACACAGAACATAGGAATGCTGCATGCAGCCTGCAGGCCTTATGGAGAGGGGGCACTGGCGAGGAGAATGCAGAGCAGCTCTGAAGGTGAGGTCATTGATTCACTCTCCTTCTGAGGCTTTATTCTGACACTCAGCTCCAACATCCTTAACATCAAGCAGCGGACTACTGGCTCATTTTGGTATTAGAAACAAAACACCAGTGAAGCTGCAGCAGTCAAATTTTTCACCAGGATGGGAAATAAGTGAGTTCACCTTCTCAGTTTATTTCAGTAACGTTGGTCAAAATCAAGCACTAAAACATAACAGTGAAAAGAAAAGAATAAGGCACACTTTCACTGGCTCTGTGAACTTTGCAAAGCTAAGTAAACAACAGCCAGACATATTTTCTAGAACTGTAGCTGTATGTTCAGTGCTGCCCAATACAGAAATATGAATATAAGTCTTTCATGAAAGAATATCTGTTAACATATACTCCAACTCAGAATACAGTTTATGAATTCATTCCTCCTCCTACAATTGTCAAGTGAAAAAAAAAAAGTTGCTAGGTCAAGCACCCCAAAATTACAAATTACCAGAATTAACACTGTGGCTACAGCTCTGGTTCAAATTCTGCATTACTGTAAATATTCTGATAAAATGCTTTTTTTGTGCATATGCATGTATAGACCCATTTCCACAGGACTACTGCCACATCACCACCGTAGAACTTGCTCTGGAAGTGAGTCAGGGTTGTACAACAAAGGAAATTGTTTCTGGGTGGAGCTAACTTTTTT
>VXAA01006535.1:1111890-1161997 GCA_013399115.1 Anseranas semipalmata | reverse complement strand
TTTTTTTTTTTTTCAACAGCCAAAAGGTGTAGGAACTTGTGGGGTAAACAAACAAACAAAAAACCAGCTTTCTGACTGCAGTCGTTGACTGTTGCCCTGAGAACTGGCATTTTCTGTTTTGTGTTTTACAGCAGCAAAGAAATCCATCATGTGACATCATAATGATAGCATACAGTTCATCAAAGAGTTTAAAACCTCTGTCGAGAAAAGGCCAGACAGAAGTAATATATTGTTATGTCTCTGTCACTCTTCCTTCATCCTTTATGAGGAAAATGAAGCACGCACTTGGCCTGCGGGTTTCACAGATGTTCGCTGACAGCAGAGGAATGGGCCTATGTATATATATAAAATACTGAAACTGTAAATGAAAGCAAGAAAAGCCAGCAGATTCACAAGGGCAGTGACCTTTTTCTGAAATCAATGCTCTTTGGGCAACTCATGCTACATTTGTATCAGCAAGAGAAAGCCATATGCTTTTCAGAGTGTGTATCATGAATGAAACAAAGGGAAGAAAGCCAGCGAGACTACTTTAGGAAAGAAATGTACAATTCTGAGAGCACATTCAGTGCTCCTCACAGCTTGGGGACTAAGCAAAAAAAAAAAAATTCCTGTTTACTGTAGCCAACACTTCATTGATACCACTGAACAGAGCTAGAAGCACCAAACAGTGATTAAAGAAGCCCAAATAGCTCACAACTTATAACTGTTAAATTTCAATTGTTTGAATTGAGTTTTTTTTGGTGCAGGGTGCCACATTACACTTAATTTTTAATTCTTCTTGGGAAAGATGTTGCTCAATCTGCTTAGCCATTTTCTGAGAAAGAGGGAAGGAGACTAAGTTTTGTAAAGATTTAAAATGGATTCATAAGAATCCTTTTGTATTTTCCAATGCAAACCTTATTCACAACACTCCTTCAAACTTCTGCACTGTACGAGGCTAGGGTCTATTTCGCAGCTCGCCATAAAATGCTCATAGCAAGCAAGCTAAGGCTATACAAGTGACATTAACGCTACCATGTTCTAGGATTTCTCTCAGCACGCCTTTGCACACAACTTGTCTGTAAGAACCAGCACAAAGACGATCCTTCTACTTCCTTACAATAGCAAATCAAACAAAACATATTGCTTTTTGGCATTTGAAACAAAAGCCATGTATACAGTTTAGGATCAATTACCCTGACAAGCAGATGTGCGCTTTTACAGTCATATCATATTTTCCCCATCTTGCATTCTGGGTGTGCTGCTCCTTTTTACTACTCCTGACAGTAAGCATAACTTCTGAAGATTTAAGGCACCAAGAAAGGGCTAATTTTAGCTCCTCAAGGCTAGTTTCCTTTTACTCAATGGGATACATTAGCCTGCCCTGAACGAGCCTCTGGAGAACTCACTTTCATTTGCAATTAACTAAAGAAGGACTTTGGAGAAATCAGTCACACTAGGCAAAAACAGCCTTGGCAAAGACCCTTTTAACTCTGTGAAACTGTTCCACATTATACATAATACATTCAGTGTTGAAAGCAAGACTCATTCAATTTGTGCAGTTACTATTGAAGATCTCTGTTTTCTAAGATACCAAAACCATGATATTAAGCTTCATTCAGACTATCTGATGTTGTTTCTCCTTAAACTAATGTCTTGTGAGACAGATTTGGGTAAAGTAGAAAATCCTTTCTAAAAAAATCCAAATCGGTACTTAGGTAAACAACAAAAGAGCAAACGTTCCCAGAGAACAAAACATTACTACACACATCAAGAATGTCCACTACAGTCAAAACCTGAGGCAGCTTACAAAAAAAAAAAAAAAACAGTATTTCACTGTAAACATTGATTTCAGTATAATTTGTCCTAGCTAGCCCTCAAATTGAATTTTTGTGAACATCTTTGAAAGGATGATAAGAATCAAGCCAAAGCTTTCACATATCCACAAGTGTGACATTTAATCCGAAAATTCCTCACCTCTGATAATTCAAGTATCAAGAAAAATACCACAATAAAGGGAGATAAATAAAATCTAGACAAGGTAGTTTTCTAAAAAAGTCCTTTGCTAAGTAAGCAAATTTTGAGGTATGTTTTTGATAAAGATATTTCAGCAATATTAAAATCCATCACTGCCACAATAGCAAAAATAAAAACCCACCAACAGCATACCTTGCATTAGATCCTTTCTGTTAAAATTGCTCGGGAATGATAAAGACCAGGGATATCTCTGCTCTTAAGATAAAATTGTAGGATTGAAAATGAAGAATGAGAAAAATCTATATCCATTATATTACTCAGACAAGGATTCTACCATTTCTATTTTCATTATCCATAGCTGTAATGACGAAGAGTTGTTGGAATTTTTTTAAATACACATATAAAGCATGCATCTAAAGATACCATTTGGAAGCCTCATCCACATGTTTTTCCTTACAACAACCAGTTGTTACAGATATTTTCAAAGATGTAATCTGCTACAAGAGGGACTACCCGAGAGTCTTCATAGCCAGACAGATATTTGATCAGAGATTATTGAAAACAGAAAGCTACTTTTAGCATTTTAATACCCTTCTCTTATTATGTAATAATTTTTAGTAAATCTTTTCTTGCCTCTTCTGATGACTGATTAGATGGTGAGGCAGAACGCTGTAAAGAGATCCAGCTTTTACAAGTCACTGTGCCAAGTAATAGCAGAGAGCCAGAAATTACTGTCATTGCGAGTTCAGTTTAATATATTACACTGACTGTGTTAGACCAATTGCACTGATTCTTTATTACTGGCTATTCTGCCTTGGGATCTGCACAATATACTTTCTAATTTACAGCTTTGTGCCTTCTTATGAGAGTATGGCTTTCATGATTCCTCCTCTCCTTCATATTTTCCTTCCTACAAGGATTTCATGTTGCCTACGAAGAGACCATGAATGTTCTCATTACAACTTATCCTCTAGATCCATCAGCAGTTTACATGTGAATAAACCCACCTCCCTGATTTAAAAATAAAATAATAAAAAAATCAACCATTCCTACCCTCTTCTCCTTTCTATCCATTTTCAGCTTCTTGCCCCCTGCTTATACTGGCAGAAGTGTTCATGTTTCACTTCATTGCACAGTGAATTGGCTCAGGGAATTGATTCAGGATAAAACTACCTAGGAAATAAAGGCAAGTTTTATCCTCAATCAATCAGTTTCCCATCTGAACAAGTGGGATCAGGGACAGAGAAAGCTTGCACTTAGGGAGGAACCAGAAAACTAGAACTCCTTCAAATTCCTTCAGCTTAAGTTTATAAACAGTTTCAGTTTGTACCTGGTTAAAATTCAAATCAAGTGCAGTGTTTGATGTAAAAAGTGAATGGCACCTTTAACATATGTTCACTTTATAGCTGGTAAAATTCAGTTTTGTAGCTATTGATGGGCTTCTCCAAAGCATAAAACTATTCAAAGTTTTCCAGTAACACTGGATTTACACCGTTTTACAGCACCTTTACCTTACCTTTTCAGTAAGGTGAGAGATGGCATTATTTCTAAATGGAAACTGACATTCTTTTAGGATATTTATAAAGATGCTACTTCTAATCAGTATAGTATAATTTACAGGTCATTTCCCCCTAGCTGAGCAGTGTAATCATTGTGTAAGCATTATTGAATTATCACAGTAGCACACCACTTTGGAGGTTTTCGTTTAGATGGGTTAGTGAGCAATATAACTGAGGTCCATTTGACTGAGCTTATTTGACAGGACCGTGCCAGCGCTTCCAGAAAGCAGTTCTGTTTGCTTGGCCAACAGCAATGTTTTACATTAAAAAGCTGGTACAATTTTCCATTATGCAGATTAAAACAAGCTTTTTAAGTACAGAAATAATTGTATCATAGTTAGCAATTAAATGCCATATAGTGCAGCGATAAGTACTAAGAAATCAAAAATTTGCTTTAATCATATAATTTGACCAATTTTTAGCACTATCTTCAATAAATTGAAATTACACAATTTACATAAACACTCAAAATGATCAGGATAGCTATCTTCATCACCCAAATTCTCTGAATGCCAAATTAAATTATATGAGCTTACAGGAAAAAGATGTATATAAACAATCTTATTTATATCAAAGGTAGCATAACATTGCATATATAATACAGTGTGGCTCCTTACTATCTAGCACATGGTTTTGATGGCAAAATATATACCTATTAAGGATCTCCCAAAACGGATTACACTGATCAGATTTCTACAATGGTACCACAACTATCTAAAAGAATAAGGTAAATAAGCACCCTCTACTACCAAATACATAAAGACTAAAACAAAGCAATAGGGCCTCTGGCAGAACCAGCAAGACTTCTTAGACTTCAATGGTGTTATTCTGGATTCACTGTGGGATTTCAACTAGACTTTAACTGAAGAGAAAATTAGTCTGATTTGATCACTTGGATCATTGTAAAGCTTGGCCCCTGAATACCTTATATTTTTTTGACAGAGCTCCAAACAGTCAGCTTTGAAAATGAAGTGAAAAATAGCCAGTGAGATAAATCACAGAAATGTAATGGCATGGCTCTGTTCCTGAGCAGAATTACACCTTCTCGCAAGTATTTTTTCCTAACCTACCAAAACCTAGGGAGGAATGTAAAGAATTGCATAATTTCAAGTTGTAACTGACATACTGCCAAAAAGTGCCAGTCTTAAGCTATGAGCAGATTTTGCCAGATAGTCTCACTTGTCTTAAATCCCAGACATTTACACCAGAAAGAATAAAAGATGGTTTGGGCAAAAATCGTAGGCTGTTACTACAAAATGAAAACTATCAAATTAACCTCTCCTTTATCTATCTTTACGGACAAAATATTTTATTCTTTCTGGTTTTAACTGAATCTGTACAGAAATAAGGAATTTGTGACCTTGCATAATGAATGCTCAGACAAACCCCACTGAACGCCATTGAATCACTTGTTTCCATTTCTCTAGAAACTCAGATGTCAGAAGCAAGGGAGGTAACTCTTGTATGAAGTACACAATAAAAACCAACCAAAGGACAAGACAGGGCTACGCACTGCAGCCAGTTAATGCATATCCCTAGCTACACAATACGAATCTGGGCTCTGTCTACCCATTCAGCAATGTTCAGCTTCTGGGATATGAACATATCCGTCAATTCCTCATTATGTGGGTAGGTGGGATAACCCACGCAAAGTGACAACAGACAAGTACAGACCAGGTACAAATTAGGCTACAAGAACATGCTATATTTAGTACACTTATCTTTGAGAAATAAAGTTAAGGAGTCATGAACTTAGTTTTTTTTTTTTTTTTTAAGCACATCACAGTTAATCTTCTACCTAAATAACCTTCAGAGAGTTCACTGTGAAAAACAACTTATTTCAAGCTAGCTAGCCCAATAAATTTGAAACTTCCTTAACTGGAAAAACCTGAACTAGCTAATTCTTTTTTCAAATACATACCAGCTCCCTGAGCTGAATAAAACCATAAGATCGCACCAAGCAAAGTACGTTGGTCTCCCCACTCCAACTTATTCACAGAAATGCATCGCTATCCTCAACACTCTTGTACTGTTGCATTCACAGTGAATCATGTACATAGTAAGCACATACAGAGACAGACTGCAAAAATTAAAAAAGGCAGAGCTTACTACAGGATTCCGTAAACATCACAGACATTTCAAGATCACACATATACACATCTCAAAGCCTTGAGCCACATACTGAAATTCTGAAAAGCCGTGATACTTTCACCAAAAGGCTTGTTTAATTGTCCACTGTTTTATGTAGGGAGAAGAGAAGGCCATTTCCGAACACATTAAGGACAAGAAGGTGATTAGGAGCAGTCAGCACAGATTTATGGAGGGGAAATCGCGCCTTCTACAACAAGATGACTGGCTTGACAGATAAATTCAGAGCAGCTGATGTCTATCTTGCAAGGCTTTTGGCACTGCTTTTTGCACAACATCCTCATAAACAAAATGATGAAGTGGACACTGAGGTGGATTGAAAACTGGTGGAACTGCTGGACTCAAAGGATTGTGATCAGCAATGTGAAGTCCAGCTGAAGGCCAGCAAGGAGTGGTCTCCACTGGGGCCAGTGCAGTTTAATATCAGGACCTAGATGATGAGATGGAGCGTACCCTCATGCAAGTTTGTAGACATTACAAAACTGGGAAGTGCAGTTGATAGACTGGATGGCGTGCTGCCATTCAGAGGGACCTTGACAGTCTGAAGAAACAGGCAAATCTCATGAAGTTCAATAACACAAATGCAAAGCCCGGCACCTGGGGAGGAATAATCCCAGGACAAGTACACATGGCCAACAGACTGGCTACAAAGCAGCTTTTCAAGAAAGAACGTACAGGTCCTTGTGGACAAAAAACTGGCCATGAGCAAGCAGTGCATCCTTGCAGCAAAGATGAACCACAGCCCTCTGGGCTGCACTTCCAGCAGGTTGGCAGGGGGCTTCCTTCCCCTTTACTCAGCACTGGTAAGATGCATTTAAAGTGCTGGGCGACCCAGGACAAGAGATGATGGACATGCTGGAGCAAGTCCAGCAAAGGGCCACAGAGATGATTATGGTATGGGAACATCTGACATACGAGGAGAAGCAGAGAGAGCTGGGACTATTCAGCCTGGAGAACAGCAGGCTCGGCAGAATCTTATCAACGTGTGCAAATACCTGCTGGCAAGAAGCACAAATGACAGAACTCTTCTCAGTGGTGCCCAGTGAAAGAATAAGAAGCAATGGACCAATAAATGAAATCCAGGAAATTCCAACTTGACATCAGGAAAAAGAAAAAAAAAAAAAAAGACAAAGAAAAAGCACACACTTTTCTGAGCAACCTGCTCTAGCTGATCCTGCTTGAGCAAGAGGGTTGGACAGAACGACCTCCAGAGGCACCTGCCAGCCTCGGCCATGCTGCGGTTCTGGAAAGAGACAGGAGAAGGAAGACACTGGCCAGCACAACAGAGGCTCAGCTTCAATCCAAAAGCGAGTAACCCTCCTCGTACCAGACATTTTGCTCATATCTAAATACATCAGTCGCAAAGGCAAATTGATGTTTCTGTTGCTCCATGAGGGATTAAAAGATAATAAGGCTATTAGCTACACAATTTATTGAATATTGCTTGTATGGCTGTTCGGCTTATTTATTTTATATACTCGAATCATCTAAATTAGATTTGGTGATCAGACAGGAAGTCACATTAATGTGATTTGTTTACATGCCTGTTGTTGTTTTAAACAGAAATCAAATTCTATCACAATAAGAACACAAAAGATTGAAGATTTCATTCCTAGATGTCTGCATTCTTGACTGGAGTTATCTTTTCATAACAACAAATTCAAGTCTGTGTCTCTCTGCAAGGCAATTTTCAACTCAAAGCATCTACTTCTTGAAGGAAAACTGGAATAGAATACATAGAGAACAGGTCTGAAGTAGTATGCCAACAGAGCCAAAAGCTCATATCTCTTCTGAATTCTGCCTTAAGCTAGAACCATGGGTACCAGATTGGATGTGGGATGCTAGGGCTTGCATGCCATACAACGTCTGGACTCAATTCCTTCCATGTCTATCACCAGGAGTTATCAGAAGCAGCTGTTCCATACCAATTAGATTCTACTAACAAGATTTACATGAACAGGAAGATGTACCAATAATTATCATTTTTGCTTAACCCCTCTTTAACCTTCCACAGATCTGTCTTCCAACTCAGGTTTTTATACCATGTCCTATATTCATTGTATTTGAACTCATAAGCCAGAATGAATCCGAGCAACTCAGATAAACAACTGGATAAAAACTAAAATTTTCAGCCAGAAGTAGACTCTAGGATACCAAACCAACTTTATCAAGTTGAGGAAAAAAAAAAAAAAATCAAGATGCATGTAGTATTGTTCAATGAAAGTACTTCTGTTTTTAAAATACCGTGATGCATCTGGCCTTTCTCCCATTTTGGCCCTTCACATTTTTTCCTTTATTTTATTAAAGGGGTAAAACCAGGGGGGGTGTTAAGTGGGGTTAATTACAACAATAAAGTCCCCAAATGGATGATACTTGCTTACTCCTCACCGCAGCATGAACTTTTCAAATGGCAGCTAGAAATGATCGCAGCATATGAAAGAGTTGTTACAGCATAATTATCTGTCTTAGCCCAGAGACATCTGTCCCAAAAGCAAAGATGTAAAATATTTATTTTCTGTTAAATTAATGTGGTACAACACAGAGACTGGAGAGGTCAATGGTGCCTCTCTTTACTTGTTTCCTTTTGCTACAGATTTTTGGTCTCACATATGTGAGAGCCTTGTGTCAAATCCACTAGATGGTGCAATCCATCTTCTCCATTAAATGTGTTTGGAGTTTAAATACATAAAATATTTAATTTTTACAGAGAAGAAAGTCAAACTTAACACTAATCAAGGTAAGGTTTATTACTGGAAGAAAAAGGAACCAACAGAATGCAAGGGCTCAGGAAAGACCTGGGCTTGAAGCTCATGTATGTTAACAGTCAACACCTCCATTTTCGTGACAAGTATGATTTCACCCAATTTCAGAATATATAAATGAGGTTCAACAAAATTTCCATCACATGAAAAAAACTAATCAGAACAGCTTGCTTTGAAGGATTTAAATACCATCAATAAGGAAATAATCAAGCCAATAGGAAGTTAACAGTTTTTTGACCAATAAAAATAGCAATCAGCTGCATGGTAGTATTCAAAAACCCTAAAATTTGTCTTAATCACTTCAAAGGTTAAAAAGTTAGTGGGTTGGAATTTAGGCATTTTCCTTTTGGAAAAAATGTTCATTTGGAAAAAAAAATCCTCATGGAAACATGTCTGTCATGATGAAATGCTGTCTAAAAGGTCACTGCTTTTCAATGGTATGTCAGCCTAGTGCAACAAAAACATTTTGGTTCTTCATTTAACTTCAGAATTTTAAATATTTTAATAAATATCCTTAATATTTTAATAAACATCTTAATAACCTGTATAGTGTAAATAGAAAGTATGGAAAGAAAAGATGAGATATCAGCCTAGAACTCACTACCGATACTATGTTCAATAGTATCTTTACACAGAGATCATCCACAATGTCTTTGCCTATTTTAATTCAGGTCACGCTTACATTCACCACTGACCTTATGGAGCGCAGGAGCCATTACTGGCACCAAAAATCCATTGTAAATGTAATTCACAAGCTGGTTACGTATCAAAGGATGTGCCACCTAAGGAGAAGGGAAGTGAGGGAAGAAAAACAGAACAGTTCCAGTGAGATTCAAACCAGACAAGGAAGAAACTACTATTGCCCACTACCAAAACACTTTCCCATTTAAAAAGTCATGTTCATTTGTCCTTCTCACTAGCATTTTCTATGATGCAGATTCTCAAAGATTTTTTTGTTCCTCAAATAAATACACAAACTGTGTTTAATTACAGTAAGCCTGCCAAAAGTTTGAGAACAGGGCTTTTCAATCTCCCTATGTGTTGACAAAGATGAATGGATGGACAGCAAAGCGTGCATGCCCATGCATCAGAGGAAGACTTGAGATTCTAAATTTAGCTCCTGCAACCTTGTCAGGGTCACCTGAAGGTGGACTTGCCATCATTAAATTGTCCTGTTACAATGGGAAAAAGCAGAACAGCTGTTTTCCATTGCTTTAAGAGTAGGTAAACCAAAGTGCTCTCTAGCTATGGCATAAGAACATACTGTTCACACGCTCTTCTCCCAGCTACTGTTAAAAAAAAAGAAAAAAGAAAAAGAAAAAGACTGCATTATTTATTCAATAGGTTGTTATGAGCTTTAAAAAACTGAACTGTTATTAGAAGCCAAAAATCTACTTTTATAATGAAGCATTCATTTTGTTTTCATCAATTAATGCATTTAAAAGAAATTTAATAAGAGAAAAAAAATTCATTCAGAAGCGCTCTAAGTTAATATATTCTGTTTGAAGTTTCTATATAAACTTGAATGTCATAGCCTACATGCAGCCACAAATACATTCTTCTACTTGCAGTTTTTCCCAGAATTCCTGTAATTTCTAACCCTCACTTTGGAAAGGGGAGGAAAAAATGGTTACCCTTCTTCATGCTGTGATCCAGAGAAAAAACAGTAAATGGCAAGAGGTCTTGGCTACACAGTCCCTTATTAATCTTTGGCCAAAGTTTTTCAGTCAGCACAGAACAAGCCACAGCACAAAAACCATTCCATACATTAAGCAGAAATTCCTGCAATAACTGACCTTTCTTCTGCACATGGCTGAAAAAAAGACTATAAAGACACAATCAAGCATCACTAAGAAACTGCGCTTTTGTTGCATGTCAACTTAAGATCCTTAATCATGTTCAGTTTATTTGAAAAGCAGTTTTAAAATTATATGTTCTTCTTTAATTTGTCTGTGGTAACTTTTACATGGACTTTATCAAAAAAAAAAAAGGTATCAAATATGACACAAATGTAGATCTCCTGTAGAAAAATTCTGTTTGGACACGTTAAAAATCTTGTATATTGCATTTAAAGAATGACAGCTACTGTTATTCTCACTTATTCAATGCTTTAACAGTCAATCAGTTGCTTTACCGTATTTTGCGTGCATATCACTAAATCATATCTTTTATTTAACAGTAAATGTGACTAAATTTTCAATCTGATTCAGTGCATTTCTTCAAGTAACACAAATCCACAGTTTGTGTAGAATTTATATCCTATTTAAATAAAATATTGGGCAAGAGCTCTATAGCGTTCTCTATCCTTAAAAAACAATACAAAATAAGGGATCAAAGCCAGAAAAAAAAAATCTAATCAAGAAACTATCATCAGGAACAGAGTATTGATTCTAAACAGGCCAATCTAAAATTAGTTTATATTTCTCAGACGATACCTAAATCCTGCTTGGAAAGTTTTGTTTTGCTTTTAAATGCAGTCGCCACTAAAAGAAGAAACAGATTGTTTTCTTTTGGACACTGTTTTGAGAGCTGAGACATAAAGACAATGTTTTTTTAACACTTAAATACATACAGACTACTTTTTCCCCAAATGTAAAGGTATTCAATTTACTTTTAACATCAACAGTAGTATCAAGATGCAATAAACTTTTCTTTCTTTGAAAATAAAGAAAATTCTCCCAATTATGTGATGAAATATCAGGAAACAGCACAATTATACTGATATCTAATTCATTAGAAACATTCGTCACCTGAAAAACAAAAGATATTAATTCATCCTTATAACTGGGACAAACAGCGCAAAGTCCATGCCATTAGTAAGTGAAAATAAACTCTAATTCAAAAACTTCTGCAGGAGTTTGTTTGTTTGTTTTAAGAAAACTACTACTTCAAGACAACAGGACAACTCTGCTCCATTACCTGTATCACAGCATTGCAAAATTCAAGAGAATTCATGAATTGCACAAGGGCTGGTGACAAGAGCCAGTCATCTTCCAGTAGACAGTGCCATTCTTCTCCTTTTTCTTCCAACTTTGTAGGCAGGGATGAATAGAGGCCACTTAGTCCTGTTGCCAGCACCTGTATTTCAAAAACAGAAGAGAAATAAGTTAACTTTCCAAATGTTCGTCTGCTTGAATTGCATTGCCACACAACAAATCATTTCTCTTGCTAGTTCTAGTAACATAAGAGAGTGCTATGATTAATTTGGTTTCCTTTTGAAAGAGTTATGTGGCAAAAAGCATGAGTATTTTAAAGAGCCTTCTACATAATATCCTTCTTCCAAGAGCTAGTATTTAGGAGAAAGTGATGGGGAAAAGCAGATTGTCTTGTATTCTTTACCAGAAATTATAGTTTCTTTTTAAATGCTTGTAAAATGATTTTACACTTTCCTTCAATCCCCTCCAGAAGCAGCCATCACTGTCATATTTCTATAGCCTGTCACTCGTGAGTGGTTTAAATGTTACTGCTTACATATGCCTATATGAAATGATTTCACCAGGAATATGAAAAACTAGAAACAGAGGGGGAGGTGTCCCCAACAACAAAAATGAAGTTCGGCCTCACTTTGGCCACAGATATATGTTGACTTTTAGTCACAGACATTGGTATTCAGTTGAATCGAAGTCAAACAAAGAAAATTCTAACTGTTAATAATTTCTTATTGTCCGTTCTTATTTACTTGCAACAGGGAAGGGAAAAAATAAAAAGGCCTGATATAAGTTACTATATAGACATTGTTTCCAGTGCTATTAAGACTTACAGGTGATTTATGTAGGATATATCACAGAAGCACAAGATTGTATTTTTAGTTACAATTTAAGAAGCATATTTCCAAAAAGCTTTACATGTTACTGAATATATCAAGAACATCGGTAGATTTGGAACAAACTTTTGATTACTGAAGTTATTTGAAGCTAGAAATTTTTTATTTACAACTCTTATCATTCTGACATGATTTTCTACAACTTCAGGACACGCTTCCGGGCGCTTGCGGCCCGGAAGGCCAACTATGTCCTGGGCTGCATTAAAAAAAGGGGTGGCCAGCAGGGAGAGGGAGGTGATTGTCCCCCTCTACTCTGCTCTGGTGAGACCCCACCTGGAATACTGCGTGCAGGCCTGGGGCCCCCAGCACAAGAAGGATGTGGAGCTCTTGGAACGGGTCCAGAGGAGGGCCACTAAGATGATCAGAGGGCTGGAGCACCTCTCCTGTGAGGAAAGGTTGAGGGAACTGGGCTTGTTTAGCTTGGAGAAGAGAAGGCTCCGGGGAGACCTCATTGCGGCCTTCCAGTACTTGAAGGGAGCGTATAAACAGGAGGGGGAACGCCTGTTCACACACGTTGATAGTGATAGGACAAGGGGGAATGGTTTCAAACTAAGACAGGGCAGATTTAGGTTGGATATTAGGAGGAAGTTTTTCACTCAGAGAGTGGTGAGGCACTGGAACAGGTTGCCCAGAGAGGTTGTGGATGCCCCATCCCTGGAGGCATTCAAGGCCAGGCTGGATGTGGCGCTGGGCAGCCTGCTCTAGTAGTTGGCAACCCTGCCCAGAGCAGGGGGGTTGAAACTAGATGATCTTTAAGGTCCTTTTCAACCCAGGCCATTCTATGATTCTATGACACTTTTTAAGATGATCTTCATTTTAAAGGGATCATTAAGACTCAGCTTCATGGAAACCGTTTTAGTTTTCATTCAATGGACTCTTGCAAGATTTTTTCGTCTTTCCAGAAATGGCTACTTGGCATCTACAGGGCTAGACAGTCAAAGCCCAGATGAAACACAACTGTTTTATCTGTTAGAAAACAAACACTTGACAATGTGCAGGTCAGAGACTAAGGGCTCATGAAAGGGGATTCAGGTCCTGATGACAAGCAAGTGTAACCAATTATAGTTGTTAACACATCCAGTTGGGCAAAGGCCATCTTTCTGAATGCTCTCCATTCCTAAAAATCACATAACTTTGAAGATGGATTCTTCTGGAATATATAATTAAGCCAAATATCATGAAAAAAATAATACTGGGGGAAATTCTGCTTTGGCATGCTAAGCTACTTTTTCATACATATATATACACACAAACACACATACATAAAAACAAACAATAAAAAGTTGCAGGAAATATGTTAAAAATCCAAGAAGCTAAAGCCATTGAGCAAAGCTTTATTTGTACAATCATATTCTTCTATAACAAGGAGCTTTTTTTCCTTCTCTCAGTAGAAGAGCTCAAAGCAAGAAGTTAGGAAGATCTCACTAGACCTATCAAAAATATTTATATGTAATCCCCTCAGCACTTGTACTCACAAACCCAGGCCTCAGACAAGTGTAGGACAGAAAAAAATTCTGAAAAGAGAACTTGAGTTTCTTTTGTGTTGCAAACTGTTAATTAATGCGCGGTTGATTTTCCATTGTCTGCTTAAAATTTAATTGCTATTCATAAACACACACCCTCTCAGTGAGCAAAGTAATCTGATTTTCAGAACTGTGTACTATCCACGTTTCTCCTTGATATGGAAGTTTAGTTCTGAAGCACATGAAAACGACCTTGAGCAAAACACAATGTTTGTCACTAAAAGGAGCAGTGAACTCCCAATCATTCAGTGTCTTGAAATGAGGAATTCTTTAGCTTGTCCAACTTACTGGAGTAACAAGTGACAGGTGTAGCTGTTAAAATGTGTAAAGTTTCGAAAGCTCTTATTTTTACTATGAAGTACAACACAAATGGCTGTATGTGAAATTACGTTCCTAAAGCACTGAGCAACAGAGTAGCCATTGGAAGCAAATTTCCTCTATTTTAGATAAAAATCCTTTATAATTTTTCATAGAAGTATATGGTATAAATAGGACTACCATTTGAAATTACTAACAGAACTCTTCACATTCTATAAGCAGGCATATTAAATAATGCACACATACAGCCTACGTTATGGAGTTTTAATCAGCAAGATGACAATCATCAATGAAAAAATGTCCTAGAAGGAAGGAAATGAATGAGTTCATGTCCTGGGAGAGCAAGATTGGTTTTATCTTTTGTTTTACCCTAAACAGTGTCCTTTCAGATTTCTTCCAACCATTGTCACAACAGCCCTACATGCTTATCTACTTTTACAAGCATGTCCAATGGTTTCTTTCCCACCATTGAGTCATGAGTCTCTCTGCAAACCAATCTCCTTGACTGATATACTTTGTCTTGACTCATAGAAGACACTGACTATGTGATTTGTAATCCCACACACATTACTTGATTAAAGTGTTGTGTTGTTAATAAACAATCAATTGCTATCTGGACATCTTATTTTCACATTTGTACAAATTCCTTCCCTTTAATAATTCTCTTTCCTCCCACATCCATAGTCTCTATGCAGTCTCAACTTTTCAAGGGCATTGCAGTCATACCTCCTTCTGCTTTAATACCTGCTTTCCTAACTAAGTTGTGGGGTATTTACAAATACAATGTTTTATGGAGAAGCTTTGAGATGCTATCCTGCTCAAAATTCTATAGAAACATTGTTTTTCTATTACAATAATGAACAGACAATACCTGAAATCACAAATTTAGAAAAGCTGCAGGTTAAAACGTCATAAAAACGATTTGACCAAAGATACAGAAAAACCTCTGTAAAAATCAGAAAACTTTGCATAACAGCTTATCTGCACATTCTATGTCAAAAACATTTGATTGTGAAGTGTCCTCACTGCAGCCTGCCCTCTTCCTTATTTACAGGTTATTCAGCCACAGTTTTGAATACCATAGACTATTTAGTTTTGCAAAGCTGCTAGCCAAAATGAGCTCAAAAAATAACACCAAGAAAGCCTTCAGGTTCACAGATTTGGACATATGATGCAGCAGAAGCTTATGGTCAGACCCCATCCCAGGGCATGTCTACACTCTGCAGTAAGGCATAATATAGACAATCCTATGTGCTATCATCCAGTTCAGCCAAGTAAACATAGATAGCATCACCACAGTGCCACTCAAATGCAAATGGTATCAGCAAAGGACTGTGCTACCTGTTTTGCAGTGCAGATGTAGCCTCAGCTACTCCGGTTTTAGTGATACACGGCAATGCCACTGCTGCCTATTAAGTCTTTCACCAGAACAGAACCTGGTCCTTGAGCTCATCACACTCAAATTCAAAAACGACTTTGTGCTAGTGAGCTAATTCTATGGCACTGCATTAAAATTTTATTATAGACTTAGGCCAGTCTCATTACTGTTCAGAAAAGTCTGATTTTAGCACATTTTTGACAAGAGGCCGTCCTAATTAGAATGATTGTCAATCATGACTCCCTGCTGTTCGAAGGTTAATATAGCTGGCTTTTATCTTCAGTGTAAAAAGGATTTTTTTTTTTAATTAATTGGAAGGTGTAATTATGGAAGTTATAGCATAGATCCAATAATGGTATCTGTCTCAGGGACAATTTAAGAACCAAGTTCATATTTTTTAGCAGCATCTATTAAATAAGGTCAACTGGAGTCTCTCAGCACAAGACATTTGATGCAATATTTACAACCGAAAAGGAAACCATTTACAAGTTTTGCTTCGGAACTTGTAGGCTTCCTCCAGACTGCAAACCTGGCTCTGCCATACCTGTCAAAGGATTTAGCAATCTGAGGGTAAATAGAGACCTACGGCTGGAATAGCTGTCATGTGCAAATGTTTAGATGGAAGGGATTCTAGTGTAAAAGCACTGTAAAGCACTCTGCTTTAGTAGCTACGTAAGGCTCCCCTCCACTTCATTTTTTTCTGGCATTTATTAAATTAAAAATGCAAGCCACACAGAAGATAAAAGAATCAGGCCAAAAACCGGCACACAAGGGCATCTTCTCTTCAGAGTGATACTTGGTTTTGAACCTATCTGTTGCAGATCTCAAACCAATTTTCGTGATAAGGCATGAAGAAGTAGATGCAATAGTGCAATGCTGTTTGTTAAATACGATTATTTACTTGTTTCATAGCAAAGATTTTCCATTCATGTAATACAGCTGATTTGCCAGATGTAACAACGCAACATTACTACCAAGCTTTGTAACAGACTACAACATAGCATGATGGTGTTATGGTTGAGATGGCCACCGAAAAGTCCAGTTCTGTGACAAAGAACGTCACCCTTTTATCTTGCAACAATGTTATGTTTCTGTAACACTCACACTATTTTCACACTTATTTATGGGACTGTTCAACTGATGTTACAGTGTGGCATACATAACTGGTGTAAGCAAGCAGTGCCACCAGAAACAGTACCCACACTAAGAACACCTGGTTCCCTTCTCCCATTCCCTTTACTCCCAGAAACTCACAGGGTCCTCAGAGAGAGCCAGAACAGTTTTTTCCCCCCAGAATTCTGCTATAACTTCCATCAGTTTCCCAATTTCCCATCAGTTCCCACTGTGTGACTGGAAGGAAAACAAAAAACAAAAAACACTTGTGTTGGCCCAAGGGGCACTGGTAGAGAAGCAAGCAGCAAGACTGCACTTGGCAGTAGGGCTGGCTTAAGCATCATTACAACTTGTAAAACAGCTGTTAGCAGAAACAAATAAAGTATGTTAAAACACATCTTTACCAAAAAGGACAGAAGAAGATAAGAAGAATACAAGGGACATGCTTAGTTTAACATTGAAGACCAAGCCAAACAGGAACAACTTACTGGGCAAAAATACGTGTTTTCTGCTATGTGGTTTGCAACCACGTTGTTTTCTGCAGATAGGGACATTATGAAGAGCAGTGCATCACGAGCCTGTTGGCCTACTGTTCCTTCTCGATGGATGAAGGGAATCAGGAGGGAAAATATTAGGAAATTGGCAGCTCCTTGGTCCTCACTGGTGTGGAAAAACAGTTCCAGAATGGAGGGATCTTTGGCTATTATAGAGCAGAGCTGGTTCAAGAGGACAACCAACTCTGTTTCTACTGTTGGAGTGGTTGTTCCTGAGCAGGAGCTCAGCAACATCATCAAAGGCTTCAAGATGGGCTTGTGATGTAGCAAAGGCTGATGAGACTGAGTTACTAGCATTTCGTACATTTTGAGTTGCTCAATTTTCGTCTCATCGGTGAACTCTCGACGTAGGCTCCAAAGAAAAAGCTTTTCCATTATGTTTTCTGAGACCACAAACTCTAGAATGGGCCCCATTGAGGCATCCTTTGCTTGCTCCTCAATTAGTAAGAAAAGCATGTGCTCCACATAATTCTGAACAGTGCTGGCTTCATCGGGTGAAATTGCCCCATACTTTGCCTGAGTATTTTTCAAGGGATCGTGCTTCTCTAAGATTTTTAGAACCTAAAAAGAAATAAAGGTGGATCAATCATTTCAGTGTATGATTAAAAATATGCACTTACCTATAAAGGGAAAAAAACATCAAAATTCTTAACACAAAAAGCCCAAACTCTTTTTAAGCTTTTGTAGTTTTTGTCTGTCAAGTTTTCTAGATGTAAAAGTTTCACATTTGGCATGTATGAGGCCAAAAGTTAATTCTTCTGTTCACCTTTATAAACACCTAAACTTGCCACCTGTCATTGTTGAAAACTTGAGGTTATCTGAAGTATGGATAAACTAGGTTCCCTTAGCCTTCAGAAATTGAGTTTAAATGATGTTTGCAATAAGCTTCTCTGTCACAAAGGAGTGAAATCAAAGGGCTGGCTCTTCACATGGAGTAACTGTGCTCAGGAGCATCAATATCATGAGGTGACTCACAGTGGTACAAGAGGCAGAAACCCACATAGTTGATCTCTCCTTGCCACATCGTATCTGATACCAAATGGCCACTTATGCCCACATACTCCTGCCACATTCAATATAGATAGAAACTTAACAGCATTACCTGTGCCCAGTGTGTTCTAAACACTATCATGCATGTTTCTGGGTCAACACCTTGCAGGCTCAGACCCTGCCGATTTTTCCTGATACTGGTTCCAGAGGACATTATAAATTTTCCAAAGGTCAACCAACTAGGCCATTCTGGATTTCCCTTGACGATCCTGTACTCAGTAAAAGATGTCCAAGCATCACGAAGAGATCAATATCCTGCTTTGAGCTTTGGTATCCACAGAATTCTGTTTAAGAAAAAACAACACAAAACAAAACACACCTATGCAAATCAAATTTCTATATGGAACATACTTAAAGATATCACAAGCTTTTTTTTTTATTATTTTAATTCAGTTGGAGGACATAATTCTTTGAATTATATTATATGTGACCACCATCTTAAACTTTTCCTCATGATAAGAGTTTTTAATACTGAAACAGGTCTTTTGAGATCAGTTAGGCACTACTCAAATAAATATAACAAGCTTATTCAGTAAACATTGTATGCATAAGGAAAAACTAAAAATGTAATGAAGTATGTTTTTGCCTTCTGTCTGCATCTCTGTTCAGAGTGGCTTAATAACTGTTGCATAGACTATACAAGTAAAAAAAAAAAAGTACAGGTTCTTTCTACATTTTTAGAACAGTATTTCCATGAATAGACATAATTGCAAATACTTACACTTTTTCTGTCAGAAAACACATCAAAAACAACTGGAAATATGTGTAGCATGCCATATGCAGGTAGAAAGATGCGCTTGTATCAACACCAAAGGACAATAACCAAAACCAAAGGACACAAAAGAAAAAACCTTCATGTATTCAAAGTCAAATAAATTGAGATGTCATATTAAAGGACTATGAGAATAAGACCAAACATTGGCACTTTCTTTTCATCCATTATTTAATATCCTAGATATCTGAGTATCAAAGTAGTTGCACACCTGCAGGGAAAAGTTAAAATGAAACAAAGACAGATATCTCTCAGACACTTGAGAGGCTTAAAGAAAACATATTGTTCCCTCAAGCACCAATATCTGAGTTACCCAGTTTCCACAGTTCCCTCTTTTTTTTTTTTTTTTTGTCCCTCCATCAGCTTTAATTTTGTATTCTTCTTTTTGCAAACAGACTCCGCTATTAATTTTGGGCCATAGCAAAACAAAAAGCGAACAAAAAACAACAAAGTTGAGGAAGACAACAAATGCACTACAGGTTCCTACAGCTCGCATACACCATAGAAGACTTATTTGCATTTTGAAATGCTCTCTTTCTCTCCAGTCTTCATGAGAATCCCAAGGGTCCTGCATATTCTTTGGCTTAGTCAAATACATTAGAAGATTTTTCTGCCACAGCCTACAAAGAGCAATTGTTTGCTAGTATAGTAGGCATTTCTCTGCTTATATCTTAAAAGATAAAATCTTTTCTCTACAGTGAACAGCTCTGCTCCCTGCAGGTATGCTCTGCTTATATTCTTGAAGTTGTTAGCACGGCAAAACATATACACTGTCACAAAAGTAACAGCAATTTTTGCTGTGTTCAAAATGTCCAAAAAAGTCCAGGCTACAATATTAAGATCTTTGAGGCAAGCGAAAACCAAACAAAAGTTGATTATGTAGTCTTAATACCCCCTTGTTCCCACGTATGTATGTATATTCTCTGCGTTCAAGATTCAACAAGATTCAACTGCATATAAGGGTTTTCCTCTCCCACCCTCAACTCTTGCTTCTTATAGCACTTAAGATGCATATTACGCATAAAACATTCCTTGCACGGGAAGGCCAGCATAAATCTGGGACAGTTTATCCGTTTGGGTAACACCGCCTCCCAAAACAACACTGGCACTCCATTACCTACTACAGGTTCAATGCACACAAACCTTCTGGTGACCTTTACTGGCAGCTCAACATATCTACTAAATGAAACAAGATGCATGCTGAGAGACCACTTAGAAAAAGCCTGCTTGAAATAGTTTGCCTAGTATCATATCTACCAATCCAAAGGAATATTTATTTGTCCTCCTTTAGATCACCTGTTCACTTGATGGCAGTTCCCCCTTCGTCAGCCCTCTCCTCCAAACATAAGCCTTCCCATTTCTGCAGCAGCTGAGCAGACTCCTCCGGGCAGAAGTGCCCTTCACTGCACAACCTCAAATCACCCTTCAAGCAGACCTGTCCTGTGCATGAAATGAAGCAAGCAGCTTTGGAAAAACTAATGTGATTGTGTAATTAAAGATGGTATCATAAGGTGCAGCAAGAGAACTTAATTAACAAAGCAGAAGCAAGTTCATTTCCAGAATTTACCAGTTTTGAGTTGTTTGACTTTACAACTTAGAGGTTGTTTCTGTAGAGTTTGCATATTGTTCAAGAGTTTAAACAAAAGAAACTGATATTACGCATCTCAATATCACAGGACAGATTACCATCAGTATGATATCAAGAGTAGAATCAGAAACTTCAGGTCAGCCTCCACTATTTAAGCTAGCAAAAAGCAGTAAGGGAGATTATGGCTTTCTTCAAGAAAGCCATAAAGAATCAAAGACCGGTGACATAAAACTCTTCAGATGCATGCAAAGCTCTAGGATGCAACATACACAGGCAGGTTCAAACTATTTAACCTGTTACCCTCTCTTCTCATCTAACCTGTTCTAATTCTATGTCCTCCCTACCCTTCACAATTTTTCCTTTCTCATGCATCATGCCTACCTCAGCCTCACGCTCCACTCCACAAGCTCAAGACAGCAGCAGACCCTCCTATAAATAAGAGGGAAAGACATTTTTACTACTTCTATCTTGTAGCTATATAAACATATGGTTTTGGGGGGAGAGGTGCCATACTCGTACTTTGATCATTACAGACTCCTGAAATATTGCTCTACTTCTCTGCAGCTATGAGAAGGCCTAAAGCGCAGGAGTGGATCGGCACAGACAAAAGGAGACATCCAAGCACTCACTGGCAGTGCAGTGCTATTGTACGGTACATCTCTCACCACATTCAAAACACAGCAACATACCAAGAGATCCAGTGACAAAGCCAGTTACATTTGTGTGTCTGGATCAAAAATTCCCTTTCCACAAAAGACCTACTTCATCACTAACATTTACATAAGAATTTATAGCCACCACTACGTTGTTGAACAGTGAAGTCCCACTTTTGTTAAAAGCTTACTGCCTAAGCAGATCACCACGACTGTCTGTGCTTGTAGTATGGGCGTCTTTTCCTACACAAAGGTATCCTAAGTTTACCCACCATGTATAAAGAATAGATACAGCCCCCATGGAAGAAGCCCCCGTGACAAGCAGGCGTGTCCCCTCATCTCCTGCACAAAGTCCCCTAAGATCTTTTTTGTCCAAGATACTTAAGAGCTTTTTGCCATTTCCAAATCCTGATTTGGACACTCAAATTACAACACTGGGAGTTCTCAGATACATGGGACATTAGCAACTGCCAGCAATCTGATTCACGTCTGATCTTTTTCAGACTTAGGTGACACTAGATCAGAACAGCAAAGGCTTTCAGTGTTGCTAACTCTAGAAATGTCTATAATACCAACCACAGGAATCTTTTAGGAAGGTTCCCTTGAGTTGCTGTTGCATGCATCCTGCCCAATCCATTTACCAGACTTGTTTTGTTATTACCTGCACAAATGCAACCCCTTTGCTTGATGAAGATCTTTAGGAGTGAGTGACAAACACCGTAAAAACAGCAAATTCACCTCCAGCATTTATGTATTCTAACAAAAAACTGCACTTAACAGCAGACTCCACATACATATGCCACAAGATTAAAGCCATTTACATCTTTAATAACATAGAATCATGAAAAAGATCATTCATCCCTTCATGACAAATAGTAACCTCTAAGACAGTAAACTTCAATCAGTTTGTTCTGAATGTTCACTCCTACTGCACAAAGTCATCATAAACAGACTGTATGGAGTGTGGAATGAAGAGCAAAACTACCAAATTGAAATTATTAGCTGAAAACAAAGCAACTTGCCTTCAGCAAACGTTAAGTTGACCACGGGTAAGTTCACTTGCATCCAGCTCAGCTATCGGATCAGAAATTTAAGAGTAATGAGAGAACAGTCCTTCCCCTCACAGTGGCAAATACTATGGCCTTTTAATCATCTCTAATTTAAAAGTAACTAGACAGCAACAAGCAAGACTGCAATGTGCAATAACATTTCTAAGATCAAATCAATTCTCTTAAGGAAGCAAATATTTCCAGTCTGGAAAGCATCTTGGGATATCACGATTTCTTTAGTAAGATAAAACACTGATAGACTGTGTAGGGCTCAAAGACTTCAAAGTCTGTAATAATGTTTCAAAAGGCATACACAGCTTTTGACAACTTGAGTGGTCACAGAGTAGATCCTAAAACCAGTGTTTTATTTGAAAAAGGAAAATAATTAAATTGGAAGAGATACTATTTTTTAAGATACATATCTATCTAAAGTTAGTATGCTCTAGTTACAGTGATACTAGAAAGAATATATTCACTGTATTTGTGGAAAGTAGTTTTCTTCAGTGGATTGGTAGGTTTTCTTATTTTGCAAAGCCAGATGCACCACTGTAACTGCAACATCATATTATTCCCTGTGAAGTAAAACTAACTCTGAATTAACAGGATAAATAACCTGATTATACTGAGTCCAAATTTGGGAAAATGAATTTATAAAATAGTAATCATGGAAGAAGGGCTAGGAATGAACTCAAACGCCACTAAAAACAAAAATAATAGTTTGTTTTAATCATTTTAACCGGTTCAGGGTTGAAATACTACAATAATTCAGCCTTTCCTCTCCACTAAATCCTAGTCAAGGTATTACTCTATCATTTGATAGTCCTGACAAGCGCAAATACACCTCTCCTGCAGTCCATCCAAAATACAACTTCCAAAAACCATTGCTCAGTTTAATATTTTGACCCTGTTGTACAATGACAAAACCTTCTTAGCAGGTCAATCTTTCCGTAATTCAACCATATCCTACCAAACAGTCATTTAACGCTATTAAAAGGCAAAGTCCACTTCGACGTGCCTTCTAGAGCTATTCTGATTGCCTGTACTGACAAGACTTTTGTCCCTAATCCCTACTCTCCTACACAAGGTTCCCACAGCTACAGCCAAAGTTTTAGACACGTAACAATCCTGATGTGGAGCAGGAAGCACCAGTGTGCACATCACACACACGAGGAGCTGAGGTTCAAACAGAGAAGTCACTATGTCCCCTAAAATCTTCCTATATTTTTTGTGTAACTGGGCAACAGCTTTTGAAATGATGCAATTTTGTTGGGTTTATATTAAAATACCTTTCGATGCGAGTTTATTTAGTAGGTTGGGTTTTCTTTTTTCTGCAAATCTGCAGAAACAACAGGATGCAGACAAGCACCTGTCTTCTCCCTGTGCAGCAGCAGAGAAAATTACACAGTCACAAACACAGATCTATAACCATGTCTGTGGAATCTCTGGTAAGTGAATCAGGGTGGAAGGAAGAGAGCAGAAAACTTTAGCACTACTTAACCGATTTCCATTAAAAAATAAAAATAAAAAAAGCAGCAGTCCGTAACTTCACTGAGCAGCTTTAGGTTAATGATGAGATTGAGAGCTAGCTGTTAGACTTGCAGAGGATACTTGCTTTCAATTTTCCTTCAGAAGCCTGTAAATCATCAACCCTTTTTCCACAGCTGATTACAGGGCTGAACTCCCCAGTCAACAGAAGTACTCATTTTATTGCAAAGTACACTGGAAGAACAACCCAGCAGAGAATCTCTTGCCAAGTCCACTCCCCCTGGAACATCTCTTCAAAAGTTTCACTTTCGAATTTAAAGTAGCAGCACAGAAGTTTGCAGGACTGGGGCGTACCAGGCAATGCACAACATACAGACAAAAGATACACAGCCTAATATAGCAAGGCAATATAGCAATATAGGCCCAAAATATGCTACAAGGCTCCCCTGTTTAATCATCAAAGTTGTCTTCTGTTGAAACTCTATGATGTTGTGTTCTCCAACAGTTCTCGAGCACAACTGTACTTCTGTTATTGGATTCTGCACGCTCTTGTCCTGCTGGCCAAAGCTTCCCACCCTGTCGATCCAGAGAGAGCGGAGAGATGGATAAGAAGCCTTGATGGTAGTGAAAAGAAACAGCATATATCAAAACATTTTCATGGATCAGTGTGGCATAAAGGGGCTTGAAATTAGACAACTTCAAAGAAGCAGAGGGAAATTATATGGTCTCAAGCATAGCTATACAATCACGTCTCTGCAGTCTCTGATAAGTGGATGAGGGAGGGTAGGTGAAAAATGAGTGGCAAATTTTAGCAAGCCTCAACTTAGTTCCAGCTTAAAAGAGACCTTGTTCAAGGTTTGTTTATTTTTGATCAAAAAGAATGCTTTCTGCATAAATTTGTCAGCTTTTCTTTAGGGACTATGATCCAGGAGAGGGTGTAAATTTTATTAACAAGAGTATTTCAAAGGAAAACAATCGCTGCATTATAGGATTCATCCTGCTTGCGGTAAGCTTTGCTACAGAAAAGCCTGTGAAGAAGAGTCACATCCTCACCCTTAAAGGTCCTACACATTCACTACCAGAATGCAGAAGGATTGTAGCTTGCTCAATGGAGAACAGTAACTGTGGTGGGTAACTGGGAAAACATCAGTGGTTAAAAACCACTGCATCAGAGGATCCTCTTTTTGCTTAAGTACTACTCACAAAAGTTCTACCAGCAAGAAAACTACATAAACAATTTAACACTTTAACCTACACTTTTTTAACACTTTATATTAACAATTAGCCTCCTCCATTTGTTCTTCCACGTTTCAGTGCTGCAGTCCACTAGTTGTCTTGTCCTTTGTCTACCTCAAGCGAACATTTCACATTTAGACAGCTTTCTTCCACCTGTCTTTGCAACCCAGTACCTGCAAGGACACTGTGCCTTACGCGTGTGGATGGAGAAGATATGTTTCACACTTAAGCAGATAGCTTTAATCAAAGCTCAACAGAGAACAAGTCACCACAAATCGTAAAGCAATGTAGTTAATCAAGGTATCAATCTGTTCTCATCAAGCACAATTTAATCCAACCTGCTAACATGAAAGTGTGTCTTGTGACTGG
The DNA here is from genome assembly GCA_013399115.1 of Anseranas semipalmata. NCBI lineage: Eukaryota > Metazoa > Chordata > Aves > Anseriformes > Anseranatidae > Anseranas > Anseranas semipalmata. The sequence goes on along the minus strand of VXAA01006535.1, from coordinate 1,136,661 downwards.
TCCCCACAGAGAGCGCATAACAAGATCTGTCTCACGATAGAAACTACACAATGTGTTTTATAACAAGATGAAAGTCTTACTGTCCCATCTATGATCAGCCTGCTGCAGTTAAAAATACAATTCATCTTTTCGCAAATCTCTGGAGATCTACACTACTCACCTGTTAATTGTGGTGTCACCCCAGCGCAGATAACTAGTTGGGGTACCACTAGCCTCTTCACGTCGTATGGTGTTAATCGTTAGGGGATCCAGTTTATGGCATTCAATAAACACATGGTTCGATAGACACGTGAATGGGCAATTCCCCCAAAGTAAGCACAGCAGTAGTGACACACGCAGCAGCCCCAGCTCAACAGTACTGCAATGGTAGAATGCGCACGCTTAAAGGGCAAGCAATGGGATGCACGCTGTAGCCTGAGCACTGGGGCACAGGCTCTGCCAAATCCCGAGACCATAGTGATTTCTGCTGCATGGGCTGCCCAAAATGAAAGAACAGAGAAGCCAGTTAGGCAGTATGGTCCAAAATGCATGGATGGTTTAGGCTAAAATTACATACAGTGGGTCTAGGAAGGTACACAGGTAACCAGCAAAGACAATTCATCAAAGGGCATGTTACTAAAGTCAGAGACATGGCAGCAATTGCTCAAGGGAAGAGCAATTAAACAAAGCAGAATGCCTGACAGAGACCTTGACCTCCTCAGGGAGGGCTCTATTTACCTGATACGCCACGGGGCATGTTCAGCCACCACATTCATTTGTACACAGGCAATTGTCCTGGAACTGAAGAGCGTACCATCACTGAGGCAACTCTTCCAAAGACCGGGAGGGAATGAGCTACACATTCATATCCCTAGGTCATAAATCTGAAGCGAAGGAAGGGCCAAGGTTAGGAGGAAATAAAGTTGCAAATCTAGTGGTATGATTTGCTCCTTTTAGAGAGCGATAAGGAACAGAAATCTGTTTCTTTGTTACATTTGATCTCCCCCTCATTTGGCCTGCTACAGAAAGGCAACAATTCAGTAACAATTTGTGGTTAAAAACACAGATTATGTTGGTTAAAAACTTGAGAATGAAATGGTAGCTGGGGTTCCTAACATCCAAGATACATATGTCCATTCTTTCGTTTGACAGTGGCACTCAGTCACCATACAACTGAGGTATCCTGTCTGCTACTTGCAGACAACTCCCACAAAAGCGGTATTAGAACCTTAATTTAAAAAAAAAAAAAAAAAGGCATCTCAGAAAAGTTTGTTTCTACCTATATACTGAAGAAAGCAAATGTCATTGAACCGAAATCGATTCAAAAGCTTTAACTTCACTGATTCATTCCCAAATCACCACCACAACTGCTGACCCAAGAAAAGCATGTTTCCAGAGAGAGCCAAGTCATTAACATGTCTGAGGGCCACAAACCGAAGTGTTTGCTGTTGTACTGCGTGAGACAGGCATTGCAGGCAAAACAAAACTCAGTCTACAACTGTGTACTGTGATGTGCTTTCATATCAAGTTTCAAAGGGAAAGAGAACAACCCCAAAGGGCAAAAAACATGTCACTGAATGAGACCTACTTTCCATTCCTTGATTCATAGAGGAACTGCACGTATCAGCTGCTGCATCTACACTTTTTTTTTTTTTTGGTCATCACTGAAGTGAATTATTGGGAAAAAAATGGTTGTTGCCAACCTCCTCACCTCTACTGGGAATTTGTAGAGGGTTTACTTCAAAATTTATCACCATCCACGAGTGGGAGGGAGCAGCACATCAGAATGCAGACATTTAACAAACCTACTTTATGTTTTGGTTATGCTAGTGGAAGAGAGACATCAAAATGATTCCCTCGATCTGTAACATCGATTTTGCTTTCCAAGATAACATGTCACACAGATGTCAGAACTAAGTCATACAAACTTGGCCCCAGCTCGTTCATAATTTGGGACAACACAACCCTCTTGAAGTTGTGATGCTGAAGAGAACAGAACCCTTTTTCTTTTTTAAAGCTTTTCTGTGTTTTTGCTTTCTTATTTCTTTTTAAGAAAGGTGAAAGAAAGTGTCTACACCTAAAAGTATAAAATAAATTCATAGGAGATAATTAAGTTGCATAACTGGAAAACCTTCCCGACAGGAAGATGAACGAGGCTAGCTAAGCAGTAGAAGACTCTATGCTTTGAAGATTTAAAACTGTTTTCAGAACACTCGCATATAAATAGGAAATACTATCTTCCTGAGAGAACGATGCTCTAGAAACAGTTATCAATATACACGTAATTATCATATGCAGATTACATTGTTATGCATCTTATATTAAGATTAAGCTACATATTTTATGGCTACAACAGTAATATATAATTTTTCAAGTGTTTTGTATAACATGTCAAACTACTCATTGTAATAAGCATAAGTCATCCAAGATTAACGTTCTTGAATCTACAAAGTGACATTAAAGATGACATGTATGCTTTCAGCACTAATCCACAATACAATGAAGATACACGTATCTTCTAAACTTTCCACATATTTCATAATAAAGAAGCCATCAACATTTTTTCTTTCCAAACTCTCAGATGATTCTGCAGATTCTAAATACAGTTCAGGCACAAGAATCAGTAGTAAAACAGCATTAAAAAATTATCCTGATTACTTGATTGATAAACCAACAAACCAATCAGCTTCCCCAGAGGGTTGTTACCAAGTTTTCACTGAGAAAAGAACTTCCACTTTGCAAATGGAATTCTTTTCTCTCGTTCACATGCACGTATTACTTCTCTTTTACCTGCCTCTCTCAAATTAAAAGCCCAGGAAAAGGATGGAATATGCCATTAAATCAAAACTGCTAGGTATGCAATGAATATTGTATGGTTGTTAACATACTACTTATTCTAGAAACATATTTATTTCTCCTCTCAGGAATTCATTTGCAATACAAAGTTGTTTTTTTCCTAGAAAAAAAAAATTACTACTGTATATAAATTTAGGTAGCTATCTATTACACAATAAAAACCTCCCACATTTCTCAATATGTTCATTATAGTACATGGACTATAATAGTTGACTGCATGACTTAAAATCATCATCTATCTTTTTGTACATGGTTGACTGAAACTACTCATTTTGGAGAGAATTACCACCCCAAGATACCTATCCACCAAGTAAAGATTATTTCCTACTCTCTGAAGTGATAACCTGTTAGTGACATGATGAATTAATGAATGAAGGGAACGACCAAAAGCATGTTGTTACGTGCTTTCAGGACGACTGAAAGCTTCGGGACAACTGTTTCATTACGTTGTAGGATGGCAGAAGCCTGTCACAAATTACTTAGCAAACCTACTAAGCTTAATGAGCTACTAAAACCTGAAAGGTCATTTTCATATCTCATACTCTGTACTATGCATCACCTGACATTAGGCAGAGGGTTGTATTAGAATATCATATATAGTGGATTGACACTTATGCATGTAAATCCATTTTTGTGTTTTTTTTTTCCACTTCTTTTAAAAAAGAAATAGAAAAACAGAAAGAACAGAACACTGTGAACTACCATTGTTTGCATCAGGCATTTGCAATTTAGCTTAGAGAAAGCTCCAGAAGCTAGTGAACTGCCTTTGTCCTAAATTATATTCCATACTTGGCAAAGAGAAAAGCAATTGCAAAATCCTTTTTCATTTCCTTTTTATGACTATCAATTGCCAAATTTGGGGATAACAATTGAATTAACATTATTGCCTAAGATGAGACCCACAAATCACTATAGCACACTGTTCACTGAAGAACAAGGATGAGAAAGAGGAAGAAAAGTAAAAAAGCAAAACAAGCACTCCTTACGAAATCCTAACACGTCCCTCCAGCTCTCCGTTCCCACAATGCACAAACCCCCAGGTATTTGGTCTCACAGGAAATCACACAGAAAAGCTGCTCTCCCTTTCCCCTTCTAATCCAACTTAGAGCAGACAAGCGGGAGTTGAAGATTCATTTCATGTTAATTCCTACTGCAAAATCAAGAATTTCCATAAAACAACACTTCACCCATCTCTGAGCACAGCTTCATGAAAAACCTGACCCTCCTCCTGCAGTGATGCCCTTACTTAAAAATTTTAGTACAGATTTGCAAGTTGAATGGACTTTGACAGATTATGGCTTTCTATACGTACTTGGAATTTTTTGCTTTTAATACACATTTTAGTGAACAGTGAAATCCAAAGTGGATTGTTGGCATCTTTATTATTTTTAGTGCATAAAAAGCCAAATCAAAAGAAAAATTCCCATGTTATTGAATTTATATTTCCATTTCTGATCAGTTTCACTATATTTTATACATCTGGTAGGTGTTTTTCCTTCTAAGTTTCTCCAGCTTTCCCACAAATAAAACTATTTGTGTCAACATAAACAGCATTAAGCTGTCCATTATGCAGAGTAGAAATTAATTCATCTCTGATCTCACAACCCGAAGTCTACTCTATTATGAGAATATGTTATACTGCCATACTGCCCTGTCTTCCACAACTGGAAACCAAATGCAATTACAGCATCTTCCATTCTTGTGACCACCTCTGTTTGGATAATAAGGCATATGAATGTACTGGCAAGGAAGAACCATCTATTAATAGTCTATACAACCCTTGTTTCAGGCATGTTGTCAGCTTTAAGAAAAAAGAAATAAAGCTAAATAATCAAGTAAAGGAACAACAGAAAAAGAAAGATTCAGGAAATCCAATACTTTCATGACAATTTTTTTCAGACTTGCCTTTGAACCTTGGGCAAAACGTGAATAGAATTACAGGTGTCTTTCTAGTCCAGTGAGGAATAAAGATAAATTAGCAACTTCCACACCCTGGAGGGCAAGAGAAGGTAAATAATAGCCCTTTCTGAATTGCAAAGGAAGACTACACATCTTAAAAAGGGAGTGCTCTGGACACTCAGAAAAACAAAGAATGTCACAAATTTTGCAAGAGAACAGTATCTACCAAAATGTGGGGTGAACATCAGAAGCCACTAAAAATAGACTTTATTTACTATTAAACTTTCTAACACTTGGAATGCTCGAAACTGGAAGCCTAGTAAAGACGACAGCTGGATGTCAGGTCTAGCAGGAACACCCCTCTGTACAGATAACAGAAAGTCAAACCACAGCCTCTCCCACCTAATTCTGTAACACCTAAGGAGACATCCACGGGCGTGGGAAAGCACAGGTTCCACCCAGCGATAGGTTGTTCCTGTTCCTTCCTGCACACCTCCAACGGCGGGGAGTGTCTGTGTCTGACAACGTACCAATCCTCGCAGAGCTCCACAGGAGAAGTACAAGTTGAAGGCAAGAGCAGCCTGGAGAGGCATGCGACAGCCAGTCTGCATGCACATGCCTTGAATGTTAGTCAGCTGTGACCACAGCATCTCTGAAAGTAACACCCCAACCTTAATCCTGAGCACACGCTTCTTGAAACTAAATTACAATTTTTTTTCTAGCTTCTCTTTTAAGAGAGGAAATATGCTATAAAAATTAGATAGCATGTCAATCCATTTTTGTTTTGATATATCAGTTATGAAAAGTACTGTAGTATATGCAAAACTACTACAACGTTTACCAGTTATCCCTCTGCTGAAACTAAACGTACAGTATTTCTACTGTCACAACACGCGCTGCCATCTCTGTACTCTGTTTTATGTTTTTCCACATTTCACTGTTTTATCTTCAAGTCCATCTCTCCCCAAAGACACCATTTTACTTGCACCATAATTCATGCCCTGGGCACTCCAATAATGACACACTCCAACACTGTTTCTGAATATGTCTCTCCACTAGGCAGCATTCAGATATCCCTGCTGCTCTCAGGCATACTTGCACTCTGACCGACATTAACCTCCAGCGCTGAAAGTCACCGAATGTCTCAGGAAGCACTTCATTGACTTTACGGGAGAATTTGCATACAATCAAGTGTCTGCTCTGAAAAAGTAACTGAAAATAAAGGGTGTTAGTAGTAAGTCAGCACTAAACCAAACACATATGACTAATGACAAATTAACAAAGATGGTAGAAAGCTTCTCTTCAGAAGCACAGGTACCAAAAGCACATCCACCTGCAATAACTCATGCCATAGTAATCAAGCTAATTGGAAAGAACCAGTCCCCAAAGTTGCCAACACTTGAACACTCAATACAGCTAGACTCAACACGTACAGGTGAGGTTGCCCCAGTGCTTCCACATCCTGTAACTCAGCAGGACTGGGAGCCAAGATCCACAGTTTTCTCTAAGAGGGGAAAAACTGAGTTTTCCCTGTGACAGTGTGCCTATCTACCAACTCAACCATCAATAAGATTAATGAAAAGAATAAAAATACAGTACTGTGATGTATGACTACTAGCACAATAAACCCACCACCAGAAGCAGTAAACGGACTCGGCAGACCCATGAGGGCTGTAGCTACTGCTGTTAAAATACAGTGCTACACCAGTTCTCCCATCTCCCATCCCTCAGAGTACTACAAAGGGTTTTAAGTACCAATTTCACACAGGATGGTAAGAAAAGAGAGAAATCTTGCACCTCTAGCAACCATTTAAACAACGGATCCTCTCATGATAGAGCATTTCAGCAATATCTGAGGTATTGGTTTAATGTTGTTCTACAAACAGGTGCAATCATTAAAGAAATCAACCTGATTAGTATAAAATTTTCAAAATAAAGACTACATGGAAGTAAACAGAAACCACATCACCTTAGAAGTGGAAGTGATTGAGTTTTGTTGCCTCAGTCACCAGAACCAACAGCATTCACTCACAATTACCAAATCTTACATTTACTGGTAAACTTCCAAAGCTTGAAAGTTTCTAGACGGATTGAACAAACTTCTTTGGACTTGTCAAGTTTCGTATGAGCAGTTTGGTGGGAAAAAGTAGAAGAATTCCCTCAGATCTATTCAATTCCCTCTTACTTGCTCTGAACAGCGTACTGGAGACACAACTCATCCTCACAAGCCACAGCAAGGAACTGCCTACAAGCAAGACTTCAAGCCAGGAGATTTAAGTTCTCCTCCAATTCTCTTACTCTTACGTGAGCCTGAGGCAAACCACTCAACTCAGTTTCTCCCGTAAGATGGGAGCAACAGACTTGGGGCGAACTCCGACTATTTTTAATGCAGCAAGTCACCATTATTCGGTTGGCATCCTGGCTGTTTTAACTGCCAGAAAGTGGGTCCCTATGCATCACACACAGACAACATGCTTAGACCCATGGACCCATCAGAAACCCCTACTCGGGGAAATGTTTCTAAGCTCAGGGTCTACCAGTGATGAATTCTCATCTTACCTTCATTTCTATATTTTGGCATTGCACAGAAAAGATAAGACACAATCAGGGCCCCTCTAAATGAAGAAAAAAATACATTAAGTGTCTCAGGACACCAAGAAGGAAGATTTCATGCAATGTATGGCTATTATTAGAGTGCTATTTTGCTTAGCAGATCAGAGGATATAATCAGCAGATGATGCAGCCATGATTCGCAAAGCACAGACTTATTAAGGACTAATGAGATAAACAAGTTAAAATTTACATTTTGCTCCACTGATAAGGTTCATTGGCACACTTATCTCCAACACCATGATTTGAATATTAAACCCACTTATTAATGTCTAGTAAAGCTAATTATAATGCCGGTTATTACAGTTTAACGCCACTCAAGCAGCATATTTGAATCTCATCCCTTAGTATTACCATAGCTCTGAAGTTAAGTGTTCTGCATCCAGACATAAACACCTGTAGAGCCACGCTGTGAGAAAGCGCTAGCCTTCCATGCCTTTTTCCTGACCCTGCCAAAAGCCCAAAGCCATGCCCTAAGAATGCAACAGGCAGGCAAACATTGCTCGTTACTATGATTTCAGCGGTGTCTGCCCGTTTCACTGCAGTAACAGTAAGGATTAAATGACAAGTATTTTTGTAGCTACAATATATTATGTTACACTTGGCTTATACTCTCTAATCCCTAACACAGAAAGCACTGGGATACTGGCAAAATTAACAACAGAAGCTTGGAGACCGTATTTGTTTTTAATTCACATTTTTCACCATATTCTGTCAAAAGTACACATACTACTATAAAACACCCACCATTTACTGAAAAGGATACTGAAAGTATAATGTAGACCTTCCACTATCCTGTACATTTTTATGCCACATCTAACTTGAGCACTTAAATGGGCAACCATCATATTTAAGGACAACATAAGAGCATGCGGGTGATAACATTCTTTCTGTTTTAATCTCCGCAATGTATCTGTCCTGTGACAGCGATGGAAAGAAGGCAAGACAGGGGATAATTAAGTGCCATCTATCCATGGATCAACAGTAACCAGTGTCAGGACTCGCTTGTGCCAGTTCAAAAGGACACATTTAAGAGGCACAGTTCCTCTGGGAACTCGCCATCCTAACCCAAGATGGGACCAACGCTCCTCCCACGAGGAGAGCCATGGAAGGTAAAGGATGGCACAGCAGCCGTCATTATCTTTTCAAAGTAAAATGTACAAAAACAATGACAGCTAAAAGAGTAAGAACACTACAGATGAAACAACTCCACTTCTTATTTGTAAGGTAATATTCAAAAGCAAATATTCATTATGCTCATGAAAGGCATTGCAGAGCTATCAGAATGTTTTCTTCTGTGGAGAAAAGTGAAAAGGCACTTAGGAGTGTGACAATAAAAGAAACTAGCTGAGCAAATCATGTGTGAAGCATTAAATGCAACCGCTTTTTGGAACGCGCTTTTGTTCCTTTCAATTTATCACCTGCTTTAAACATTCAGCTTGTAATAAAATCCATTCCACTTTCTTCAGCCAGGCTTTAAAATACAGGCATGCCATATTCCAACAGTACACGCAAAGAAACGCAGTGGAGCTCAGAATCAGAAGACTAGGTATAGGGCTTGACCTAAAGCCTTCCTCTGCATCTCTGCACCCACACGTAGACGCTGGCAGTACCCAAGTCCTTGCTGTAGCCAGGCCCAAAAATGAGAAGGGGCCCCTTCGGTGGTCGGCTCTTTTCTCCTTCTGCAGGAACGCTTCCTTACAACACATCTGAACAGCTCGACTGCTCCAAAACAGCCAGGCCAGAGGAGCTCCGCCAGACTCTTCCAGGCGCTGGCAGCGAGAGTTATGTCGGAGGAACAGCTCATGGCCCTCACGTGGTTCTTATAGTGCGCACCAGGTCCCGAAACCAAGCGTTGGTAAAGGTACCTGGAAAGGAGCATTGGGCACTCAGCATCCCTCCCAACAACCTGTCTTGAAAATAGGTACTTGTAAGTTTGGAAGCACAGAGCCTTCAAGTCTCCTCCTCTGATGGAAAATCCTGCCAGCCTGATCCCACAGGAGTTCCCCTCTCTACAGTTCTTTCCCACAGGGGAGAAAATGGCTCTGTAGTCTTTTTCCTTCAATACATTACAGTAGGCATGGCCCTTCCCAAGCCATTTTACGCGTATGGTTTGTTTACTAAAAGAATAATCAGAGAAGCTGCTCCAATTACTCTTTCAGCTATGCTAATACTTGGTAGGTATTCTGAATTTAAATGCTTCAATATTTCCCTGCATCTATAAACAACAGATGCATCTCAAGCATATTGTATTTTTAAAAGGGAGACAGCCAGCAGCAGAGTATTCCCACAGGCAGCCTTGTCAGGAAGAGATATAAGTGGTAAATAATTAATTTTCCTAGGTTAACTTGAATTCCAGGCTAGCATTTGTGATCAACAGTGCCACGGAAAGGCAACTAACAATTCTAGTTTGTATTCCTGTCCAGTCAGGAGATTTACCTTACCTACAAGCACTGACAGCAAAAGTTTCACCATCTCGGAGATGGGAAAAATAAAGAATGCTTATGCAAGTCCTGCAAAGACTCTTCTGTGAAATAAAAAGAGCTCAGAAGTCTGTGCTCAGCTACTGCCATGGGTTTGGTTTGTTTTATTATTATTTCCAATTAGTGGGCCAAACACAGATAGGCGCTGAGCACTGATTTTTGGACTTCAGCACACAGAACCCTTCAGTATCACCTACCCTTTCTTACAGAGCTACAAATGATTAAAGATGTAGTTCACTGCTTACTGTGCCTTTCCCCCCATGCATTACGGACTTTTGGCACGAAGGCTGGGAACCTTTCTAAACACGGGGTGGGTGCATTCCAGCCAACTCTTCTTTTTAATAGAGGTTTAGCAGTTTAACAAGCAAAGCTTCAAAAACAACACACAAAATACTATGAATATTACAGGTTTACATTCAATATTAGGTAATATCTGTGGTTTGAAGCGACTGAAGTTTTGTATAGACTGTCGATGAATCGTGATGCCATACCACACTTAGAAAAAATAAAACAAAAAATATATTAATAGAATGATCCAACTCTTTCACCACTCCTATTTGTTGCCTCGAAAGTGCTGGCAGATCATTACAGAGTAGCTCATACAATCAGGCATTCAAGACAAAACTTTGTAGAAGGTAGTTGCTTTTCTCTGGAAATGGTCCACAAAATGGACAAGAAAACCAGCTACGTAACCATTTAAGAGATATAAACTTGATTAACATATTGCTTACATCAATTCGTCAATTTTCTATCGAATGAGGGATTCCCCCACCACCACCCCCGACTAATTCTTTATCTGATGGTACCCATGAAAGCAACAGAAGAGCCTTTCATGCTTAGCTTTGTTTTCAGGCCATGGAACTAGATCCAACACCCAAGGGAATTTGTCTGCTGGGTTTGATTTTAAGATCTTGTGCTCCTAGAACTGCCGTGACTCTGTGACCGAGAGCAAAGTTAATGGACCTCAAGATCCTATTTCCATTCATTTCAGTTAGCTGAATCTTTAGAGGATCAGAATACAGTTATATATTTCTTTATCGTGGTTGTAATACAGCTCTGTTATAAAGAAACAGGAGAAATGTTCTGCTGTGTTCATTACAATCAATAAATTATGTAGCTCAGTCAAAGAGCAGAAGGAATTATGAAAAAGAAAGTAATCTTTAAACTATTAGTATTTTCAGAACAACTTTTCTTCCAGATACACAGATTCCTACCTCCCAAATACAGCTAATAATGTCAGAAGCCCTGAGATTCATATGGTCAGAATGAATAATATTTACATTAAGCAAATGTATTACCATAGTAACATAGACAACATAGAGCTATCTACCTGCCACAGCTCACTAAATTATTTAGCATGCCAATACTACAGTGACACTGCGTAAATGATCACATTCATTAAGAGCAGCGTAGGTGCTGAAAAACTAAATGTTAGACAGCTATATTTGTGGCCACAAAAACAACAACGGCATCAGCACAGAAGAAAAAACAGAAGCAAAGCAGAAGGCTGCAGCAGAACAACGCGCCCTGAAATGCTTCATTTAAAAAGCATGCCCGCTTCCTCTCTCCTCTGCAAAGCAGGGCGAAACACAGTCCCACTTATGGGACACAATGCTGACCTGCTCTGGCCAGAACAAAATGCGATATTAATTATTTCCTGCGTTACATTTTGGGGATAATCATTAAATTCACTTAACGTGCATTTTCCATTCCCAAAACAGTGTTCTACGCTGTGGGATTATAAGAGCTAGTGCACATGAAATATTCAGCAGCAGTAACTATGACACACTCTCAGAAATCTGCAGCTCTTCAATAGTCAATGTATTTACTGTTGGAAGAGAGGCGCATCGTTCTGGGTGACAGCCTGCCATGTACTCCCAGGTGGTAGATGACGGCAGGGATCCGAGTGCTTTGTGTAAGTTGCTATCCTCAACCCAAGCTAAAGCAGTTTGGAAACCTCAAGCATCTCCGACACTCCGGCTATCTCCCCTCATGCAGCAGCAGAATCAGTGACAGGTCAGGAAAAGGAGGGACAGACTGGGTCAGCTCCTGCGACCAGATGGATTTCTTCCTGAGTTTTGGCAGCTGTAGCCCTTCCTTTTGTTGGGCACAAATCGTGTATTCATGTCTCTCTTTGAACTCAACAACCCAGAGAAAACCTAAGCCTCATCACACAAAGATCCAGGCAGAAACTGAATCCAGCCCAGCTCTAACCAACTCCAGTTCTCCTGATCTTTTTCATTCTTCATAGATTCCACTTACAGAATTGCAATGCAAGAGAAAGCTCTCAAAAATATCTTCTACTGTTTTTTTGTTTTGTTTTAAGGAAAATAAATCTGGCATACACCCTTCTCCACCCTCATGCTTGTATTATTACTCACTTGCACGGAAATGCCACTGAGTAAGTCTTACTTGAAGACATTTTTATAGTACTAGCAATAATCATAGCCAACCTCAAAACAACAGATTATCATAACACAGACACATGTAGAATTTGATCTTGAGAGACCAGCTTTTCAAAATATTGCAGTGTTTGCACCATGCTGCTCTCCAGCGAGACGACTGTTTAAATAACAAGAGTCTGCTTTCTTACGTTATTTTAAATAAGAATTATTCAAGAACTGACTTGATCGTCTGCAGGAGAATTTGAGGAACGTATGGAAAGCAGCACCACAGTTGGAAAGCAGTTTTAGAAAGTGGCCTGATGGGATCTATCGATAAAATCCAGATTACCTTCCTCTCTCTACAAAGTATTTTAGATGCTCAGAATATATTCCATACTGTGAAACAATGCGACAAATTCTTGTTTCTAATTGATTCTAACAAGGAACTCACTGTCACGTGAAAGAAATCCTCCCTAAACGTTCCATCTGTGTAGCCTCAATCTTCCCTTCCGTTTACCAGTTGAATCTCACTTCTGAGATAAAACAGTCAAAGATACTCACACCAAAGCAATACCGAGACTTCCTTTTTGCCTGATAGAGGATTAAAAATAAATAAGGCTCCCTTCTGCTTGTCAAAGATCCTCTCTCCTACTGGAATCTGCTATCAGAACATAGGAATGAATGTTTCTATGACAGTTGAGCACCCAGTTAAAGTGGCTGAGGTAAGTCTTTGACGATTCTAGATAAGAAACACTCAGCACCTAGGAGAGGCTTCCTAATGCTAACCTTCAATTCCACTGAGGCTGATTTTTCTCCTGCAACTTCCGTCTTTCAAGCTTATACCTGAAAGCACTAGAGAACTGAGTCCTGCTACATAAGCTAATTCTAAACACAAAACCTGCCTTTTATTTTCAAGCCAACAGTGAGTAGATGAACCCAAAAAGTAACTGCAGTCCACAGGAATACTGCCTTAATTATTAGATTTGGCTCAGCACCGCTAATACTGGATCCAACCTGTCTCCTGAGAACCATACAAGTAACAGCAACACAAAACACTCCAACAGAAGGGCTTTACAGATCAGATGTGGTACTGCTCCCAAACGAAGTCCGTGTTTTTCCACAGTGCTATATTCTGCTCTAACGAGTCTTCTCAGAAACAAACATCAGCAAGCGTGACAGAGCAGCTTTACACGAAATCAGCTCAGATCCAGCAGAACGAGGACTAGTAGCGACCGCAGACGAAGCTGAGCTGACTTGAGGCAGAACGGCTCAGTGCCGAGCCTCCCAGAGCTGCCCCTTCCAGGAACACGTGTCCACGGTGGCTCCGTACAGAGCCAGCAACCGTTTATTAATTTTGGCTCTGTTTCCTGCAAAACTGCTTGTACCTTTACCAGAGACAAACTGACTTTGGAAACATTAAAGCTGGATTTTCTGTAGTGCTGAGCCATACCATGCCAGCTCTAATTTACCTAAACTATTTTTGGATCTACAGCATAGCCCACAGTCCAGATAATCTGAGCACATATAATTGTGTGTTGATTTACATGCTTACGTTCAACATGAATTACAAAAATTTTGCACAGTACAAATCATGCAATTGTATAACCAAACATAGAGCATACTGCACAATAAGCAACATTTCCTTTTGGCTTTTCCAGTGAACTGCTTGAAATCCCTAAACCAGTATGCAGAGCAACAGGTTCGGAAGAACAGCCAAGTATGAAATTTTGGTATCACTTATCTTTAAAAGATGTTAGAACAAAATGCTTTTATTGTATAAAAGATGACTCAAAACAGAAATTTTTTTGGTGACTGGGTACAGAACAAAATCTGACCCACCATAAGGGTTTTTGCATCCAGATTGCAAACAGACCTATCATGCATGTCCCCAAGTAAATTAAGCTGGACAGCTAAAAATTCATGTATGTATCCAATTTTAATTTGTGGATGATCAAACCTGTTCTGTGTCAGCAAGGCAAATTTAGGCCTGCAGTGCATTACTGAGTAGTCCTCTACTACACTTGTATATGCATGTACGTGTGCGCATGTGCTAAGTGCAACACATTTGGACCGTTCAGAAAGTATCCTGAGAAAAAGGTCAAAATACACTATTTCTCTGGCTTAGTTAAATTTAAAAGTTGGACTAAAGCACGTAGAGGAACTGAATGGCAGCTCTACAGCAGCTTCACATATTAAGGTTAACAAGCAGCAAGTAGGCTAGCTGACAAGGACATAATTGGCATCAAAGGCAACAGCAGCACATCTAATTTCCAGTGCTACAGTTATTATCTCAAGGGTGCTTTGTTAACACTGACTGTACAAATAGAATATCTTAACATCAGTGTTTTTACTTTTAGCATATTCAAGAATCCTGTGGTGCATTATATTATTATCTCACACGTTATTCTGATACGAGACCTAGTCTCGTCCAGTGCGATGCATCCTGTTCGGTTTAATGCCAACTTGATTCCCCTTTCTTAAAGCGGAATAGAAAAACCAAAAATGGTTCATACTTATTATTACATTACTGTTGTCCTTCCTTCCAGGCTTCCCCTTCAGACCTGGTTTTTCAAGGGACAGAAAGTAACACACTCAAACACTAACTGCTTCAAAGTCCTTCAACCTGGAAAGCCGAAAAAGAAAGACCACATGCTTAGCATGGTCAAACTGACGTGGAGCCTCCATGCTCGCAGAGGCGAACATGTTTAAGTGCCATGCTGGAGCAACGCTAACTCAGCACTTTGCAGGACTGAGCCCCAAAAGAACTAGAAGCTGGGAAAAAAGAACCAAACCCAGGCCTTCCATACAGTACAAAAGAACATTAACTGACACACAGGGTTGGCCTATATTTAAGTAGTAGTTTGTTTGGTTTTGTCCACTGATGTATTGGCATGCCAAAGTAGGCTCAAATAGGTCCTTGAGCACAGAGAGCTCCAGAGACTTTATGCTTAGTGGTTCAGAATCCACAAGGTGAAGACAGAGACAACGTGCAGAGAAAACCCCAAAACTCAAGTATTTTTCATCCTCTTTTCTGTGTCTGAGTCCTCTAACTGCTTAATCTTAACGAAAGCGCCAAAACAAGTTACGCAGAGCACTTTGATGAAGAACCAAACCACTTCAGGCAAAAGAGTTAAGAGCTGATACACAGGGCTGTGTTTGTTTTTGAGGCATTGCGGTACCTAACTAAATGCCGCTCACAAGAACATCCTAAGTGTTCAGATGAATCACCAAAGTCCACAGGAAAACCAGCGCAAAGACTGTGCAGTTATACTGGGGTGTGGGGGCTGGTTTTGTCTTTAATAGCCAAGAAAAACTCCTTCCACTTTCTGCTCTCCTCCTCAGCCAGGA
Organism: Anseranas semipalmata; assembly: GCA_013399115.1. Lineage (NCBI taxonomy): Eukaryota > Metazoa > Chordata > Aves > Anseriformes > Anseranatidae > Anseranas > Anseranas semipalmata. The sequence goes on along the minus strand of VXAA01006535.1, from coordinate 1,121,102 downwards.
CGGGAGCAGAACCCTTTGTACGGGAAACCACGCTTGGCCATCAGCCTCTCTCGCACCGGCAGCTGCTTTTATACGTAGCAGGGAGACTGAAGAGGCAGAGCAAAGCTTAGCAGCGCCGCTCAGGGCCAGGTCTCCAAAAGGAAGAAAGGATATTCCCACTTTGCGTACCGCAACAACTCCCCGGGGCAATGAGCGCTGCCCCTTTCCCTTCCATCCTGCCTCCACAGCGACAAGGCATCTGTGACACGTTCTCTAGCTGCCGGAGACTTCCAGTCCCGACTCACTAAACAGCATCACTGCCGACATACTCTGCACACAGCTCACATCCCCTCTTTTAAGTCACGATTTCTTTGAACCTGCTTGTTCTTTCAAAACTACCTATAACAGTGATCAGGACAATTTTCTTACAACAATTCCTGTATATCTAGAATAATGCTTTTAATTGTTCAGTCATTTGGTGTCAGCCCATTGCCTGCAGCCACCCTGCCATATTGCTGAAGGCACTATGTGAATTATATAAATAAAATAGGGAAATACAGGTGAGTAAAATTAAAGAGGCTTAAAGGACTAGCCCAGGCAGAAGTAACTTCATTTTTTTTCCACCCAATTCCACTTAATATTTTCCTGCAGAATACAGTTTCTTTTATCAGAGAAACATAAACGGGTGGGAGATGGAAACAGCAGAATCAAAGGAAACAAAATGAAGGATTTTTTTTCTTTTTTTTTTTTTTCAGACAAAAAAGAATGGGAAGAAATAAAGAAAAACAATAGGTGGAAAAGAGAAGATAGACTGCTCTGATTTGTATTGATGAACCACTAATCAACCTCTTCTGTACTGTACAGTAGTGTTTCGAAAAAAAAAAAACAAAAACAAAAAACTACTATCACCACCACCGATGCACGTACATACCAGTACACACACAAGCCAATACATTTTGCTGTTAGGAGTCAAGCTGCTGCACAAATGACTTAATAGGGAGCCAGATTTACTGTCCAGGTGTTTCTAAATTCATGGTCAAATCCTACATGCACCATGTATAAAGCATCTGAAACTTGCACATAAAAATGACAGTTTCAGATGTAGGTATCTTGCAATAAAAACTGAACAATAACATACATACTAAATAAATTTTATGTCATTTATTTCTTTGATTTTTTTTTAAGTGTGAAAACATGAAAAAACAGAAGGAAAAAATACAGACATGGGCTCACCTTACTATGCATTACTAAAATGCAAAGCACAGTAGCTTGTTAATTTTTCACTTGAAGTAGCTACATAACTTGTTTGGGGAATTATTCAGCAGAAAGTGTGTTCTAAAAACTCCATAGCCATTTCATTTCACCTTTTGTTTTCTATCACCTACAAGTCAGACTTGTATATGCAGCTTAATGAAAAGTGCACAAATCCTTGAAGCCCAGATATAGAAGGGATGTGCTGTGAGCATCTGAGATTCAGAACATCCCTTCTGAATTTGTCTTACCACAACAGATAAATAAGCACCCCCAAAAAAAGTCATCATAGGAAGTTCAGACAAGAAACATGCAATCCACTTCTACATGTAATTGAAATACAAAGAAATGTTAGTATAAGCATAGTATGTCAGAAGCTACTTTTATCATATTGGAAACAAAATCCCAGCTTTCTATAAGCCAAGATATATTTTCAATCTTCTTAGCATGTCTCCATGCCATACATCACGGAGATGGATGGTGATAGATGAATGGCAATTGAATGGAGATAGATTAAAAATAATGACAGATTCAGGAGTACAAGATGCTTTGAAGAGTACCTGGAATATAAAAATAAGTGTAGGAGCAATAAAATAATTATCCATATGACAACAGACTTCCCCAGGCACAGATTGTTTTTCTGTGAACACCCTCCTGCTAATAGAAGTGCAAGAATCAGAGTCAGGAAAGGATGCCAAGTCAGACTTGAGGTAAATAAAAAACTCAACCACAACAGATGTGCATTTACCTAACCACTGTTCTCCTGACTCGCACAAAAGAGGTCTTCTAAAATTTCTTAACATCTAGGTCTGTAGATGATGCTTGCTTACAGAGTCTACGAGATGGGAAATGTGCATGCTGATCTCCTGTAAAAAAAAAAGGGATAACTGGAAGATGACATTCGGCTACTCTTTGTGTAAAATGCTAAGCACCCACCTGGGCAGCAATTTGGAAGCACTGGAGTTATCACCTGGTCACTTGCAGGACTGACTTCTGTTTTTGCAGCCTCTACTCAGGCTGTGAGCACGTGAGGGGAGGGCAGGCTGTGGCATCATCTTACTCCTCACTTAGGCTGTGCCGGCTGCTCCCCCACAGCTAATTTTAAGACAATTATTCTACATTATGAAATGCATACTGCTTTTGTATGCTTCTATAGCACTCTAAGATGTTCAAGAAAGAGGGCATACTATAGCTTAAAAAATAAAAAATAAATGAAAAAAATCACAGTACAAACATTCTGTAGTTTAATAGGAAGACTTCTCCGCTAACTATAAGCATGGGCTAAGCAATTAGAAGCAGCTCTGCAGCTGGTTTGACTCCAACTCTGTAGAAGACCTCTCTTATTCTGGAGCGAGCTGTTTGATATCTGCTTTCCTCTGTTCGTGAAGCACCCTCAGGGTACACTGCACCGAACTCAGCAGCAGTCCCCACACACGGCCTGATGACATCTCCATATTCTGGCCATTTCCCTACAGTGAAGTTGACTTTGCCCGGTTTCAAAATCTCTTTAAGAAGAGAGTTACTAGAAAGGGGTGGGGGAAATCACAGGTGGTGCTAGGAAACGAGCCATTGAATTTTACCCAACTGAATTTTAATCTAATGAGATAAAACAAGATTTCAGCTAGAGGCCAATACCCTTCAACATCTTTGTTAATGAGTGCAGTACCAGAGTGCACTCCCATGCTAATTTGTAGACATTACAGGAATGGGAGGAGTAGCTGATAGATTAGATAGCTGTAATACTGTTCAGGGACCTCGGCAGGCGGAAGGAGCGAGCAGAGAGGACACTCACAAAGTTCAATATGCAAAGCCCTGCACCTGGGGAGGAATAACTCCAGGCACAAGTACACACTGGGGACCAACCAGCTAGAAGGCAGCCTGGCAGAAGATGCAGGGACCTGGCAGACAACAGGCTAGCCATAAACCAGCAACGTGCCCTTGCTGCAACGCCAACACAGTTATCGCTGCGTCCCTCCTGGCCTGCATCAGGAACAGCACTGCCAGCAGGTCCAGAGCGGCTGGGGCAGGGGCGCCTGCCAGCCTCGGCTATGCTGCTGTTCTGGAAAGAGACAGGAGAAGGAAGAGACTGGCCAGCACAGAGGCTCAGCTTCAATCCAAAAGCGAGTATCCCTCCTTGTACCAGACATTTTGCTTGTATCTAAATACATCAGTTGCAAAGGCAAACTGATGTTGCTCTTACTAAAAGCTAGTAAGACTATTAGCTACAAAAATTATCTAACAGTGCTTGCACAGCAGTTTGCCTTGTTTTATTTAGACCAGCAAAGCACTGTTCCATACATCACACCTCTGAATGCTCTAAGGCAGTATGACTACGGCTACCCTCTAAGCAATCAGAAAAGCAGCAGAACGATACCAAACACCTTGAGACCAGGCCCCTTCACTTCTGGTCTACAACCAGTCTGAAGAGGGTATTTTACACTGGAGAGAAAGAAAAAGGGGAACTGCTTCTAAAGCTCTTGGCCCTGGAATGCGCCGCTAGGAAGGTGCCACATGAAGACACGTGGTGGTTAGATTCAAAGCCCACGTTGTTTCAGAACACTGAAGAACTTATTTGGGAAGCTAGTGGTAATATGGTAAATTAAACATGCTATGAGCAAACATACAAGCTCAGTTCTCTTATTATTAGTAACATGCTAATCAACATATTATAAAAAACACTTAAAAATGTAGAACATGCATTGACACGACTTCCTCAGTTAGCATTTCAGAAGACAGAGAAATAGATAAACTTCTATATATCACTTCAGGAGATTTTCTAGAATACTTGCCTGTAAGATAATCGTGCAAACAATCCAAACATTTCCATTATAAGAGAAAAGCAAACCATTCATAAAAGAGCATCAGTAACTGCTCAGGGCTTGCTGTTCGGTTTTGTTTGCTTTTATTTTCCTCCCCAGTTTCAGGAAGAGTGAGAAGTTGTGAACAGAGTCATTCATGATACTGCTTCAGCCTTGCCTTTCAAAAGCGCCAGACCAGTTTTTCTTGTTTCTTTTCAGAAAGCAATGCACTGGGACAATACCTTCATCTCCCAAATGAACTACTGTGGGGCACTCAGCTCAAGGCAATTGGCTTACTCCGCACAAGCACTTTATTGCTACCCTCCTACTTGTTTATATTTCTCAAAATGCAGCGTATTATCTCGTCAATTGTAGTTGCTTTCCACTTGTTCATTCCTTTGAGTTTGCCTCACTGGATTTCTTCAACTGTCTCTCATTAAAATCAGATTTCTTTTCCCGTTGTATGCTATGCAGTGACATGGCTATGACTATGCAGTGACATTAACCAATGAAAGTAGAATCCAGTTCCACAGTCTTAAGATTGAAGAGACAACATAGCTTGCCAGGCTATGAATTTTAATGTTCAAAGATTAACAGTTTGTTTTAATCTCAGTTCTACCCTTCTAGGACAAAACAGTTCAGAGAGTTTCTTGATGGGGTTTTCACTAAAACATAGCTCCAAAAGATGGGATGAGCCAATATAACAACTCACGGTTCCCAAGAGAACAAGGTCCTTCCCCTTGTCCCACATCCCTAGCACATTTATTTTGTGCATGGAAGTGTACTTGGTCACTCCTGAGCTGAATCAGTTTACCAAACCATCAGAAGCAAACCCAGCAGAAAAGAAAAAGGGACAGTTTCCTGACTGGGGGGCTGCGCAGCTCCCGCCTCTGACAGAGGCTAGAGCAGCTCTGCTGCTCCTGGAACCATTCCCTAATTTTTATTACCACAGTTGTCTATTTAGAGCCATTCCAGAGTGGAATTCTGAATATTTACACTTCTATACCCTACCATTTGTCATTGAGCCGGTAATTAAAGATAGGTTAATTCTTCTGAAATAATGTTACAAGAATTCAAACTTCTTAGCAGTAAACATTTCAATATGTTCAAAATGTCGGGAAACACTAGATCCCTGTTCTCACTTTATTCAGAGCTGACCAAATGCAAAAGAAATATTCCTTGGCCTGGTAGCCACTGTGTCCCTGGTAAGGGACACAAACTGATAAAGGATGTGTATGAAAACATAACATAAAATGCTAGCAGAAGTGGACAAAAAAAAAAAAGAACTTATTTGCCAAGAGATACATTTCGAGGAATGTTCGGAGCAGTGATCATGTTCAGTATGTCTAATGAAATAATAAGAATTCTTTATTTTCTTAAAATAGACTTTTCACATTCTTTCCTCTTCTGGAACTGGAGGAAGTATGTTATTTTAAAACATCTCTTTCATGTTTTATTTCCCCAAGATTATTCCCCTGTAACCTTCAGCTCTGCTTCTGGCCAATTCCAAGCTAACAAGACCCTTTGAGGCCGGCAGATACTTTTGCAGACCCTGTATCACACCCCACCCAACCCAGAAACTACCAGTAGGTCTGTGTACCTCCCTACACCGCCACAAAGCAGTGTAAGAGAGGATACAGCAACTTCCTCATCTATTCTATTCCATCCTCAAAGACCCTTGGTATGGAGGGAATTGATTCCAGAAAGCATCTACCATGACTCCAGTAAAAAGACTCTAGTACCAGCCTTAAAAAGCTATTTTCTGTTCAGTTGACACAGCTCTGAAAGGGAGAACAGACTCATAATGTTATAGCCTTACCGTAAGGGGAGAAGCAGGAAACTAAGTTGCTCCTCTCAGGCATAATGCACTTTTGAACTGCTCCTGTGATAACAGCTATCATCACCACCTACCTATCACATCAAAATACATTTTCAACCTTGCCATTCACAAATAGCAGAAAGTTATGCTGAAGTTTCTAAGCTGTTTCCAGAACAGGAGTAGATATTTCAACTGTTTTGGCTTTTGAAAGTTTTTCCCATGTCCTGACTTTCATAAGGCTTAGAACTGAAAGATTGCCTTGGCTATCAAGTCCAGTCATTTGCTACCACAATTTATAATCCCCTTCATAAATTAATCAAGCTCCAGATTTTTAATATTATCTTACATTCACTGAAGATACTATGGCATCTCTAAAGCAGTGAAATATTAGCCCACACATATTTTCTAGTCTCATACCATAGCTTGCTTACTAGTATCACCCATAGAATCAGATAACTGTCAGAGAGTTTTATGAGTTTTGCTTAAATGAGGAGACAATTAGATCTTTAAAGATTGTACAGTAAGACAAATTTTAAAGTTCCTGAATTCACAAGGAAAAGCTTCATTACCACAGCCTCTTCAGAAGATTCATTTTCTCAGTTGCAGCTGGTTGCTCAAGGGTACACCTAAACAGTTGGTTCACGAGGCCAAAATGAATGCTTCTCTCCAGCACGTCCTACAACAACAACACTCTGCTGCTAGATTGCTGGTGTACAGAAAGTTTATCTTGCATAGGCCACTTGAGAATCTACAACGTTTTACAGATTAGCAATATAATTCAACACATAGGAAGAACAAACTCAACTCAAACAAAGCTTACTAGGACTTGAAAACAACCACTTCAACTAGGAGTTATTAAATATCAATGTTTTGAGATTTTTTTAAAATTACTTTCAATTGTTATATGTCTTCTCAGGGTAGCTATTAGGTGTGAAGAACAGCTAGAAGTGAAAGAAACTCTACTGAAGAAAGTCAACATTAACCGGTGATTACCAAGTTATTTTCTAGTATTCCTTTTTATATCTGAAGGATCAAAGAGCTTCAGAAAGCAATCAAACTCTAATTGTACAGTGATTAAACTGACAAACATCAACTGTCCTGCACCGAAACATTCACACATTCCTTGCAATGTAAATTCAAATGTCAGAAAAGTAAATCCCAGAGGAGTACCAATCAAGCCAATGAGTTACAGTAATTTTACCTGTGAGAAGACAGATTTAGTTCAAAGTTTCAAAATTGTTTTGAGTTAGCCTCATTCAGCAGTATGCTATTGATCAACTAGTTCCCCATTACCAAAAAGATTTCCTGCCTCTTCAATATAATGTTCCTGTTGGAAGAGAGGCAAAAAAAACCAACAACAACAACAACAAGAACATTTCACCAAACAGTGTCCATGCAAACCAGTTTAAAAGTTTCAGAACCTGGGGCTGCAGTAGTCAGCTGCACACCGTTGTAATATATGGAAATGGCCCACCACAAAACAGCCTCTGTGTCAGATACACCACTGCGCTTTACTGGTAATGAAGACCAAGCTTTCAAATTGAATGGACGTAAAAAGCATATTACAAGAAATCATTTTGCAAACTACATGCTGCTTCTAGCAACTGGAGCCCCACAGGAATTTATCATGTTCATCTAATCACTTCCATCTTCTCTTGGTTAAGATAAGCCACAGTTCATTTTAGTTAATAGAGCCACAGAAGTGGGATGAAACAAGCATTCTGCTTAGCTTGCATTTTATGAACTTGCACATGCATGTGGCAATGAAATCAAATTAATTTGATTTGAAATTTTTTCTGCTTTGAACCTCATGCACTGCCAGCAAGCCACACTAATCTAATCTGGGTAGTAAAAAACTTTCTCCAAAATTCCTTCTCAATAACGTTATACTTAGTGTACAAATCTTTTTTTTTTAAAGGACTTACAAGAAAAACAATATTTGATGTAAATTTTACAACATTCACCTTAATATGAAATTAAGACCACAAATATTGCTTTCAAAAGCCCAGCAATAGGTCTTAAGCAGATGTCATTAGTTTTTCATTAAGCCAATTCTATTTCTAGCAAGCCAGAGTTTAAAAAACTTATTCCAGACAATGTAAGTTCACAGCCCTGAAACATACACTCAAGCGGAGGTGAGAATCCTTTAAAAAAAGAATTAAAAGGAGTATATGAAACATGATTCAAATGCCGACAACTTGGATCCTGCATTCTCCCCCCTCTGGATACCTCCTTTTGCTGTCTCTGTTCCAGCACAAGCGTTAATTTGTGACACAAAGGACAGAACTCATTGTTACAGGCCACAGCAGGTGCCAAAAGTATATATGATTTCTAAAAGCAATTAGGCAAATTCATGGGGAAAAAAACAAAAACAAAGAAGCAGAACTTACAGAACAGAAAGACTATTGATTAAATAAGCACATGGCTAGAGATACCTCTATACGCTTGCACTATTCACATATTCCCCCTATGCACCTGTGGCTGGAAAATAGCACTGTGCTAATCTGATCTTTGACCCCAGCCAGTACAGATGCTGCTGAGCTCTCATTTCAGGTGCAGGTATCAGCACAGGTTTGGTTCCACCCAAACCTGACCAACAGGAAAATGTGCTGAATTGCACGCACGGGAGGCCTTCTCTAGTTTCACCTCAAAACAGCACTCCTGAGAAACCCAGCCTCTGTGCTTGCGCAGCGAAACCACCAGACTCCTGCCCCTTTCCTTGAGTGCCATAAACCCATCACCTCCTCTTTAAGGACAGTTCAACCTGAAAACCCTCCCTGGTCCTGCACTGCTGCACATAGAACAAACGCATCGAACATCATTAACTCCATCGTTTGCCTCATTAACGAGAAGCTTGTCTGACAACAGCTACAGAAAGGCTTCTCTGGTGTTTTTCTTGTCAGTCTGCTCAGATTCTCGGACTGCAGAAACAAAACCAAAATCTAATAAACAAGTTCACATTTAGCCTTCCAATTCAATCAGTTCTTGCAAGCCTATATATTATCAACACTTACTACTCTCTTTCATCTATTCCAAGTTTATATTTTGAAATAAGAATGTATACTTAAAAACAACGTAATCCACATTTGGAAAAATGAAACCAGCTCTACCTGAAAATTCTATTTAAAAAAAAAAAATATGGGGAAGCAAAGAACAATGATACATGGGAAAACATCCTGTTACCTGAGAATCTGATCCTTAAAGATTTTTTTTATTATTGTTGTTATGGCATGACTTTTCCATGTAGCTTTCCAAAGCTGTCATCACAATGTTGGTTCTTCCTCCAAAATAAACATAAAATCACTAAATCGCTACGTTTACAATGCTCACTTTCATAATGAAAATCCCTCTGCCCCTCTCCACCT
>VXAA01006535.1:1094474-1111862 GCA_013399115.1 Anseranas semipalmata | reverse complement strand
CCCCCCTTTTTTTTGACTGTCATTAAAAACTCTTCATTTCTAGGTCTGAAGTTAGCAAATCTACCTTATTCAGAACGGCCACAATTTCCCTTAGGGCTGCTTTGAACTCACCAAATCTCCTTTATTCAGAATGGTCACCAATTCCCTTAGGTTTAGTAGGGCTGCTACCAAGCACAATTTCCACTATGTTAGTACTAAAGTGAAGCCAACTCTGGAAAGATAACTACTTACCACTTTCATTTCAACAGGACCAAAGCTGAGAAAAACAGGTGTCCCTACTACCAGAAAACTAGTCTTACTTTTCCATTTCATCTTGCCAGTGTCCTCTCCTACCTGTCATTACCCACTGCTAACTTCACTGCACCATGCATAATTCTTAGGACACAACAATGCACTTATCTAATTAGACTTGAGACTCAAGCAATGTCAAATAAGTCAAGATGGTTGGACAAAACATTCTTTATGACACACCCTGAAACTTTGGAATGAATAACCCTGATTATGTGATATACACACAAGTTTTTTCCTTGTTTGTCTTGAACTGAGCATTTATAGCACATCACTGGCTCCTAAAAAGGCCATGCCAAGTAGCCTGCAACTAGGAACCCTATGAAAGGGTAAAATCTAAGTCATGTAATAGCTTTTTTCTATTAACATTTTGTGAAGCTTAAGGCAGTTTAAAAACTACCTACATCAGTAGAACAGGATCTTCCCCTGTAACACTCATTTCACATAACTGATAAAAACCAAATTTTTTACTGGATTGCTCCTACGATCCAGTTCACTGCTCAAACTCTTCCCTCCCCACAAGTCTGAGTCCTCACTCAGATACTTAAATCAGAACTCAAAGCCTTACAAATCTTTTACCAGGAAACAACAAAAACAAAACAAAAAACAGGAAGAATTTGGCTGAAAGGAAGCATTAGCCTAAGAACTTGCATACAAACTAAATCCCTTTAAAGGGCTTTTAATTGTTTTTGTGGTTTTTTTTTTTCCATTCTAAAATTCCAACCTGAACCTAGGTTCTTAGAGAAGTTTAACTGAAAACGAAAATACATGGTAACGCACTTACTTCAAACGCATTAATATTTTCCAACTATCAGCTGTAGTTACAACTGGTACTAAAACCTTTATCATAGATAAACTAGATACTCAAACTCTTAAGTTAATGAAAAAAAGATTCCAATTTCTTGTTATTGTTAGCTAAACCAAGAAGAACTCAAACATACTAGGAAAACTGATGACTTGAACCAACACAGAGTAGGAACTAGAGAAAGTTCCTATTAGTTTAGGTCTCTTTCTACCACCAGTGACTGTGCTGCCTGCACAGAAGCATAACTAGATTTTAAGTCAGGTAAGGAAAAAAACAACTCACTGAAAGCTGTACATCTGCTATAAATGAATTTACAGAATGAGATTGGAATAGAGTTTAAACTAACAGGCTTTGGTCCTTTGTTTTCTACCAGCAAAACTGACTGTCCTTAATTCTAATATGACAATCCATCTGAAGAACAACTCTTACCTATGGCAACCAATCGAGAAATAGTCGCTTTGGTAATCAATACAGCTTCCATACCGCCACAGAGACACGGATTAGCTGCAGCTCAGTCCATGGAAAAGTTGACACTCGTTCAATTCTGAATGTAGTGCCATCTGTGCTGGGAACATGTGGTTCTTCTGGACAAACACACTGCTAGCTGAGCCTCTAGACAAGGCTTGACATTCAGATACATTTTTAAAATTTGCATTTAATAAGACAGGTTTGCAACACTGTCAGAACTGCCAATTAATTCCTTCAGACAATGAAAACTCTAACAGATTAAATGCTTAACCTGTCAAGCATCATTGTTTCTACAGCCCCTCAGTTTCCTAACAATACCTTGATATGATACTTTGGGAACTTGTACAATATATTGCAGAGAAACCAGATGCTTCCCTAACCATTACAGAGCAGCACAGATTAATGTAAGAAGAAGCCTTCCTTTTCAGCTTGACAAAGCAGAAATCTCCCATTCGCAGGTCAGCACAAACTGCATCAAGAATGAAGTGGAAAAATGACTATGTGGTATTACAGGGAAGGACAAGAGCAAACACATGCTACATCAGAAAGCAATGAAAGATGGTGTTCATTTTTATAAAGCGTTTGGAGTTTTATAAAGAACAAACGAGGCACAAGAGTTTACATTATCTACCAGCTGTTCCTATTTTTCCTAACCAGTTTCAAAGAAAACCCGAGTATATAAAAAGCAGGAACTAGTGATCATTTTAAAATATCATTTCACATTAGCTCTCCTTTATGATAATATTTGAATGGTAGGAATGGCCCACCTAATATGACTAACACAGCTCTGGAAACCAAACACACTGACAAATTTCAAGCTTGTCTGTACTAATCCCAGTCTCATTTCACTCCCACACACCAGGCTCACTCCCACCATCTAACTTGGGCTTCTCTTACCAACACGAGTTCCTTATGGCAACCTTGCAATTAACAGCCACATCTCCTCCCCAAATGGTGCCAACTCTTCTAAGAAACATTCAGGCTATGAAGACCACACCCCGCCTATGCTCTTTGATCAGCCCCTTTCGCAAACTGAGAATAAGTTCCACCTGGGGAGGCAACTCATATATACTCAGCCCTTTTCACCTCGTGAAGCAGCTTATCTCATAAAAAAGGCACACATACAATATTGCAGCAAGAACCAAATGATACTCGTGCTTGTAGATCAGGTTGGGGAGAGATTTATCTGAATTTTCATCTGTCAGCTGACTAGTTTCACTGCAGAGTAAGGTGAAGTAAGATGGTACGACGACGAAACAAAGCCTAGTAGTCTCTGCCCCTTATTCTGTTTTTGTAGTAAAAGGATTTCTAAAGTTTGTATGCTCATTTTTTAAGTACAGATGGAGAAGACAAGTCTTTCCTTCTCCAACCTCCCTGGGTATCCTACAGTGTACCTGTTAGAGAGGGAAAAAAAAAAAACACATTCTTCTCATGAGGGGTTTTTCAACTATTTTATACCCCATAGCCCAGATGACATGGAGATATTCTGAAAAGAAAAAAAGAGGAATCGTTCCCACTCAAGAAAATCCTGGTATAGTCTTGCGTGTTCTCAGTGTGCCACTGGTAATCTCTGACCTACTTACACAGTATGTAGGTCACGAACTGCTGTTCTCCAGAAGTTTGCAAGGCACTGAGAAACAGCTGAAGTGCATTTGATAATTGCCATATATTGATTTCACATGTAAGCAATTACTGTGGTTGCCACAGGAATATTATGCAAGCATCACCTTCTGCGGAGGATACTGTACAGGTGTGAACAAGAAGAGAAAGGATTCGGTGCACGTGGACAGGATGCTCCAGAACTCACATTATCTAAATGCAGCTCAGTGCTACCAGAGCCTCTGCTGACTGAAGTCTCAAGCCCACTTTCCAGAGGAGGGGTGTCCATATACAAAAAAAAAAAGCAAAAACCTACCACGACAGCCAGTATTCCAAACTGAGACCTGTTCAATTCAAGACCTTGTTCAGCAGACAGCCTTCTATTACACATTACTTGTTACACACATACACTTTAAGAGAAATCTTTAAGAGAACAAGCCTTCTGATGATAAACTCTCAAGTCAGATACAAGAGAAGCAGTAGCAATGAACTGTATTCCACAGCATGAGACAGGTCCACACAGACAAGTTCAGTGCTTTCAGGCCCTCCACCATCATGTTGGTGAGAAACCCCTGAAAGCACCGAGGCCTTCATTGGCTATGCGCTCACACCACTGTGGAAGCAATACACATTTCCCTTCCTTGCTGCCTTGTTCATTGCTGCCACGCACCCATCCATGCTGCTCCTCGAAAACACTTGTGCCACACACTGAACCTGTCTGGGGCAAGTAAGAAACCGTTCTGGCTAAAATCTAACCATGGAGAGAGAGAGAAGTAAATAAATAAATACACAACCACAGCAGACCAACCCGGGTCATTTCACAGCTACACGCTGCACCCATGAAACGCAAAATCAGAAAGAAGTGGTGTGACACTGAATGCTAAAGCTGGCCTTGCTGCCAAAAGGCTGATCGCAAAACTCAATTATTCAGACAGGAAATGCATCATAACAACATCTTGTTAAACAAGCTAGGTGCATGCAAAGGCAAAGGAGAAATCCACACATTTGTTAACACTGGAGTCATTTATATTAAATTCATATTTGACATCTAACAAGGCTGCACACACACAAAAAAATGCAAGTATGAAAAGGGTGTCTATTCATTTATACAGTGCTTAGCATTCAAAATGGATTTTACAGACATCCTGCTAACCTGTCTGGCAGAAAATCCTCCAGACAACACAAATTAATTCCAAACAGGGAGGCTGTCAGTTTTTCCCTTTTACAAGTAAGGAGCCAGAATTCTGAAATAGCTTTCAGCATGCTGTTTCAAGGAATCATGCAGAAGTTAAAAAGGTATACGTCAAGGGAGGAAATAATTATTTTTCATAAGTACAATCTGCGGACAAGAACTCACAGTTTAAACTGGCTGCACTGAAAGTAGACCAGGAGTTTCTAACAATGGTCTGAAACAGCTCTCTCAACAAAGTAGCATGAACAAAACCACTCAAGAATTAAAGAGCTAATGAAAAGACACTATCAGTTTATAGATCAGAAATAAAACATGATTTCCTTACAGACTAGACTAGAAAACCCAAGAGATCCCTTCCCATTTTATGCTCCAGAATTTTAGCGATGATCACACCAGGTTCATCCACAGAGGCAAGTAGAAACCTAGTAACAACGTTTTAGCATCATTTTTCCCCTTTATCAAAACAAACGGGTAGGCCTTAAAACTAGCCAATTTCCTCCAGCAAGACGATATCACGGTGAATTTGTCTACCCTCCAGATCATCTCTAAAACATTTCCTGCCAGTGCCTTTAACGCAATCCCACTCTGGCCTGTGCCTCTAAAATAAAAGAAAATATATACCTAATACCAACACGGATCCCCATCACTCCAGAAAATGTTATGATCTAACGCTGTTGGTTGTCAAGGCTTTTTCGGTGGTTCTTTTTGTTGTTTTGTTTTGGGGAGGTTTGTTTTCAAACTTAAAGACACTTCTTATCCAGAATCACACGCTTGAAACTGCAAATTGGTACAAGAGACTGAAAATGTAGTCACTGAAGAACACAGTCATATGAGGAACAATCACATTTCTGAGCTGGCTAGTGCATGTTTTCCACTATACGCTTAATATTGCATTAGACATATTTAAGAATGGTGCCATATTATCCTAACATATTCAATGTTTCAGCTTCAAAGTACTGCAGGACTGACTCAATGAATCTTTGTTTCCTCTACTGAGGCAGTAAAGAAAGACCCAAAGGTCTGTTCTTTTGTAGTCTACAAAAGCACGATTTCTCTATGATATGCAGTCAGTGTGCAGGCTTTAAAGAGAAGGCATTAAAAGCATGGAAAGATTCTCTGAACACAAATATGTTTAAAAAAAAAGAAACAAACTAGATCTGAAACCTTAACATCAAGCTACAGTAACTTTCCACAGCCTAAGTGCCTCTAGCTTTCCAATTCATTTAAAACCAACCAACCAAACAAACCACACAAATACACACCTTACACTTAGAGGGCAAAAGACGACTCAGTGTAGCATATGAAATCACAAGTGTTTGTATTACCTCAAGAAATTCTAATTCCCTATCAGCTTTTTTTTTCCTCCATAAAAAAAGCTCTAATTAAATTTTAAAAGCAGAGTTACAATTAAACAGAGAGCTTCCTGTACTCATAGCTCAGGAGAGTCTTATTAATCACTCAGTATTGCCAGTGTGTACTTATTACCAGCTCTCATTCACCTCCAGACAAAATTCAGTACTGTCACGTAGAAAATAATACATCCTTATCTCCAGAGAGCACTGACACTTGGATCTCATTTTAGACACTGATAAACCATTCCTGCCAAGTACAGTCTTGCCTTGTGTAACATTTTTGGAAGAGCAAGGATTTTGCTTTTGCATCAAATACACAGCTTTGTAAAAGCAAGCAAGCAAAACCACACACCGGCTGAGAAATAATACACATCTGTGTTCTGTATCGTAAATCGGTGGAGAAGAGAACATGCAAAGTTTCCACTTTCATTTCTGAAAACTGAGACAAGTGAGGAAAATATGAAATGGTGGAAGAAATGCTCATAAATAAGAACCAGAAAAAGTTAAAAAAACAAAACAAAACACATCCATAATCAGCTGCTTGCTTAGCCTGAAATTCCATCCTCACTTCAATCAGTGGAAAGTTATCTAAAAGTTCTAGAACACAAAAATAGTTAATTCATAGTAGTAACCTTCATGAATTAAGATGCTCAATTCTGTATCTTGATAACATCAACATCATCATGACGAAAGCTAGTTTTCAGTGCTTCTTCAAGCCACGGCAGAGAGCAGTCCATCAAACCTTCTTTTAGTAGGAAGGATACAGGACATCCTCAGAATGGCAAAAACCTGTTCAAGGATTTTTGAAGTGAGTAGCCAAGAACTAGCCATCCCCTTTTAGACAATTAATTTTCAGTTCAGTATAATCATAGGATTACACTGCATTTTATTTGAGATGGAAGTTTTCCTTAGAGACTGTATTGTATCCCATGTATCATAGCCTACACCACCACTCAGGCTAGATATTATGAAAGATGCATAGCCTTGTGGTTTGGGAAATTTAAATAGCTTTCCTTATCTTTCTGCTTCATGTGAAAGCCAAGAAAATAACCCCAGAAACCACAGTCCACAGATTTATGAAACAACACAAACACTCCCAATAGCAATACATGCCATTCAAAGTCTCACAAGAACAGCAGATGGACTTTAAAATATTAAAAGGCAAGTTTGTTAAAAAATAGCTCTGTTTCATACATGCACAATGGTAATTAAGAGAAAGTACATATCTAGAAGCAATACATCCTGATAAACTTACCTCTGTGAATAAAATATATATAAACTGTTAACTTTACATAAAATTCTGCCTACTCATTTTTGATTTAGAGATCAATTGACATAGCAGGAGTGCCTCAGTTCTGTGCTTTGCTCCCGCCATCCACAGATTTGCCCAGTATCATCCGACTGAAATTAAAACTTTTGTTTAATCTGTCGGTATTCCTAGCACTCAGACAAGAACTTTCATGCACTCAAGCGGACAATTAATTAAAGGAAAAGAGTTAGTGCACCCAAATAAACATAGGCCACAGGGGAAGCACAATAGAGGGCTGTTTACAACACACAGTGGATTAAAGGACAGAGTTTGCCAAGCTGTCACTAACACAAGCTGATTAAGTCTGCATGGCAGAGAGCAGACATTAGCATAGGTCGGGAAGCAGTAAAACCACAGTGGCTTGGATGCAGTGCCACACAAACATGACTAAACTGCTTCTGAAGCTAATCTAAGCGTCTTCACACCACATTTCCTAGCACTGCCTGTTCTAGGATTTGCTCCTGCAGAGCCAGTGTGGGTGTAGGCACGCCCACAGTCCTTTTTTCATGTTGTCGTCTTACAACAAGGAGTTCTAGCTACGTTTCAACTGCCTTCACAATGAGGTGAAGTTCTAAACGTCTCGCCCATGTACTTAATGTGGGCAGAAATAAAAAATAAAAAATAATAAAAAAAAGAAATAGACATAATGCTTTAGTATCCTCTGGATCCTCCCCATCAGATAAGACAGGAGAGTAGAGAC
Organism: Anseranas semipalmata; assembly: GCA_013399115.1. Taxonomy (NCBI): domain Eukaryota; kingdom Metazoa; phylum Chordata; class Aves; order Anseriformes; family Anseranatidae; genus Anseranas; species Anseranas semipalmata. The sequence continues at coordinate 1,104,149 of VXAA01006535.1, read as the reverse complement.
AGGGAGAAAAGGCATTCTCAGTACTGCACTCTCCCTGGATTTTACAGACAGTGCTGCACCACTCTAACCATCTCATTTACCGAAGAATCCAAAACCACACAAAGCCACTTAGTGCATCCCCTTTTGCCATGGCAATACCCATACCTGTCTCCATCACAACTCACAGATGTTTGCATCACCTGTTCTTAAAAGCATTTGCAACTTTTCCTGGCAATATATTCCAATGCAAGTGTCTGACCAACCAAGGATACAAAAGAGATCATGGAGAACAAAACAAAAACGTACATATCACATACTTACACTGACCCTCACTAACCCTCATTTCGCCACTACCTCCCTCTCTTCTTTGAAGCTAAAATAACCACTCTTAGCTCGTTCAGTCATTCCTCCAGATACCCAGGCATTCGTATTGTTCCTCTCCAGACTCCCTCCATTTCCAAAACTGGGAACTACCTCAACTCAAAACTTAGCTACACTGGTGAGAAAAATTACATTATTTAACTTGCAGAATATGCTTGTATTCTCACGTACGTGATATGTAGTCACAGAACCCCATAGTAAGAATTAGAAAGGTCCTAAAGGTTTACTAAAGCAAACCTCAGGGGAAGCAAGTATGCATGTGGTTGTTCTGGCCTTCTCTGATCACTCCCATCAACCAGACTGAAACAACCAGGTGGCAGTAATTACTTTAAAGAAACACACTGTGTTTGAAGTAAGGAACTGAGCAGTGGGGCTCATGCTTTTGCTATGCAAACCTCAGCCCCAACCCAAGAACCAGTCCTATTAACAAAAACCTTTACTGAGGGCAGAATTCAACCATTCTGTGACAATAGCTTTGCGTAATATTCTCTAATTTTACAGTTACATAACAGTGTTGACTCATATTCTTGCCATCCACTGTAAAGTCCTTCACATAAAACAAACGCACAACACAGAACACCGTCTTGCGAGTCCATTGCCAGAGAACACAATGTTTTTCAAGCAGTTCAGCACTTACCCACAGTCAGTTCCTCCTGACATTCTTTAACAAGGGTGAAATTTTGACATTTTCTATCACAAGGAGTCAAGATACCAGAGATCAGCTGCTCCTCCTCTGTTTGCAGGGCCTGTTAGCATTTTGGAGAAAGAAACTGCATTAGTCTAGCACAGTTTAATCTTAAAAATAAAATCATCTTGGCTGCTACACATTTCTTTGTCTTCTTCTAGTGCCTTAGAAGAGCCAGTCCCAGGAGTAAGTCCCAGGAAAAACACTGGAACAGATAATCAAAGTTAAACAACTGGGTCTACAACTATTCATTTCCACTCCCTGCCCACCCCCCCTTCTAAAAACAGACACCATCGCTTCTCTTGTCAGTCCCCCAGTCTTACACACATCCTCCGTGGGTTAAGAACTGCAGCAACTCAGGGGTTACAGCAAGCCAGCTGTTACCCTTTCAATAATGCTTTTTAAACACTTCAAACTTAAACTTATCTAAGTGCTCTATAAGCAGTTCCCTCCTCATGCCAGCTTAGGGTTTTAGCACTCGCCTCAAACATCGGTTACGTCGGCCTCCGAGTCCCAGTCTCTCTTAGTAAGGATGAGGTGAAAAAAGACCTCAGCCTGCTTTGCATTATCTGTCGACAGCTCCAGTCTTCAAAGAGCAGCAAGCCTTCTTTGTCTTTCTTTTCACTAACATTATATTTCTCCAGTGATTTCTTGTTAATCTTTGCCAGTCTGAACGTTGCATTTATTATCACGTTTGTGCCCCAATTCTACGCCTGCCCTTAGTGACCCGACCAGGACCCCCTTACCCTCTCCTTGTCGTGTTTGATGTTAAAGAGCTCACTAGTAGCCAAGCCAGCCCCTCACTGCTTTTCAGTTTCCCCTGTGGAGGAACAGTTCCTCTTTCTGCCATTAACATAATTTCCTGAAGGAACAATCTCTCTCCTATCATCTGTTTTTTGCTCTTAACACACAGAACTAGTGGATAAGATTCATGTCAACCCGACTTACCTGAAGCCTGCCTTTCTAAAACCCCATTGGTTTATTTAACAGAAAAGCTTATTCTGCCTGCAACTGCCTCTTTCAAATCCCTGATGCCACAGACCCCGATATTCCTGCTCTTGAATAAATAATATTTTTATCTCGGAATATTTGAAGGTACTTCGGCACGATAACTGCTTGGATCACACTATCTTCTGTCACAGCCTTTTGTCACGGAGCCCAATGCTGAGTGCTCCTGAAATGCTGCTGCTGAGTCGATGCCTCTTTTAAACATAAACCATTGTCACTTGAAATGTTTGCCAAAATTCTGTACAAATATCACCATTAGTAATGGAATATGCCTTCCTGCCAATACAACAAAATGTTATCCCCCACACTCGCTGCTACTTCAAAATCAAACAGTAACTTTCCATCTATTGAATCACTGCACATGCACCTGCTACGGTAATGCTGATAACGTACAGCAAGTACTGGATTTAAGCTATGCATAGTTTAGCACTTCCTAAACTAATACAACATCCATGAAATGTGAGAGACTGCTATCGTTTTAGAATTTAAAATTGTCAAGAGGGAGAATCAGATAACATTTCATTCATCTTTAATTCATTTAACTTTTTAAAATGTAGCTGCACACGAAGTAATTCAAATGCTGTTGGATTTCACTGAAGGCTAATGGGAAATGTTCATGCAAATACAAGCCACAAATTCTGCTAACAATTTTCTTCCTTATAGGCAAAGACTAAAAGAAACATTAATGCCTGGGAAAGAGTTCAGATAGCTTCTATATACACCAAAAGTCAAATAATTCAGTCATTTTAACTGAGCTGCCTTGAACGTCAGCAGAAGCAAGGTCTATGTGCCTAGAACTTTGTCTACTCCCTCAGCTTCAGAAGTCAATCTAACGAAGAGTATTATCACTACCCTTGATCTTTGCCCCTATGTCCTTAATATTGGGTGGTGGATACCATTTAACTCTTCCAATTAACCCATTTTATGAACAAGTTGCTAAAAACAATAACACCAACATAAGATGTAACTTGCAAACAGAATGCATCATGAATGCAACATTTGCTAAATGCCTTAATTGTTTCTCTTTGAATATTTAAATATTTTTTTCAATAAAAGTTCTTGTGAATAGAAAGAAGTTTTCCAAGTACAAGCACTCCCCTGGCATCAAAGCGAGACTAACCCGGCTCTAGCTAGCCTAAGGAAATTCTGCAAAACCATCTCAATACTACTGTGTGTTCTGCTGCATCAACACCAGCACGTCAGGAACCCCTGAGCACTGGGTTGTTGCTGGCAAAGATCACCATTGTAAAAATCACGCCAGCGAAATACTGCTGAAGGCAGATGTAACCACCGACATCCATAAAGCTTCTGTGGTATCTGGCAGCTGGTTCACACTAACATCTTCCAGTGCTGTTCACGCTGCTGGGACCAAAACGTTAAGAACAGAAATCACTGTGAGGGGAAATCAGTTTATTTTCCTCTTTTTTTTTTTTTTTTCCTTTTAAGAAAAGGTAGTATTTCCACTTTACATGCTGCTCACCATATGAAAACGTTTCAAGGAGCTGATAAAGAACTTTCCAATTGTTTACCTGAAACCACTCCAAGCAGGCAAGCATAATTAATCTTAATGTAAGTCAGGAATTCAGAAAGGAAACTACTCACTTACACCTAGAAATTCCAAATGTGCTTGCTGACTATGAGCTGAATGGCAAACTATTTAAGAAAAAAAAAAAAAAAAAAAAAAAAAAACCCCNAAAAAAAAAAAAAGCAATACCCCCTCAACATAACAGACTAGCTGAATTGACCACCACCTTTACATCTCAGAATCAAGTCCCAGTATGACTGATTCTCCCAGTCCATGCCGCAGGCATCCCAAGGGCATTTGGGTGGGTTAAATAACAATGTAGGAGCAAAACAACAAGCAACACATCCCTTTATTATTATTATTATTTTTTAAGACGGTAATGGTTCACAGAAAATTATTTGGCTGCTTAGCACCGATCATAGCTGTACCTCACTCAGGCACGTATAGGAGAGAACTCAGCGCAATTCCAGGTCACACAAAGAGGGAACAGAGCCCTCATCTCTGAAATGCATCCACATCTCTCTGCGGTTGGGAGCGCACACTTCCTGCAAAGGCCAGCACCGAAAATAAGGAGTTCCTCACCAGGGGACGTGAGCTTTTGTCCTCCATAAGGTTTCTTACGGGAATACATCCTGAATTTATGACACTGTACTAAAACGTGTTTATGGCACAGGCAAAGTGTAGAGGTGTCACAAATCTGCAAGGAGGAAACAGCACAGCTATGTTTAGTACAGCAGATTGGTCCAGTGTAACAAGATAAGCATGTATGATTATAAAAGCGGTACCTCCCTACTCAGACTCCCTTCTTCCCATATACGTTCAAGATAATGCTTACAGAAACACTACTCTTAATATAATTGAAGCAGCAAGCCAAATTATCTCTGCCTCTCAGGTGTGTTGCATTAGGGCAAGAACCTGTCGCATCAGAACGAGTTACCACAATTAGAGTAAAAATCCACACTACTGTTTTTGGACCTGGCTGCATAATGACAGTTTTTCATTTGTTGCTCTGTCTTATGTGTGAAAAAGCAAACATCTGAAAAAAAATGTTTAGTTACTACAAATATATTAAATGTTAGTTGTTGATAAAACTAACTCAAAAATGCAACACCCTCAGCATACACTTTCTCTCCTGCACCAGGGTAGCTGATGTTTTACAAAAGATTTTATGAGTTCAAGTGGTTTTGGTTCTTCAGCAGTTCAACTCTCCAACCATCAGCACAGCAGACAGCAAGCAGTTAAATTTAATTTACAATTCAAAAGTGTACTGGCACATAGGTCTTTTAAATAGCTTAAAGGGGTTTTGTTTGTTTGTTGTGTTGGTGGTTTTTTTAAATGTATGTTAGGAAATCCTTCTCGCCATGAGCTTTTTTGCTTCCATCACTTTATCAGTTCCCCAGGCAAATTAAACTATTACTAGAACAGTGACTACATTCGGGCTACTATTTACTTATATAAAAAAAGTTTCACAGAAATAAATCCTACCCTCCAGCAGGGTATCGCTGTTACATCACTGATGCACAACACAGACAAGTTGTTCAAAATGAACTAGAATTAGGAGGAGAAAGGGCACAAGTATCCTTCAGCGAGTTACTTACACAAAGATCCTAGCACGTGTTTTTATTGTCATGCAGATTATTTTATTTTTTTAACCCAAACCAGACAAGTTTTAGTAAGGCATGCAACTGCTTAAATAAATAAAACTGTCTGGCATACTGTTTGGAGACTTGGGCAGAGGTACAAGGGGAGAAGATGACACTTGACTATTTTTCTGCAATTACATGGCACAAATCACGTAATTAAAATTTACCTAAAATTTTTAGCACTAATCTAGCCACATATTTCCCTACAGAAGCAGATAACATGTCCTCTACAATGCTAATTATGATTAGACCAGAATTAACTGTCACAGTGCACTTGGGCAATTCAGTATTACTTCACACTTCAACGTTTTTTCTTTTTCTCTTTAGAAGTCACCTATTTCTCAATAAGTCCCCTGCACACCCATGGGGAGCCACGACAGTACGAAGCAGAACAAATTCCAGGACAAATTTTGCAACTGCCATGAAAACACGTTGCCTTTAGTTCAGAGACATAACAAAGCAAATCAAAGACCTAAGCGCACCTCACACAAACTAACTCTCATTCCTCCTTCTCAGGTGGCAGTTTATTTTGGAGAAAAAAAAAAAAAACAGTGTTATTTGGTATGTATGGAACTCTGGTTTCAGGCCTGCTGCATGCAGATAGCTGTGTTTGTGTCACATTTCCAAACTTTTCTCTGTTAATTACAGCAATGGTAAAGACAATGGTAATACATTCATAGGTGATGCCTTCAGGTGTCTTGAGCCTCGACCACAATTGTTACAAGGTCTTACCTTACCTGGTCTGTTTCCATTCCACACCGAGTTGCCTCACATGGATGTGCCCTTCGGAATCACCTTTGACAAGCATTTTTGGCCACATGATTTAAAAGCGAAAGTGCTCTTATCACACCATCAATATGACACCTTTACTAGGAGACAGCTACATACAATCATAGAAAGTCTTATGATCAATGCCATAAGACAGAAAGTAAGGCAAGATGTGTTCCCCAAAGCTCCTTAGTCTTTATAAGACTAACTTCAGCTATGAATGCTTTATTACCATCACAGCACCTCCAAACACAAGTCAATGCTTTAAAAATATATTGGCGCATGTATATTACACAGGAGTAATTATTCCAGCACCACTTATTGCTGTATGCATTCTCAAGTGCATTCAAAACCATTCTTTCAATTTAGCCTAGTCCATCTTCAGACCTGATCCAAGTCTAGCTGACCTGCTCCACAGGACAGACTGAAGTCCTATCTCCGACTTTCAAAATGGATGAATCCAATCAGGACAAGGCACTGGAGGGTATGTAGGAGTTTTTAAAGGTATCATCATTCTTACAGAATAGCCAAACCAGTAGCTACTTACAAGCCCTTATTTTGCCACTATGCTGCACTGCAAAGAAGACAAAGAAATACAGAATCTCCAGGTCATAACTGTCCCAGCTTTTGACCAGAGCAGACCTTTGTAGCCTCTCCTGGAAGCACTCCAAGGTTGCTTATCTCAACTCCAGAGCATTAAAAATGTATCTATAATATAAGTATAGGCATCCACTGTCATGTGACAACAATACCTGAAATACACCCTAAATCAGAGAAGCTACATGGAGCAGACTGCAAGACACAGAAGCAGCATTTTGCAGTATCTTCCTGGAAGCCCTCTTTCCTGGGTGCTTAGGTAAGAGCAGAGAACACGATTTTTTCTGGGTGTTAGGTCAGACAGCCTTACACTAAAAGACTATCTGGTTAGGCTGAGAAGAGATCACAACTAAGCCAACAACGCCAAGTCAGCATGTTTGAGTAGGAAGAATGCTTGTGGTTGAAAAATAGAGCATGTCTTACAGTTTAAGTGTCTGTAAACCAAAATATAGCTTTAAAACTGTTAGAAAAAGGATGAGAGGAACATGAGGTCTGAAAAGCCCTATTCTCAGCAACACAGAGCAAACAACACAAACACGCCAACTGCTCTAGACATGTTGTAAAGCACAGAGAGAGCACATCTCTCTCAAATGTTTGAGAGGAACTACAAGTCACAGTAAGACCAGGATGCGTAGACCTGCATTTTCAAAGACTTGAGTACACAACTCAAGCATTAAGAACTATACCGTATTTCCATAAGCCTAATTAAAATTTGAAACGCCCTTGCAGTGAAACCTTCTGCAAACATCAAAAAGTACTATTTGTATACTAATAAATAAAGATATGCAAGGGTGGAACAGCAGTTTGTAAATAAATTCTTTAAAAAAAAAAAAAAAGCCTTAAAACTTGATGTACATCAAAGTAATCTTGATAACCCTTCAATGAACAGTTTAACCGAGAAACTGATGATTCAGATGGTACTGAGTCTGGAAGTCTGAAGACTTAAGCTTAGCAGGCTTCAATGCATTAGTATAATCTTTTGAAAATAAAGTGCATAGACAGACTTCTAAAACCCAGTTGCACATCAGGATTGAATAAAATCATGCCAGCAGCAGTTTTTCCAATTTTGGTTCTCTTAGTTTGGGATTATATGAAGTTTCGTATCCCATCTAAGAAAAAAAAAAAAAAAAAAAAAAAAAAACCTTCACACAAAAAAATCCAATTTTTACCATCCCCACCATATCGCTTAGACTGAAAAGTCTAAAAAAAGTGATGTCAAAAAAAAATGTAAATAAAGTTATGTTTCCTCAATAGGCTTTGGCAACTCATTTTTCATCATTTTAATACAATTCACTTACTTTTCAAAGTACATATCGTCAATCTTCATGGTTCAACAAATAGATTAAAATAGCTGTTTGCAGAAGTCAATTGAAAACATTTGTCTTGATTGAGATGGATCACAGAAAAAGGCATCTGGGTGTTCCAACAGCTTCAAGACTGCAACTGCCGTCTCACACCAATACAGCACCAGTACAGTCCTGCTCTTTGCAACTATTTATACTTTACAAAGCAGATTATAAGGTTTTCTGTCTTTTCTTTCTTCCTTTGGCCTTCCACATTTATTAACATACAGCCAGCAAGGAAGACATAAATTACAGCATCAAGTCCTAATTCTTAGATTAGTTTCAGAGCAGGTGGACTCTATACATAGCCCAGCTGAAGTAAGGCAGCACAAATAATGTGAAAATCCTAATCTGACTTCACTCATTCAGGTGTTATATCTCCTTCCAATTGCCCTTATTCTAAAAGATTTACTTCTAGAAATTATGATACAAAACCAGCACAGGCCAGAAACATAGGTCTGTATTGCATGACTTAACACTATTACCACATTTCTTTGAATGAAGAGTTTATTACCACTCCCTCTTCAACTTGAAAATGAAACGAGATAAAACCATCATGCTTCACCACCAAGGAAATAAGGCCCCGAATCCTTCTTAGGGCTCCAAGGAGGGATGAAAGCAATGCTATATGGATGAAAAATGCCACTATAGAATCTTGAGCAGCTTCAGAGTTTCACATAGATCAACAGAAAACATCTGGACAGAGAGACACTGGGAGATTCTGAACTACTTTTCAGTTCGACCTCAAAAAGTATGACGGTGTACAAAAATAACACTCATTTTTAGGTATTTATCTTCTTCATCAATGTCTACAATGTATTAATGCTAATCAGAAGACCAATCACATGCCCTGGGCAGGAGAAGGAGGAAATCCAGGCGAAATAAAACCTCCAAATACCGCCAAGCCTGCCTCAGCTTTTCTCCGTTTTAAGAAATCATATGCCCTGACCTGGCAAAGCGTCCTACACTGGCAGGTTGGTCCCGTGCACAGTCTCCTAACAGACAACATGCCTCTACCTCTGCCTACAGATTTGTCCACCTGGAGCATCTCAAAACCACGTCGAGTTTCTATCGACAAGCGGAGGTGGCAGAGCACGCTCGCAGGACACTGCTAATAGCTCCTCGTTGCCTTGAAGGTCAGAGGAAGACGGCAGTCACTTTATCAAGACAAACTCGGACCTCCACTTTGCTCTGGCACGCCAGGAAAATATCAAAAGAGCCTTCATCAGACTTCATAAGTGACACAATGGATTTCCCGAAGAAAAAAAAATCAATATTACTGGAGCGCTGGCACAGAAGTCTGAACCCAAGCCGACCACCCACGCGTGGGGTCACGCAGCTGACGAATGGAAGTCAGAAGGCGCTGGTGCCACATCTGTGAGGAAGAAGTCTTCCCTGACACCAGGAGCCCTCCCCACGCCCTCACCTTGCTGCTCGCTCCGTCCCAGCCCGCAGCCCCCGCGCGAAGCCGCCACGTTTCTGTCACGAAAGTTTGCAGCCAGGTGGCCCCGCAGCCCGGCAGCAGCGAAGCCCACCCTCCCCTCCCGCCCACCAAAAAGATAAAGGGGATTAGGCAGGCATTACTTCCAGTGACCTATATACTCCCCTCGGCGGCCATGAGGCAGACAGCAGCTGCCCGGCTCCGGGGGACGCCGCCGGCACGGCCCGGGCACCCCACACCGCCGCCTCCCAAACTCGCCCCGGCGTCCGGGCACTGCCCGCCCGCGGCCGGGAGGCGGCTGCGCC
>VXAA01006535.1:1065444-1093977 GCA_013399115.1 Anseranas semipalmata | reverse complement strand
GGGGAGGACAAAAAAAAAAAAAAAAAGAAACAACGCGTAGTCGATGGGCCTTGCACTTACTGAACAATGTCAGGGCCCTTAGGAGGAAGGTGGCCTGGCCTCCTCAGGAGGAAGGTGGCCCCAGCTCTGTGCGTCACTAGGTGGCACTGTTATACACACACCCTTTCTTTTTTCTTCTCCTTTAGCTGGTACTGCAGCACACGATTGTTGTTCTGTCTTTGCAGGAACGCTGGTGCTCCTTGGGGTGCTCTTCTCCTAGCAGCGGCGTGTTGCCAGCAGCAGCTTCTCAAGGCCTCTTTCCTCGGTGAGTCACCCGCAGGTCTTCAGGGCCTGGCTGCTTGTGTGGGGCTGCAGGGGGAATGGCCTGCCTGCCGCTTGTCTGGGGCGTCTTTAAGGGTTACTCACGGAGCCGCTGTGAATAACTGACCAAGAAAGTGCCCAGCTTCACGCCATTGATTTCTCCTACATGGGAGACCAGCAAACCAGAAGTACCAACAGCTATTTTAAATCTAGTCCGTGACATTTAAGAATTAGATACTTACAAATTAGAGGTAGTTCTCTAAAGATGCAAGCTATTGCTATAGTTTGTATTTTTCCATACTTTACTATAACTGTGATGGACTGCTGTTGGTGAATAGTTAAGCATGGATCGCTGTCTTCCTTTTTTTTTTTTTTTTAAATGACTTCAAATAAATTAATTAGAATGTCAGGGTACTGATTGTGATTTTGCTAATGACTCAGAATAGGAATAGACATTGGCCTATTAGAGTAACAGCTCATTTACATAAAGATATAATATAATTTACCAAGTGTAATGGTATTCTCTGTGAGCCCAGGAAGTGTTCTCTCCAAATGCTCTTTGTAATTAAAGAATGATTTACTAAGGTTGCTAACTACCTAGATCCTCAAAAACTAACTCACACCTAGATATAGATATAGAGTTAAGATTTCCCAACCCAGGACAAAACTGTCATACAAAAATCCAGTCAGAAATAAAACTAAACTAACTTGAGTCAGGTCCCTCCACTTAAAAAAACTGGAAGAATTGTTGGTTCTTTTATAATATCTTGACATGTTGAAACTAAATCTAAGCTTTTAGAGTGGGGGCTGGGGGAAGCAGCCATTTCCAGAGACTACAATTCTTCCCTCTTCTCCTGTTGTTTATTATTTGCTGAACTGCAAGATGAGTTATTAGTTCAACATCATTGTTTAATTGCAAATGCTATGCTGGAAGTGCTCAGCAGAGCTACCAACACGTCCTCCTCCTCACAGTCTGAATTCACTTATCCAGAGTGAATGTTGGCCAAATCTCTGGGCATTCGTGTCTCTGTTGGAGACATGTGTTTCTACATTAGATCCAGTATTTCTTGCCATTTGTTCAGGAAACAGCTTCTGTGTACTGCCATAGAGCTTGGATTCGCAGGTAGGTGGCATTCAGTGTCTGCCTAGGATGGCAGAGCAGAAGCCAGCTTGGGAATTTGGTAAAAGTGTCTAGAGGACTCTAGCAGAAATTGAGAGGATCCTTCTGTTTAAGTTGTTCAGTCTCAGAAGCGCAGGAACTGCCAGCCAACGCACAGATGCCCTCATCGTAAGCAGATCATTAAGGAGTAAGCCACTGAAACAGTATCTGTTATCGATGCTGATAAAAATCTATTTCGCTTCTTTCTATTGCTGCTCTAAGCATTTTATAAACACTCCATAATTATTTTTCCTGTGATAGTTTGGTGGAATCCAAGATAGCTGTCCCTTTATATCCCTATCTCTTTAATCATTAGATAGGCAGTTCTATCACACAGTTGGATGGAAGAGATGGAAATGTAAAGATGGCTTATCACAAACTCCCACTAATCCTCCTAGTGGCCCTTTTTGTTCTGAAGGCATTCTTAGCTACTAAGAAATACTTCACCAAGATAAAACGGTAAGAGGCATAACACAATTGACTGACAGGATAGTTACAAGAAGTAAAGGTAACACAAGTTTTTAGCAAACAGTATATGCCAGTCTTGAATGTTATGTTATCAGGACAAGTGTGCAGTGTCTGTAGTGAAGTTTAAGCAATAATTACAACTAAATTTGTATTTATAGTAGCTAGAGAATATAACAACATGTATGCTCATACTTTTGGTCGCCAGTTTTACTCCATGGAAAGCTCAGGCTTTCTAAAGAAATCCCAGAAAGTTTCTTCTTTCTGTGACTCAGGGGCAGTTTTTGTTTTGCAGATAGAAGTGACAAAGTAGATTGACATATGTAAAACAGACAGCTTTTAGTAGAACTCTTACTATAAATTTCTGTAGCATTTTTTTCATGTTACGTGTCTTTATTGTGTATAAGCATTTGGCCATTAAAAAGCGTGCTTTGTGCAAGGAATATAACTATACTCTCCAACTACAAGTTTTGGGTGTACAGGTGCGTTACCAATAGAAAATCCATGAGATAGAAATAGTTTATTTATAAAAAATGTCACTGTCAACAAACCAGAATGCTTGCTAGAAGTTAAGTGACCCCTGAGCTACCCCATTTAAGACACAGGTTTTCTTCAATGTTATCTAGGTATCATCTCAGTAAAACAAACATATACTACATTTGCTCCTTAGTAAGAGATCTGATATCTGGGAAAGGTAAAAAAGAGTAAAGATGATCTGTTTAGGAATAGACAGGAATATGAGCATGTGTTCCAAGTTGTTATATGCCATGTCACAGCCTTTGTCCCACACCTTCTGTGAGCAAAAGGGAAAAAAAAATCTGTTTTAAATCTTCAGGAAGGTGCTTTAAGAACTTTCTCCGTAAATACCCTAAAACCTTCATACAAAGAAAGAAAAGCACTACTTTAAATGCTTATGAAAAATCATCAGTTACTTCTAGCTAAATCATATTTCATCTAAAGTGTATAAACCACATTTATCCCTTAATGTTCAAAGATGTCCCCAAGCTTTTTTTGAGATAGTTTTGCAGATATTTTGCTTCAGCACACATTTGCAGTGTAATACCATTCTAAAGTCATTTCTATATGAAAGATAAATGTTTTACTTACTTGAATAGAATCCAGACACTTTGCTAGACTGGTAACTAATAAAAATATTCATGCAGATTGGAGACTAATATGTTACCTTTCAGTGCTTAAGCAATATGCTTGTGACTGATGAATAAAAAAAATCAAGAAAAAGAAATAAAAAATTCTTTCTGCTAAGGAAAAGAGATAATGCATTCTGAAATCTGTCCTGTGATGAACAGAAACAACTTAAAAGATCTCATAATCTAATTTAATTGGTATTTGTTGATTTACTTGTTCTAAGAGGACTTTTTAAAATAAAAGAAAGTTTGTTAAAGAAGTTATATACCTGCATTTAGTTAAAGACTCGCCTTTGACTACTATAAAGTAACAATTTGTGAGACAAATTAAGATACATTCACTGTTCCTTTAATAATATTATTTTTCCTTTTTAAAACGAGATTTGGTTATCTATGATACATAGTAAGGGCTTGACACTAATTTTGAGAATAAGTTAATTCACTGTGCTCCAAAAGTCGGTCCACTTATAGCCTGCTATTTCTCATATGCTGTAAAATGGCACAGGTCAGCACTGCTATCAAAAGAAGTAATCTTGCCTTTCTTCACCCATTTTGTTTCTCCCCAAACTTCCGTCTTCCCTGGCGCAAAGAAAATTTATGCAGCTGTTTAATAAATGAGATCAGTTCCCTGATCCAGATTAAAATTAACCCCCTTTTTTCTATGGTTAACTTTAACATGGATCAGGTCTCTGATCTGGTTCACCTGCCACCATATAAATCCTTACCCTGGCACAAGAGAGGAAGCCACGTGAGTGCAGGAATGAGCTGGGGCTACATAAATCAGCATAAAGAATATGTGAAACCGAACATATGATTCCAAAAACCTCTTTGTGTTGTTTTACTTTGTTTGAGAGTATGGGTCTAAAGCACATGCTGTAATATCCTCAGCATTATGTGAAAAAATGCCTTTGTCCTATTCAGAAACTCTGTTTTTCTCTTTATGCTTTGAAAACACAGAGTTGAACCCTGGACTTGTGCTGTAAATCCTTCAAGCTGTGTACTTGGGAAGGAGGAAGACAACTTATAACTTTTTAAAATAAGTAAATAAAGCCTCCCTTCCCACAGAAGCAAACAAAAAAACTTCTTCCTTCTCTGTAGGCTGTTACCATTGCAGGGTAGTTGCAGTACAGAAAATTCTTCAGTATCTCATAGATTTCTTTTGGATTTGCTAAACTGTCCCTGCCAGCAAAGATTTATGTCTGGCCCCTAGCAAATTGCTTACCTTAAGAGTACAGGAGAAGGATATTTAACAAAAATATGTCCCTAGAGGAAGAGTAGTAGTAGGCTCCTTTAGAGGCTTAGTCCTGCTTTTCTAATTACAAATTATACTCCAAGGTCCAGTGGGAGCTTCAGCCAAGGACTACATAACACATTTCTTAATGAAAATTAGGTTATCAGCATTATTCTACTTTTCTGGTTATACAGACTATGCTATAGCTAACATGGTATTTAAGCAAACAGTGCCAAAGCTACTCTTCCACAACCTATAACCTGCCCATATGTCACATCATAGTCAATAGTGCAAAAACATCCTGGTGTTCCATCCCTGCCCCCTTGAAAGTCACCTTAGGCAGGCTGGATTTAATCATTTAATTATCTCAGATTTAAAAACAAAAAAAAAGTGTTGACAGTTCATCAGTAAGGAAAATTTCAGTAGACGTGAATAGCACCATTGAACACTGGCTCAGATAGAAGGCCTAGTCCCAGCTAATTACAATGTGTTCTATGTAAATTCCTTAGAGAAACACTTGCTCATTGATACCTGCACAGTATTCTCCCTGTTTTGATAAAGTCCCACCCAATTTTCACTACTGTTTTGCCATGCCAAAGTTACACTTCTGTCTGCTTTCATAAAGCCTTCCACTTTGTCCTCCCGATAGGCCACCTTTCTGGGAGAGTGACTAATCACTGAGCTACTGGTAATGGGAAACAGGTTACCTGTGATACAGGAAAATCCTGAGGTCTGTGTTGCATTAAGCCTATTTGCCAGATGTGAAATTGGACATTCTGGATTTTATTTTTTTTCCTGAAGTAATGTGACTTCGCACCTGCAGGAAACTTACCGATGGGAGGTAAAAAGAGAAATTGTCATGCTGTATGTGCTGCTGGACTCTAAATAATACTTCTGTCCGTCTGCATGCCTGAGAAGATGCAAAGAAAACAGGCAATGAAAGATCTCTTAAGCCTGCATGTCTCTCTTACACCACTTAAAATACAACGAAATATTATTAAGTATCATTTTTATGTGGGTATATGAATACTGATTTCCTCTATGAATGAACCAGTGCTAGACAGGAGACGAGGCATTCAGCTGCTGGACAAAAAAATCTATAGTGAATCAGAGAGTAATTCCTAGTAGTGTTTTGTTCCTCTGCGTGTGCTTTTTTGTTCCTTGCTCAGGTCTGGAATGAGGTGACTCTTCACCATTGTCAGGTACTTTGTAAGTCAGTAGGTGCTACTTTCTACAGAAAAAAATAAGAGAGAGAAACAATACTTGCAAAGGAGGAGAGCTTTGCTTTGCATTTCTCGCACATGATGTAGAGGTTTGTTTTTTGTTTTTTTTTGTTTGTTTGTTTGTTTTTTGTTTTTGTTTTTTTTGTTTTTTTTTTTTCCTGAAAACGGAGTTGTTTTTAATGTTTTATATTGTAGCTTTACTTCTTTTCAGAGTTTATGGTTAAGTCATAAGTATAAAGTAAATTGAGAGAAGTTTTTACTTAATTTTTTGAAAATTTGTTTTTCATTTTTGCCAATAGCAATTTTATTAACGCCAAATAAAGAGTGCAAGAGAAAAGTGGGATACCTATCTTTGTGCAAGGTTAACTACTAAAAACTCTCATGGCAGTTAGAGACTCACAGAAAGAGACTGCGAACAGTCAAGACAAGAACCTCCAGTATGACTTCCAGCAAGATCACAGACATAAAGCTCCATATTTTTAAGGTCCCTCCCTGTTCTGCAATGTATTCAATAGGAAGTTTTACTGAAATCCAGAGCAATTTGCTGAATTGGAGGTCAATGGCCATTGAGAGAGGTAGGGTCAAGTATCACCATTAGTAGGTGCAAAAATTCTTTGAAACAAAATCCTATGGGGATTTAAGAAAAAAAAAATCATCTGACAGGTGAGAACTGCTCATAACCCTTCACATTTAAAAGTCATTGGATAAAATGCATAAACAGTGTTAGGATCAAAGACCAGGCTCCAAGTCTCTTTCTCTCCCTTTGAGAGCTGAGTTCCTAGCTGCCAGCTGGCATAATCATGCTCCTCTTGCTTGCTCTTCCCAGCCTTGTGCTCTTTGCAGCATAGTCCACTGCTTCAAAAGACTCCCACTTCAAAAGTTGCCCACTTTGTATAAATTGATGGGTAAGAAATGCTGTAGCAAGGAAGGAAACCTGAGTTTGAATTTCCTGGGCCAAGGCAAAACTAAGCCTTACTCTTTTATTTTGTAGGCAAACGATCTCTTAGTGTACTATTTCTAGGCCCAACAGCAGCTCCTCTGCAGATGCCTTTCTGCTGGGAGAAAGATCTCTTCAGTTCTTACCAAGAGCAGTTTCTAGACTCTGGGTGCTAACTAAATGAAAATCTTTAATTCATACACTGAATCTCCAGAAAGGACAGGTCTGCAGTTGTACTCTTTTGTGTTGTATTTGTATTTTGTATGGAGCTCCCTGCTCAGTGGCAGGCTATCTGGATGGTCTTCGTAAGGGGCTTAGTTCTCCCCGTGCACTCCATGGAGAACCTGTAACTCAGTTACAAATTTCATTTTAGCATCTGGAAGTTAGGCAGTGCCACCACTGTTGGAAATCTGGCCACTAACTGTCTTGATGAAGGAAAAATAGAGACCCTGAAATAGTCAGAATTATAATTCAAGGGAGTTGGCCTTTCAGCTGCTCTTTTTAGGGTATTTTTGTTGAGCTGTTTTGCTTTTCCTCTTTTTTCCTTAGGCTTCTCTCCTAAAAACGAGATTCTGTAGTATTTTACTTGCATTAAAGGAAACTTGCATATAATTGCCATCTGTAAAAAGCAAAAGAAAACAATGCATAGTTAATATCCTAAATAGATGGGATTATATAGTGCAATGTTGCTCATTTTGAACTTGGACTGTTACAATTCAAGAAATGTGGCCTAACTACAACATGTGTGGTACGTATTTGTCTCTGAGAATCAGTTACAGTTTACTCACCCAAGAACTTGTATATTTACAGAATGTAAGCTGTCAGATACTATTGTCTTGAGATTCTTTACAAAAGACATTATTTGTTCAAGTTTAAGCTTGAACTTTGTTTAAAAAATAATCATTTTTAGGGACTCTGTCTTTAAGCACGTAGCCACTGGAAATTGTAATCCTGATGGAATTTGGTGTTTTTCATTTGTTGGCCCTGGCAGCTGTGCATTAGTAAAATAAATAAATTAAATAAACAGCAACATCTGTTCCAGTCACTAGGGGCTTATTGCTGGAGTTATCTGCATCGGGTGGGAGGAGAAGCTCTGGTAGAGGAGTCCTGCTTTCCAGAGCGGAGATCAGTGGAATCACTAAGAATAAATATCTTGACTTGTGTGACCTGTGGGAAATATCTCACCTGCCAAATGATGACTTTAACTAGTATTAAAAGTCAGAAGGCCTCTAGCATCTACTCTGCGTTATTTATATGAGTATTACGTTTAAGGAGCTAATATGGTATCAGTCTGTCTCTTATGTAGTTGAGAAGCAAAGCCTGTTGTCTTTTCTTTTAGTTAATTACTCTTGGCTCCAAGACACCTTTCTCTCTCTCGCTATAGGAATAGTATGTGTGTGTGTGTTTGTATATATATATGTGTGTGTGTATCTATCTATCTATATATGTATATATATATATATATGAATAAACACGTAATTCTCTGTGTGCATATTTGTGTGAGTGGGACAAGATAATACGCATATGACCTTGCATGCTGTAGTCAAGGCACCTCCCTGTTTTGTTTTGATAAACTAAGCAATGAACGTACTGGATAGCTGTGATGCACAGGCAGTAAAACTAGGTGATCTAATAATGCCTCTGGATTTAAACTCCATGCATCTCTCCATAAACAAATCTGGGAGAGCAATCACAAAAATAGGTATTCCTATGCTGGTGTTGCTACCTGTTAAGTTACCAAATGCTCTGTTACAATTTTTAAAAAGGTGCAAAATAAATTCTTAATCAGCCAGACACATGTAACTTGCCAATTCTGTCAAAATCAGCTGGGAATGTGATAGACAGCTATAGGAGAAAAATGGCAACATGAACCGGAATGCTTCACTTCCCTTATCGGAATCCAGAAACTCAAACAGAAGTGGCTTACCAGGGTTGCAACCATAGGCAGAAATACAGGCTAATTAATAAACATTAGAATTGGAAGGAAAAAAATGAAGTTTATAGCCTTCTTCTGAAGATAATTGTGCTGCTGAAGTGCTGTAGTTGTGTACTGCGTGGTTGTTTCAGTTGGCAAGATCAGATTTCTGTGAAACTATTTCTGTACTGAGTCCTCAGCACTTCAGAGTTTATGGTAGTTAAGCTGTTCTTAGAGGGAGCCTGAAACTCAGAAGAGGGCTCCCTTGGACAGAAATGGCTTGCTTCTGGGAAGGTAACTCCTTCCCCACCTTCTTATGGGTCTTGTGCAGACATCTCTTTGGGTCTGGCCATAGCAATCAGAGACTTGCAGAAACACGGAATCCATCAGGTTGGAAGGGATCTCTGGAGGCCACCTGGGCCAAGTCCCTGCTCAGAGCAGGACCAAAGAAATTGCTCAGGGCCTTGTCAAGTCTGGCTTTGAGTATCTATCTCCAAGGATGCAGAATCCGCAACCTCTCTGGGCCCTTGTTCCAATGTTTGTCCGCCCTCGTGGCAACAAAGTTTTTCCTGATACAGAGTGGGAATTTTGTAACTTGTGCCCGTTGCCTCTTGTCGTGTCACTGGGCACCTTTGATATAAGCCAAGGGCACGCTGCTGACTCGCATTCAACAGAGCGGCTTTCTACCTAGTCGGCTTCCAGCCTGCACTGTTGCATGAGGTTGTTCCCATCAGCCCACTTATCCAGGATGCAGTGGTCCCTCTGAATTAGCAGCGTATCAGCTGTGCCCCGAGTTTGGTATCATAAGGTTGCTGTGTGTGCAACCCATCCCATCATCCAGGCATTTATTAAAGGTGTTAAACAGTACTGACCCCAGTATCAATCCCTGTCTGAAGGTGCTGCAGTAACTGACTGCTAGCTGCATTTTGTACCATTGATCACAGCTCCCTGGGCTCAATGACACAGCCAGTTGCAATGCCCGGCTTCCTAGGAAAGGCAGCTGTCAGGGAACATAATGCTTATTTCCTTAATTGTAATCAATAATAGTATGTGGCATTGTTATTCCCATAACACAAGCACTAGAGGGCAGTCAATGAAGTGACCTGACTGCAGGGTTAAAGCCGTGAGCAAGCAGGAGTAGTGGTAGTGTGAGCGATAGCAGCTGAAGCCTAGGAAGAGGTGTCAGCATGTCTTGCTAGTTCACTGGGTGTTGCAACGCAGTGCTTGTAAGTCAACAATGGGCTCAAAAGAGAGTGAAAAAATGAAGTACAGGTCCCATGATTATAGTTTACATTTTAAAAAGTACTCCTGGTGCTACCTCTGGCTCAGAAAGTTTCTGAACTGCTTATTGCTGGAGACAGAGGTCAATTACCCGATGTTCATCCTCTTCCCATAAGTATGTATTATTCGCTGTTGCAGAAGATGGGACATTGAGCAGGGCAGACCCATCTGTGTGAGCTGTTATAGAGGACTTCCATCTCTTTTCAAATTAAAAAGATGAAAGCATCAACAGGCTGAGTAGTAGGGAGATAGATGTTGAAGGAAAGAACATGTTGAGTTTGTTTTGATATCTAGAAGGATGTGGAGGAGGTTGGAGGTTCCCACTTTCTTTTTCATCCTTTGAAAACATAAATTTAATGTAAGCAGCAGGTGCAGAAGAGAAAGGAGTGGAATATGGTCTACTTAGAGTAATTGTTAGAGCTCTGGGAAGAGTTACATTTACCAGTTCTCTCTGCTTTAAGCATTGAATGTCAGCCAAGTAAGTCAGATGGATATGTGTGGGGAAAAGGGGGATATGTGGTAATCTGAAGGAACATGAGTATGCCAGCAAAGGCTGCTTCAACTTTGTGTGAGGGTGCTTTTCAGTTTCAAAACTATATCTCAGTCTGATATGTAATTTTCAAGCTTGCTGCAGTGACAGCTATTCATGAAAGTACAGTGCAGCCTATATTTGATTACTAATTGGTTGGCATTTCTCTCTCCACTTTTCTCAATTTTGTATTACTTCTGGTCAGCAAAAAAAAACCAGCAATATGTGGATATCACAGATACAGAAATCAGGAATTGCAGCATGAAGATATTTATTGTGTAATAATTAAATTTGGTAATTGCAGCTATTTGAAGTGTAACTATATATGGTTCATATCAAATAATTATGTTTTTTTAAGCACAATGAGCTATATAATTTAGTAGCATGGGAAATAACCTCTTAAAAAGTTGCTGTGGCTAATGCTTTTTTCATACTGATTTTATGCCTGCAGAACTTCACCAGCTTTAATGGAATTAATCCCAATTTTCATTTACATAAATGCAAAGAAACCTCAGCCTGACTTTTACTTTATATAGTGTTTCAAGTGTGCTTGAGACTGCTAAGCCCACTTAATTCCACACAAAATTAAAGTTTAATACAGAGCGATCTAATTGTTCTCATTTCACACATAAACCTCTGTGGCAAACAACAAAACAGACAATGATATACTGTTCTTTGACATTTTAGATTTACAGTACTGGTTGATCATTCAAAGGCTTTTGAGCTGTATTTTTATCAATGAAAAGTCTGTGAAGCCCCTTGACTGAAAATCAGCTGGTATTAATGTAATCCTGTCCACTAGCTTCCATAGCTGATGGAAGTACTAACTGCCTGTATCAAAGGGAAGGAAAAGCATTTGCTTTTTAAGACATAAATCAAGCATTCGTTTCTTGCTCTTTGATCAGTTTTGCTTATGTAGGCACGTAATCTGACCCCCTTTGCCAGCTAATTTTCAGACTCTCTCCTCTCCTTCCCCTTACTCTTCAGCTTTTATCAGGGCCAGATTTTTTTTTTTTTTTCTCCAGGGAATAGTCATGCCTCATTCATTTTTCTCTCTGGTGTTTAGAATCCCTGTTGCAAAGTTTAAACCGTTACAGCACACCCACCTCTTGGAACACCAAGTGCATCCTTTTTTTTGTTACTAGGCTGCCGCACCATGGCCATATGCATAAACTACAGTTTTCGTTCCACTGAAGTAAACTGTACTGAAGGGGTTTCTGTGAATGTGTGATAGAAAATTGGGGTTTCGTTTCTTGATTTGGTCCAGGGAGAGTGTTATTACCTTACAGAGGACAAACTGAAAGACTACCATTTTACCAGTAGGCACCGACCAACCTGATATCTTAAGTATGTTGCAGACTGTCTTTTTGATTGTTAATACTGTGTATACTCTAGTATCCTAACATGTAATTTATCACTATGCTGCTTTCCCCGGCTGTTAGGGGTAGAATTCCCTAAATCAATACTATTTTGAATTGGATTTTCAAGTGAGAGAATATTCAATCTTTTATGCCAGTAAGCAAAGGGATATACTTTCAAAATACCTTCCGTAAGAAATCAAGTAGATGCTTCAACGGGAACATATCTGGTGTCCTTCATAAGTATGAAGTTTTGATGGTTTTGAATCTGTGCAACAACTAAGTCATGGAGGTGAAGCAAAGCGTGTTTCAAATGTAGAGCCCGATATGTAGCCCTACACAGTGGTTTAATATGGGTTAAAGGGGCAAAAAGTTTCCATCCAAGCTTTTATTAAGAATTTTTTCACTTACACGAGGTTAAAATACTCTGCCTAATAAGTTATTATATAAGTCACTGTTTTGCCATCTGCTTCTGAAAATGGAGAGGATCGAAAGTTAGCAGATGTGCTTTCTGGAGTACAGTGAGTGAGCTACAGATTTGTTTGCCCATAAGCACTTCTGCTCAAGTTCTACAATGTCAAGACCTTTCACAGCCAGAATTCACATTGAAAATGGTAGGAATGGCACTGCCATTCTTTACAGTATTATTCCTCATCCTTGGGAAATTTTGCATGTTTCTGTTCAGAAGGTGGGATAAGAACAAGCATGAAAGCACTGTTAGCACACTAAAGCTATGAGGAAAACTCCAAGGCTGATGGAGATTTAATTTCTTGTAGACGTTAACTTCTAAAGGATGTAGTCTCCAGTGGATCTCATGTCAGTGACCATCAGTTTCTACATAACATATCGTAAGGGCTTCAAAATTATAGTTTTCTCTATAACCAATACCTAGCATTTGAAAGCAATCTGAAAAACTAAAAGACCAAAGCAAGGAAACTCACTGAGGTGAAAAAAAAAAAAAAAAGAGAGAGAGAGAGGTCTTATTGGCCACAGTAGCCCAGTAGCTTGAAAACAAGCTAAAAAAAAAATTAATATGTATTTTCCTTTAAATATTCTCCTGTATCCACTTGGGGGGTTGCTGGAGGGCAGAAGGGAAGGAGGATTGTTAAAAATTAAACAGCTTGCTCTTACTAAAATAAAAATCCATCATACAGTCATCATTGATTTAAACTAAATCAAGTGCTGACTTTTGGCCATGTTAGTATAATTGTTCCAGAAAATCTCTATGGCATTTTAGTATTTAGTGTTAATGTAGATTAACATTATAACAAGGAACAAAACTTCTTAGAATAATATTCCCCAGGAAGTTCAACCCTAAGGCACGTTTGATTTCTAAACAGAACCCACTGTTAAAAGTACTGATTAGTTCTGCCAAAAAGGTAACAGTGCCTATGCCCTACTAAACCAAACTGTGATATACCTTAGGAGGCTCTGAAGGCCCCAGTTATATTAGATTAGTTATTATTAGTTATATAATATTCCCCATTTAGGAATATTACAAGTAAAACTTATTAGGAGCAGGAGATAGAGAAGGAAGGGGAGCTCATAAAACAGTATAAAGCAGGAGCTGAAAGAGAAGTTGGACAAGAAACAGCTTGGGTATGGGAACTGAACCAGTATAGAAGGAGATCAAAAATAACCTCATTTTCCTGAGTATTTCTGCAGCAGTCAGTGCAAGCAAGAGCAACATAAGAGGTGTGGCTTAAAACCATACACTGAAGTTGCAAGTGTCAATATTGAAATATAATAAAAGTATTTTTAAAGAACGGGAATACCTGAATAGCTAGAGACTGGAACGCAGAAGAAAGCGCGGCTGCCCGAAGCATGATGCAGGCAGCACAGGAGCCTCCTCTGCAGCTTATTTGTCACAGCAGACGCACCAGGGTCCCTGGAGAACCGACTGGTGCCGTGTGTACAAACCTAGCCAGTGCTGCAGTGCAGCAGTCTTTGACACAGAGCACATACAGCTGAAGCACTGTCTACCAGCAAGGCTAAGGAGTGAGACTGAGAGCAGTAGACGGTGAAAAAACATCAGCAAAATTTCTGTTGGATAGCCCTTTGTCAGGTATATGCACAAAAAAAAAGTGTGCAGGGGCATACAGATAGCAAAAGCTAGCTTAGCTGTAGTTTCCAAGAATTGGTTCAGCTGTTGATTTAAGATGGTGAATTGAACTGCAAACCAGATCGGATCTTGTAACAGTCAACACAGTTTTTGAGCTGCTGTAATTAACTAAATGATTTCATTCTCATGGAGATATTAAAAATGTCCTTTCTGTACAGTATATTGTATTTTTTTCCTGAAATTTTTGCATAACTTAGTTGCCATTTATCATTTTTCTCCTACATTCTTCCTAAAGGGTTGGAAATCCCAGTGCTCTGTGTTCCAGTTAGGGATGCAGTCGGGCTGCAGCAGGACTGTATAGAGCATGATTTATGCTGCTGAATTCCAAACATAGCTATTCTCAAAATGTCACTGTCCGTTTGTTTTTACAACGGCATTGTATTACAGGCCTGTATTTAGTTGAAAACTTTTCACCTGTAGGTCTGTCTCTGCTCTCGAGACAGTAGGTGTCTGAAACTGATATGTGCGTGTAAAACAAAATAGCATGCCCTCAAGATAACATTTTAGAAATGTAAAAGCATTTGTTAATACTGCTGAGTGATCCTAATCCCGAGAGAGGGACCTTTTTTCCCTTATGAATCTAAATCATTCACAAGGGAAAAAGGCCAATAAAACCAAATCAAACTTAGTGTCAAGATGTGAAAATATAAATAACTGCTTTTACCTTATCTTTCTTTCCTCTTGTTCTGTTTACTAGAAGTTAGTCGGGCAAACAGATTCTGTGTATTTATTTTATCATAGTGTCCGGATGACTTAGTTATAACCAGAATCCTGCTGTGCCAAAACAGAAAGTGCCTAGAGAATACAGGTGTGGTTTTCCTGGTGTTTCTCCCTTGCCCCTAAAGACCTCGAGTGGCATTATTGAACTAACAAGACCAGAGCCCTAGAGAGGCAGAGTTAATTACCTGGTTGTGCAATCTCTAGTCAAATGCCATTTCACATGTCTGACAGTTTCCGCATTCAGTGTGTTTCCTTCCTCTAGTCTGTTTTTGTTGTTGTTTTTGTTGGTGGTTTTTGTGTGTGTTGCTTTGTTTTGTGATTTTTTTTTTCTTACCTGTTTTGACAGTGAGCAATTCAGTGTGGGAGCGGTGCATCGATACGGTACCCAACATGAAAGGGACCAATCTGAAGCTCATTGTGTCATTATAGTCACACTAATAAATTCTTTAGCTCAGGTACTCTGGCTAACTTGATCAGATTTTACTAGATGTAGTTCCTCACAGCACTTCTTTCTCAGTAATATTCTGGCTTAGTGGGGAGGAGAAGATGAGAAGGAGCAGGGCACCCACTACTATACTTCCAAAATGATGGAGGTCATGGTCAGATCCAGTTAAGAACAAGAACTCGAGAGACACTATAGTTATATCCCTGTCAGCTATCCAATGCTCTGTCCTCTCTCACCTCAGATCAAGTTTTGCATTGAAATAATCTCCTGTCTTGATTTTCCTGCTTTGTTTAATTGTCTGTATTGTTTCCTTCCATTTCTTTTCATGTTACATTTATTAAGCTATTTCTTTTCCTGTTGGCTTGACTGCAAAAGTCTTATATTGAATATGCATGGAATCTACTACAACCTTCAGGCACTGGTGAATCTCCAATACTGTTATTTATAATAGATATTTTGTGGACACTACACACACAGTAGTAGTAAATTTATTGAAGTGTAAAGAGAAAAACTGCTCAGTACAATGCAATGCTTCAGGAACACATTTTGGTATAGCTCTCAATCACACACAAACATGAAGTTATACTGTCTGTCATAAACGAATTGAATGTGATAAATTCTGAGAGCAGTATATTAAGTCTAAGGCTTGAAAAGCTAGCCACTGTCACAGTGCCAGCTTCAGGAAGCTGGCTTGATTTTCCTTTGGTTTGATATTTAACAAATTGCCATGAAATTATGTGGGTGTTCCTTTCTTTTTCTTCAAAACACTGCTTTTTGAAACTTTGCTCTTCAATATTTTCTGTGCACATCCTAATGGATAAACATTCACATCTCAGAATTTCCCACAATTGTCAGAAATTGGCAGCTTTGTTGTTTGTTAGAAGAGGCAAAGGACTGAAATGGAATGGCATTATTGCCCCATAATT
The DNA here is from genome assembly GCA_013399115.1 of Anseranas semipalmata. Taxonomy (NCBI): domain Eukaryota; kingdom Metazoa; phylum Chordata; class Aves; order Anseriformes; family Anseranatidae; genus Anseranas; species Anseranas semipalmata. Next base: position 1,078,221 of record VXAA01006535.1, on the reverse strand, counting down.
GTGATTTCATCAAACGAGCCTGCAAGTCTGGAAAATGCATAGTTCTCTCTTTGGATTGCTTCAACATTGGATGCGTTTTGTGGGTAATGTGAGTACTTACATGCCTGATCCAAAACCAGCTGAAGCTGGCAGAAAGACTCAATTGTTTTGGTTGTAATTCTTTGGAATACGTGTTCTCATCTACTGATACGGATTAACATAGGTATACGGAGATTATCTGTGCCAAGCTCCTGTTCCATCCTCGCTGCCAGATTACAACTCAGGGAAAGCACTCCTGTTTTTGCTGGTTTTCAAATAGGAAACCCAATCTTGAGGTAAGTGGGAGCCAGCCAAATTAGGTAAATGATGCATCGGCTGGAAGACTACAAAAGAATTTTTACACTGTGTGTCTAGAAGCAGGATGAATGAATTCATAGCCTTAGGGGAGGGTAGGCAAGATTAGCTTTAAGCCATCCCTGTACTCCTCTGATGCTGTGTCGCTCTGCAACCTGAATTGGCCGCAAGCTTAGGGAGTCTGTACCAGACCGGTGCTGAAGTTCTGGCTCTGACAGCTTCCATGGGCCATATTTTGCAAGAGGCCTGTGAATAAACAGCCTTTATGCTCTTTTTTACACCACCATCAGCAAGGACTCCACCAACTGCAGAACACTCCAACTTTCTTAAGGGGCATAAAGTGGATAGAGCACATGTGATGATATTTACTGTGCACAAGAGCTACTTCACTTTTATTGAGACGCCCTAAGTAATTTTTATGAGGCTCGCTTACCAGGAAGCGGTGTGCTGACACATCTCTGTTGCCACCGTTCCAGTTCACCACTGAACTGGCTCCCTCAAAAATACTGGAGAAACGCAGAAGACGGGACACCCGAGGCTGTGGTGAAACCTATGCAAAACTTCCTTGTGATCAGTCTGGATCAATGTGGGCCCTGCAGGCTCATCATAAATGAGCTAAAATATTTATTATACAAAGAATAAATACATAAGCACAACGTTTTATTGCAGCTAACAAAAGATTAATGTAACTGAGATAAAAATGAGGAATTTGTCAACTGTGTAGTTGACAGCACAAACATAGGTATTGTGATATCAAATATAAAGCCAGAATTTCTGTGAATAACAAACATCTCAGTCTCTCCCTTCATGCTTTTTATTTCCTTGATTAAGTTATTAATGATAGGGGAGTGTTTGGGGGTGTTTAGAAGCCAGAAATGAACTAGAATTTATAGAGCAATTTTGTTCTGACCCTCCCTTTTCTACTGACACCCCTTGCTCCCTTGCTTCCACCACCCTGTTTCTGTTCCTTAAAACTGCTCATCCTCAAGGTGATCATGTCTCTGTCCTTCTCCAATGAAAAGTCTTACGAGATAGTCCCCCTAGATGGTTTCTGATTCTACCATTGCTCCAGATTCCTCAGTAGCCCTTAATAATAGTGATACTTCTGGTAGCCTGCTTGAAATAAGCTTCCAAGTAGCATGTGTGTATAAGCCAGGTTGATTGAAGACAAAGGTAGTATGAGAACTGTATGGCCTCTTAATGAATAATTTCAACGTAAAAGATTCAAATCAAAAATCAAGTCCAATGGACACCGTTTTAAAACATTTTCACTTGGTCCAGTAGAATCTGTTCAGTTTTTTTTTCTCAGGAGTGCTACGAACTTCTGTTTTTCCTATTTCTTCCTGGCTCACTGTTTGTGTTCTTATATCACTTCTCACAGAAAAAGATTGCCTCTTGGAGAGTTCAGTTACACATGCTGTTCAAGTGATCCTGACAAGGATGGATGGTAATAAAAATTGTCCATCCTTTGAACGTGATTTGGATTACACTGCAGAAATTACATGTCAATATTGGATAGAGCTGTATGGGGGATATACACAAGAAATATAGGGTTATATGTGCACATGATTTGTCATTCTCCTCTTGACACCACTCACTCTACATGCCTCTTCTTTATTTATAGGCAAGCAGCATGCTGACATTTCAATATTCCTTCAGCTCAACAGTTCAGAGTACAGTCACAGCAAGAAAAGCAACTTGTGTAACCATGAATAGCCTGAGATTCATTTCACTGGATTTCCCAAGAATTTAATTTTAAATTGAAAGGTAAGCCACAGTGTTAATTTTACAGGAGTTTTGAAAAGGGGAGGTCACGTTTTAGGAAAATTAAAAGATGTATAAATGACATTCAGAAGATAGTAGAGACTGGAAAATGACATAATAAATTCCATTTACGTTTTAATAGTAATTGCAGGAGACAATGGATGCAGTCCTGTCAGGCAACATGAAGTTTTACTTTATCTAGTGCTGGACTTTAATTAGATTACAAGGGCTAGAAGTCAGTCTTAGCTTATTCCTATGAGTTGTGTGTTTATTACTGACAAAAACAGGAATGATCATGTATACACAAACACACATGCAAATATGTGACACAAATAAAAGTTGTGCTGTTGTACTTAGAAGGAAGAAAAAGGTGTAAGAATTGAAGACCTCAGTTAATTTCAGTTAACATGCTGGGGTACTGTGATCATGGGTATATTAGAAATACCAGTGATGATTTTCTGTTTCCCATGCCCCCTTTCAGTACAACTTTTGTCATACATTAGTAAATCATGAACATTTATAGTTGTCCCCTGAAAGTTTTGACCTGGTAATGATACAGAATGAATACGATATTTATGCCTGGAGAAGACTATGACTGTTGAAGCATTTAAGAGTAAATTAGATGAAGATTCCATCTTGCAAATAAAAAATGTTGGTATTTTAAGTTAGCAAGAACCATTGAACTCAAGCAAAAATTCACTTCCTGGGGAGAACAGGAAGTGTATTTTAAGTGTTTTAGTTCATTAAGTCTATTTTTAAACTCCCAGGGAAAAACTAAGCCTGTGGATTTTCAGAAGTCGTGAACAATTACCAGAAAAAAAAAAAAAATCAAAATGGAAACATTCAAGCATGTAACTTTTCCGCTTGCTAACACACCAGGTGTAATGTTAGCCCATGTGAACCTGTCTAGCTGGAAGCAGTTACTTTTTTTTCAACAAGACATTTTTCATCAGGAAACAAAAGTAAAAGTCCTGCTACGCTCAGAAATCTCTGGTTCAGCCAAGATTATGTCAATATTGTTGGGCTTCATCTGTTAACAACTTGCAAGCTGGAGAATTAATAACTAGACTTAAGTTGCCACTATTCACTAATGACGCTGGAACGTGACCTGCACACCTAACCAACCATGAATAAAAAAGAAAAAGCTCAAGGCTCATTTACAACAACTGTCAAACTAATGTATTTTCTTTAGTGCTAATCCAAAGAAGGATCAGCCCTGGTGCTGCAGCAGTATATCAACATTCAGCAAGTGTAAGCATCAGGGTGAGATGAGAGACAGTTTACTCCAGAACTTCTCAATATTTGTTTTCCTTTTGCTATAAACTTTTCAAATGTCTTAGTCTAGGACTGGCTGATAAGCCCATCTTAATCCCCTTGGAGAGCTGTGTTTCGTATAATTGTGTGAGATGGGACGAAGGTTTTATCTGTATATTTTACATTCTCCTTTTGCAAATTTTTGCATTCCTTTCTGACTCTTAAATCATTGCTTTGATGATAATAATTGTGTATGCCAGAGCTACTAGAAAATTCCACATATTGCTGCACAGATGACACGCAAAGAACAGAGTAGCTCAAACCCACCTCCTTTATATGCACACCTCCAATGTGAGCAAAAGGAGGTGTACTGTAAACTTCAGAGCTGAATTCTAGATCAAAACCCATGTTTGAATTATGTTTTCAGTTAAATCAGAACATCTCACTCATTTTTTCTCAATTTCTAAAAGAGTCTGAAATTGCTGTCCAGATATGAATTTGGGGCTTGACCACATCTGTACATTTTCAGAATATAAGGGCTGTGTTGCAACTGTGAAGGCATCTTTTGCTGTAGAGTAATGTCAAGCTCTCACTACAAAGTTGTCCCTATATCTTTTGCTCATTCACAGATGATAATCTCTGCCTCAAATTTCACAGTGTATATAACTCAGACTATCTGGCTTGGACACAAAAGCTTTAAGCAAAGGTGTAAGAGAAGCTTTTACTGTGATTATAGCTGTTTACCTTGCAGTAGAGATATAAATTAAGCTACAAAACACTGGTTTCTTCCAGAACACTCCCTCCATTTCCCTTGTGGACAGACAGATGTTTCTAATATTTCCAAGAAAGAACCATGGAACGACTGGCTTTATGGTAGGATATTCTACCCAAAGTTCTAGTAACATCTAAAGGAAGAATATACTATATTTGAAGCCACTCGCATACTCTAGGCTCTGGGCCGTTATGTGGAATAAAATTTTCTCTGAGAAAGCTGTTTCAGGTCTGATAGCCTGGCTCCAGCACAGTGCTGAACACATGAGTTTTGTGAAGGCATCCCAGAAACTGATTCTGACACTCTTCCTTATTTTCCAGACCATTGAACTCTTACTGATGTGGAATTGAATGCTGTAGAGCTCCCTTAAAAAGCTTCTGGCATTTAAACAACATAGAAAGAAAGGAGTTCACGGTAGATATAAAACCTTTCCGTAAAACAGATCCTGTACTGATAAAGTTACTTTGAGATGAGCATTTATAAGATTTTGTGCATGAAGGCAACTTAGTCGGCCAATGGGAACAAGAAGAAAGAGCGTGAAAGCACAGGTAAGTGTGTCTCAAGTTCTTTGTATCTTACTAATTCCTGAATGCTGCTTCATGTCCTTGGAAACAACAGAAATCTATGTAAATTGGAGTGAGGCCCTTTACAAAGAGAGGAGGAGTAGCCCATACCTCCTCTCCAGGTGTAAAAACCCCAGGAAATTCTACTCAGGCTTATCTCTGCCTTTTGTGCTTTCCACACTCCTAAAGCCTTTTGCTCAGCAGGCCCTTGAAGAATATGGCATTTTCTTTGAGCTAATGAAGTTGCAAAAAGCAGCTGTAAGATAGGGACTGGATGGGCTGTATGTCTTGGAGGAAAGAGTGCAGCTTTTTTTCTGGGTAAAACATTATGAAGAATAAACAGTATGAGTAGCTACCATCTGAGAAAGGTAGAGATTTGGGGCAGGCTAGAGGAGTTACGGTATATATGCATTGTGGAAGAGTAGAAGAGACTATGGTGATGTAAAATGTTGCAGAAAAGAAGATGTGATAGAAGTCTAAAATAGTTTGAAAATCACTCTTTAGGGAAAGTATGAGCTGATTCAGTTTTCAGCTAGCAACTATTGTCTACAGATCTCCCTATCTCCCTCAGCAACTGGCTAGAGCAAAGCTCTGATACAAGATGTGAGTTTTCTCTGAGAAACTGTCCATGAAACTCCAGATTTTGCCAACAGTAGCTTGCATAAATACTGAGAACCTTCATTAGTCCAGACCTTATTGGGAAAGCCAGACATTTGGCAGACATTTGGTTTTCACTTATGTAACCAAAACAAAGGAAATTTGGTTACTGTTGTGCCGTCACATTACAGACTTTAACTTAGTGAACTTTTTTTAGTCACATGAATCTTTTCCTATTGACTGACGCAATCCTGTGATTACACTTGGTGAATATGGGAAAAACTTCCAAACCCTGTGAATGTGCATATATGCAAAGTAATAAGGAAGTGAAAAAATAGGATAGGGCCTCCGTTGCTGGACTATATTGCTAACAAACCTCAGCATCAAAGGGTTTAGCAAGAGGTCCGTTGTTGGCACTAAAAGAACAGATTGCTTTGTAGTTGCAATGTATGAAAAACATAAAACTATTTCTGGTAGTCAGAAGAAGGTGTAGTTCTGCAACTCATTTTCTCATCCATCCATCTAAACACTATAGGTATCTCCTCGATTACACGGGAGTTGTCAGCTCAGAAACTACAGTTATTTAAATAAGTACATATAACTGGAGTGCAGTACCCCTAAAAGCCTGGCAAAATAGATTCTTGAAAGCATGAGTATGAAATACATAAACCCCCTAGCGTAAGCCTCATTAGAGCCAGTACAGAGGCCCTGATGATGGGGATGCTTGCCATCATCTGTTCTTCTATTGACATTTAGTGTTTAGAGTAATGGTTGTGGTATAAAATTGAAAAAGACAGGACTGATACTATCAGGTAGGAGTATTTTTATTGTTCCTTAATTGCTACTGAGGTATGCAGGTCATTCCTTATCGGATTAATTGGAAAATAAATGTTTGAGAAAAACACTGCTGTATCTTGCACCATGTCTGTCTGTCTGGCTTAAAATGAGCAGGTGTTATCCAATATTCTGTCAAGGGGCCTAGCCAAGTACTCAATCAAAGCTATCAAACTGTTTTTCCATCTTCATCTCTTATTAAAAACAAATTGTTTTAAGAAGCTGTGTGTTGTTGAATGTACGACTGAAAGATGACTGTAACAGATCAAAATAATTTTTTAAAAGTTGGAAACCTGTAATGTTCCATTTGTAATAGTCTATTTTGAATTTTGAAAAACTTCCACATTAGAAAAATGTTTTCCCATTAGCAAACACCCATTAAGGTAACTAGACTATTACAACCTCATTAATATTAAACTTCTTGGCACTGAACTCACAAATTAGTAATTATCATACAATTATTTAATTGCAGAATTATCCTATTGCTGAATATTAACGTGCCTTTGTGAACACTTCTAGTGAGAGTGAACTGTGTGTCAGTGGTCAGCACAAGAAAAACATGACAGCATGCCTGACTGATCACAGGTGGTACTGTGGAAAACAAAATGAAACAAAACGAAACAGGAGACTGCTAATTACATATTAGACTCTGAAGATTATCCACATGAATGTCACATAGGTATCCTGTGAGAGGCAGTTTGCCCGCATTTCATGTCAGAAGAACGGAAGAAAACCAAATCAGAGCTCCTCATATCTGTAACCAGTTTCAGTACTCTGGGAAACCTCTAGATTTACTGCAATGGACAAATTTATGACTACGTTTCACCTTTTGAAAATTCTTTAGGACTTTCTTTGCTGTCTTCCCTAAGTTTTTCCCTTGTCAGCTCTTTGTACTGAAATGCAAACTGCAGCAGAAAAGCTGGACTCTCATCCTGGGGCTAGGTTTGTATATTCTTAGGTATTAGACTCACGTGTGTCCAATGTGATAATACTTCTTACATCATGCTGTTGCCAGCCTACTTAGCACAACATCAGCACTGTCCACTGATAAGTCTGCGGTTATAGAGTAAACATTAATACTTCAGGGCACAAACTATGAATCATTTTGGCCTTGACGGCCTCTCTTTCTAAGAAGCATTCACCTCTGTAGTAGCTCTTTTCCCTTCTATATTTCCTCACATTTTTCTACTTCTTTTCCTCATTCCCTTTAATCACAAAGGCAGTAGAAATAGATATATTTATTACCCCATGAGTGATAATTGGTAATAAAAGAGAAAAATACCGTTTGGAGATGTTTGCTAAATAACAAGATAGGAGAGGAAGGGGTGCTTTTAGTCCACTGAAGTTGGAAAAGTGCAAAAGTAATCAAAACTTTTAGTAAATCTAATTTAAAAACTGACAACTGTAAAAATCTCCCTCTGAATACATTTTGTCCACTTGACTGCCAGTCTTTTGGCAAATTGCACCATGGTCTCAAGTCTTTTTATTGGATTTGATCCTTTCATGCAGAGATCCTTCTCATTTTTTGAGAGCAATCTCAAATCCCTAGTTTCATGTAAAGGTAATTTCCCAGTGTTTCAATCAGAAAGGTCCTTATTCAAGGAAATCAATAGTCTTCTATTTTTATCGTCTTCACTCATCACAAAACCATCTACCTTTAGTCTGTCATCCTGCTGATATGATGGGAGCCACAAGCAGTTGTAACAATGCGAGGGAACCCACACTTAGCTGGAGACATTTCAGGAAGCCTGCACGCTCCTGATATGTCATTCTCCAGCTACATGAAAACCCATTGGACCAGCTGAAAACAAATGGAGATCAAATTATCAGATCTTGGCCCTCCACAATGTCTGTTTCCTATACTGGCTATAGCGCCAATGTCATTCGTCTATTGAACAAGATCCTTGTTAGGTTTACGCAAAACAAAAATAATGTTGTCATGTCCAAAGGCTACATTTTCCCTTTTGCAAACACTCTTTTTCATCCCTCGGATTTTTAAAAAATCTTTTGTCTGCATTCTTTTGTGGTCTGAGGCTCCTGTATCTCTGCCAAACACTGATACATTCATTGCAGGCTTCAGCTGCTTTGCAGAACCTGAATAGACATTGAGGCTACATGGGCGACTTCAATTAAGCAGTTCTATAGAGCTGATATTTTTTGTTGAAAAACAGTGTCTTTTTGCAGGGCCAAACAAAGCAGCAATTCCAGGGATGCAAATCAGAACAAAATACTTAAAAAATAATAACTGCCAAGGCAACTAATTGTGAGCGTTCAGCAGAGAATACAAAGACCCATTTACCCAATTGCTTCCTTCCTCTGCTCTACCGTTGTGAAATTCCAAGTATGTACATTACAGCAAAGATGCATATGGCGAAGTGGAATCTCAGTGAGAAATTTCCAGATTCTAACAGCTAGATTGCAGACTTTTTGAGACAATAAGATTTGTTTTCTTGGAGAAGTATAGCTATGAAAACATACAAAAGCCTTTTTATTCCTACGCACATGTACACAGCAGAGATTCTCACTGAAGTACAAGAATGCAAGTTTTTTCTTTCATCCTGCTTGTAAGACACAAGTATATTGTACTTCACACAGAGCTTCAGAGCAGCATATGCCACATGCTGATGTGTTCCTCTCAACTATCTCAGACTAGAGCAAGTGCTCTTCCTTTTTTTTTCTTTAACTTTTGGAACTTTCTTATTTATTTTTTTCTTTCCCTTTTTATTCCTTTTTGATAATTTCTATTGGTTTATTTGCTGAGAAGTAAAAGAGGAGCTTTCCTCTCTGAATTTCAGGAGAGAATTTCCTGCGTGGCTTTAATTTTTGCTACACTTGAAACTATTAGGTCCAGTCACCCCCCCACCAGCACCACCTTTTTGTTTCCTTCTTCCCCTGGGTGCGGCAGCATAGCAGAACTCTTTTTTGTGTTCCAATCTGAGCCAAATTATCGCAAATTACTCTGTCTGGCCTAGGCTATTATTAGATCAGCCAGCCACTCTGGTTGTTTTGATTATTTCAACAACTGGCTTTGCTGCTTGTCTAAAACCCCAGAAACACAGCTCTCTCCACCTAGAAACTGCTTACCCGGATACGGGGCTGTGTCAGAATGTGTCACTGGGACTGCTAAAGTGGAGCTGCCATTGATGCTCAGGAGCACTATGTCAGAGCCCCATTTATCTCCTGCAGGCTTGTTAAAGCCTACCTCCTTCCTAGGTATCTCCATTATTTTGCACACCTTTATCAGGTGTCAAGCCTGTGATGTGACGCTGCATTATTACCTGCTCTAGGGAACCTGCTGTGGCAGGGGGGTTGGACCCGATGATCTCTGGAGGTCCCTTCCAACCCCTGCAATTCTGTGATTTGATAAGGCAACCCTGAAGCTGTTGATGAACACCAACATAAACTGGAAGTGAGGAACAGCTCACACTCACAGTATGAATGAGTGTGGCTAGACAAGCACTCACTAGAAAGTAATTACTTGTAAGAAACGGAGTTCCAGCCATCCACCCTCTGTCTCTATGCCCTTAGAGTCCTTGCATATTAGCAGATTTTGCTGTTGAGAAAAGTGAAAAGGATGAGAATATACTATCCTGCATGTTCCTATATATTACCCTATATACACTTGTTCTACAGGCATTTAAAGCCAAAAAAGCCTCTAAGCTTGAATGCTTGTGGGATTTGCACACAGGCAGTGTGAGTATACCTACAGACAACATATCCTGAAGAACTCTACCTACTGGTAAGCAACCTCCTTCTGGAGGTATTATTGTGTGGGTTTTGCAATAAAAGGTTCAGAAATCCGATTCATGTATTTCATGCAGTGCTGCTTTGCATTTCAGTTTTGTTTAAATGCTGGCAATTTTTACTTGTTTCCAAGTAAAACTTGTCAGTTCCACGCATCTCTTGAATAACTCTTTTAGCTCTGAAACTCAGTCCCTGTCCCGAGTGCATTTCCCACTGACAGAGCTTGGTATACATGCAAGCTGGTGCTTCAGAGACTTCATCACATCTAGGTATCAGAGTGCTTCATCACTTCTAGGTATTGCACTTTCATTTGTACGTAGGACTTTCTCTGGGCACTTTTAATTGTGTCTCAGCCATATTAAGAACATGGAGGATTGTTCTTAATATGCTTGTTATCCATTTTTCCATGGTGTCCATATTTATCTCCTGTATAATTTTAGGCCCCCAACTGTTGCCATGTTTCTGTCTGGATCTTCATCTCCAGAAACCTTACTTTGGCTGTGTGATGCAAAGCTGGCAAAACTTGGGTTTTGATACAGTCTCAGTGAACTAATCTTACTCTGTGAACTCTAACCAACTCTAGATGACTGTCAACATTAAATGCACAGGATTCTTCCATACTCTATTATTTGATATTCTGGGGAATGTTTCCCTTAGTCACAGCTGGAATGACTCTGTTCAGCAGGTTTCTCCTAGACCTAAGATCTCTCCAAATGTATTTTTCAGTTTTATATGCTTGGAAACCTTTGTGTTAATTTTATCAACAGCATCAAAAGAAGGTTTGATTCAATTTTCCGGACTCTTCAAACTTGTATAATGTTCTATCATATATTTCTGATTTTTTCCTTCCTTGGTAATTTGCATGATAGCAAGCTTCCCTCCTCTCTTCCCCTCCCCTGCAGCGGTAAAACACATAGTATTAAAAGGATACATTCAGGAAGCAGAAAATGGATGGTCCTTGTCACTCTGTAGTTAGTGGTGTTTGGGGCTGAATACAAGTGCTGCATTTTGGCTTCACCGCAACGAACCAGAATACAAACAACACATCCTGTTTGTTTTACATGGGAGATTTTTTGTCTCATATGCACATGCCAGCAGCTTTACTCTCTTCTGGTGTTGTTCCTCGTACTTTTCATGTTTGAACTTCTTTTGTTGTTGTTGTTGTTGTTGTTGCAGGTGAGGCCTTGTGGCACACCCCTATAGAGTATCTGCAGCATCAGTGCACCACTGAGGAAATACATATCCAGTTTAGATCAAATACAAGGTGCTGATCTGGCGCTGGAATTTGTGAGGTGAGATCTTTTGGCCAACATGCAATCCACCCATGCAGAGGTCATCTGAAGCATGAGGCTTTTGAGAACACATACCTGTAGTGGCAGGTTTGACTTGTTTGTAATATGTACATTCAGTTTTATGCCTGGCCTTACGTCCTTTTATAGCGTTAAGCATTATGTCTTCCTAATGTATTACTATTATCTCACTGGAACACTAAACACTCGAGAGGAAGAAAAAAAAACCAAAACTCTTAAGGAACAATGATAGTAAGGTCAGGCACTGAAACACAAAGAAATGCATAGCCAATCATTTGTATTTATGTATTATGATACATTTTTTCTTCCTGCATGGTACTTTATTCAGTGCACAGAGTAGATGGTGCTTAGTGAGTCAGCACAGATATTGCTCAACATTAGGATTACTCAGTGTTTTGTTTTATCTTCCTGGCCTAATTTGTGGTCATATACTTTATTTAGTGTCCCTTATTCACCTGCTCTGAAGCTGAATTTCACTTCCTCATACACTTTTTTCAGTGATGCCCAATATGAAAACATTTATGACTTGGTTTTATAATAATGCTACGTGAAGAAACAATGTTATATTCTAGATATGGGCAAGTGAGGCCCAGAAAGAAAAAAATCAAACCTTAAACTACACCTTGAGTTTAAAGTGTCCAACTTGAAGCGCATCCAGATTTTTCATATCACTTCTGTGCTGGAAGTGTGTACCTACTGGTTTCAAGTGCATCCATAAGACCACTTCCTCCTGAAGTAGTTTAAATAACCCCAACGAACGCTGAGCTAAAAACTACATCCTCCAGGTCTTGAGTTAGAGCCAGCCATCATCTGCACGCCTTCCTTCGCACAGCGCTGAGGTGACGGACCACCCAGACCGCAGGGTTGGGCTGCAGTTCTTTACCCTACAGCAATTCTTTGACGCTGCCATCCCGTTTCTTTCTCCCTGTCCAGGTCTCCCCATCTTCTCAGGACGGAGCAGTGCTCCCGAGGACAACTGCCCAGCACGCAGGCAGCCCCCAGGCTGGCGCAGGAGCCCCCCGGCCCAGCCGCGATGAAACCCGAACCCCAAAACGCCCCAGATGGGCCGCTTCTGGGGCTCCCAGCTTGCCAGCCCCCTCACAGTAAGCAGCCTTTTCGTCTTCTTAAACTTTATTTATTTCAAAAGGGCAGGAAGACCTCTGGCCCCCCTCCCCTCGCCCGAGCCCCGCAGCGCGGGGCTGCTTGGGGTTCACACGCCGCCTGCCCTTCCTCCTCCTCGGCCTGCCCCGCTGGGTACCACCGACGGCTCGGTGCCCGCCGCGGCCCGGCGCTGCCCGGCGGCGGCCGCCAGGTACCTCCCCCCGCCGCCTCCTCCGCCCCCTTTTGTGGCGGTGCCAGGCGGCCGCGGGGCTTCCTGCTGACGCCGGAGAGCCGCGGATGGGCAGGAAGGGCAGCCGTCGCCTCCGCTGCCTTTCCTCCCGCCGCCGCCTCCTCCCCCTCCTCCTCCTCCTCCTCGCCCGCCGCCTCCCGGCTCGGCCCCGCTCGCCCCGCCGGCAGCAGCGCGAATCGTCGCGGGCAGGGCGCAGGTGCGGGGCAGGCCCGGGCAGGACGGGGCCGGGCGGCCGCGCTGAGGGGAAGGCAGGGG
>VXAA01006535.1:976712-1065357 GCA_013399115.1 Anseranas semipalmata | reverse complement strand
CCGGCGGGAGCGCGAAGCGCAGGGCTCAGTCAGCCCGGTGTCGCCCGTCCCGGGGGCTGCGGGGTGGAGGCGCGACGGCCTCCGCGCTGAGAGGGCGCGAGGGCTCCCCGGCAGCGAGTTCCGAGGCGACAACCAGGGTTTAAACTCTTCAGGTCACGGTAATCCACACGGTTTGGCTAAGCATCCGCCAGGCCAGCCACCACAGAGAGGTGGCTCCTTGCTGCTGTAGCCCTGGTGGCACACGCCATCCAGAAGCAGATCCTGCTGCAGGAGGCTCTGCCAGCCCGAGGTGTGATGGCAACCATGGTCAGCACGGAGCCTATCCCGACCAGCATGGGCACATGGGGTGGAACAGTTGGCACCGAGGTCTCGGTGTCCCATTGACTTGGGAGTAGCCCACGCCTGGTCATTGGGACTGGATTCCTGTGGGGGTTGGATCTCATCAGCAGCACTGCTGGAGCGTGTCATTCCAATCAGTTTCACCTGAAATGAATTCAGTTCGGGTGTGTCTGTACCACTGCCTAGCTTGAACCAAAAGCATGCGCTCTGAGGGTGATCAGGAAGTTCACTCTGAAAGCCTGCCCCTCCAAGCTAACGCTAACGTAGGCACGCATTGTCCACCAGCAGCACATACAGACATTTAAGATACCTTACAGGGAAATAAAATAAGTTACTGATTTTTCTTGTAAATGTCAAGGCGTCAAAGTGGAGGAACGTCCAGATACAAAAGTTGTTGAGGTGTAACTGTTTCCATGTAGGTAAGGGCAGCAGGCCTTGGCAAACATGAGGCAAGAACTAGCATGTGCAAGAAGGCACAGAGACAGGAGCTTGGGAGCAAACAGATTGGTATGGCTTTATAGGTACCCTTGGAGATTGCAGTAAGCTTTTATTTGATATGGTGAAATCTGGTGGACCCTGATAGCGGTTGAAATTATTTCTTTAATTCAGTTGTCATTGTTAATTGACAATCAATGCTTCTATCGCTTTTTCTGTCATCTCTAAGGTTACCACCTTATGCGTTTTCCTCTTCTCTCAGTGTAAAATTCCTTCCAGAATGATCTGTTTTCTTAAAGTCTGTTTCCAGGGAAAATATCAGCTACACTTCATATCTAAAGCTTAACTCCAAATATTCTGGCATTTAGTAATTATGATATAACCTTAACGCTGTAATAACTTTTACAATTCATCTGGTTTTGTATCCATTTGAACAACAGGAGTATTCCCTCGTGAATGAGAAAAACATAGCAATTTGAGGGCTGTCACTGCAGAGGAAAGCTTGCGGTACACGGGCCCTGTGGCTTCCCACAACCCTGGTTATGTCAGTGCGTTCCTGGGCAGGTGCAGGATTAGCAGCAGCCAGTGTGGCTTGGCACGTGTGCAGGGTTTCGCCTCATCGAGGGTAGGATGCAAAACCAGTGTTGGTTCCTGTACAGTTTCGTCAGTAGCTGAACATGCGAGCTGCTAGTTCTGATGTCTGTTTTTTAAAGCTGTTTCTTCTGGAGGTTTTTATTGGTGGAAAACATATTTGGATCTACAGTTTATGTACATATGTATATAATCTTTGCTTTCTTGCCGTGAAACAAAGCTTCATGTAAACTCTAGAAACAAACTCTGTTCCCAGAGTTTATCTTGGGTGAAATGCTACTAATCAGTAATAAAGGGCCCTTCTCTTCCTTTTTTTAAATTTTCATTGTTTTGTCCTGACAACCCCCCTCTGAAATGGGCCCAGCACTGTTTACCTTACCTAGTGCAAAGTAGGTGTGGATGACTAGCATTCTGCTTTGGCTGTCTCTCCTTCCCTCCGTCTGTTTGAAAGACTCCACAGTGGAAAGCAGGGCACAGAGACTCCCAGCAGAGTGTTCTTAAGGCATCCGTGAAGAATATCATGTGAGGTGGACGAGTTTGCTGTCCTTCCCTTACTTGACAGTTCCCTTATACCTTTATATACAAGCCCGTTGAAAAGAAGTGCATTTTTTGTGTATTATGTGCAGTTACAACGACAATATGGTGACATGAGTGTTAAATAACTTTCTGGGTATTTTTAGAGTTTAAAAAAAGTTGTTGTTGCATCTTAGCTGACCGTCAATTTAAGCATTTCAGTCTGTTAAACTAAATGCAAACGTGAGCAAATTAAATTTCTGATAATTTCAGCTTATGCGAGAAAGTAAGGGCAGTTGCTCACCTTTGTCCTCCACGTACAAGGCTTGCGTATGCAAAGTGAGAGGTAGTTGAAAGGTGAAAGTTCAGAAATGCTTCTGACTTACTAAACACTCGGACGTGTAATTAGCACTGTTTTATTGAAGGACGAGAACGCAGGACGTCGTTGACGAAGAAGCAGTATTTTCCCTGGGAGCTAGTCCCAGTTGTGCTACTGCAGATACAAGAGGATGAAGCAGCCTAAACTAACAGCTTGCTGCTGCTAGAGGGGTGATCCCTTTCCTGGGTCTGCACTTGTGCTCTCTCCTGTGTGTCAGCTCTGCTGCTTGTCCGACCTGCTGGTGAGCGAAGTCACTGAAGCTGTGGCTTTGTGGCAGCCTGGGCTGATCTCCCTAGTGGCTGCTGAGGCCTCTATTGGAGCTTCTTGCGCCTACTAGGACCTGCACCAACCTGTTCGGGTGCACTGGCCCAGCAGAAAGCTATGTTTCTTGTTCTCTTTGGTGGATGACATTCTGCTGATTCAGCTTGCTGGAATGGTTTTGTACAGGTTCTGATGATGTTGAAGCTGGCACAAAGAAGAGAGTGGGAACATGCAGCCAGAGGGAGGTAAGATACTGTGCCAGCCAGGAGCTGGTTTGGCTTAGGTTGCTGTGAAACTGTAGCCTGAGCTGTTAGAAATCTACTTGAGTGTTTTTTTGGTGTGTTTTTCTTTTTTTTTTTTTTCTTTTTGTCTGTATTAGGGAGTTTCTTTTTTCTTTTTCTGTCTGGTTTAATGAGCTGAAGAGGCTTGCTGAAGCAGTAGAAAAGCATCAGAACTGATGTTAGAAGTAGGGAATGACAACTTGGAGATATGACCAGATGAGGTGTGCGCAGAACCATCCTTGTCCACGGCAATCATCTTAGATAGCTTAACCCTTTTGTATGACTGCCTGTTCACCCCACTGCGTATCGTGCCAATGGCAGAGTTTTCTCTGAATTCAAGAAAACTTTTTAATTAGCATGTTCTGGAAAAACTGGGAGAAGATAACAAGCAGAGCAATTTGAGAATCTTCTAATAGAATGACTTTCTCTTTGAGAAAATGCTGATTGCTTGATTTGTATTTTTATATATAATTTCCTTAAGTGATAGGGAGGAGAACTAGGATATATTCTTTAAAAATTGAGAAGAATAAAAATAGCCGCATAGGTTCATTAAACTGAATCGCCTAGCCACCTGCTGTGGGAAAGGAAGCCAGTCTTGCAGGAAACCTTTTTTTTTTTTTTTACTGCAATATAAATGAGTAAAATAATGTGATAGATTTCTATCCTCATGTTGCATGTTTCTGCCATACACATTCTTACTTAGGGAAGTCATGGATAACACTGGATTTTTACTGGATTTTTTTTTTTAATTTAGAATTATAGTATTTTTATTTATTTATTTTAATAATAAAGTGACGTCAATAGTGAAAAACAAAACGAAAACCAACCAAGCAACCTCTTTCCCATAGACTTACAGTCTTTATCCAGTCTAACTTTGGACCTTAATCTGATGTACGTTCCTATTTTGATGAGCTTTTTATTTTGTGAGTACAGACTAAAATAAGTGGACTTACAGGAAACTTTATGGCAAGTATAGTAAATCTTAGTTATGAAATGCATTGGTTAATTATGTACCTGTGCACAAAAGGCTTGCCACATTAGGAGTGAGATAGAATCTCAGTGTTCTGGTATTATCTAAAGAGCACATGAAATTTTTAACATGTTTAGTATCTGTATTATTTCCCTTTGAATTCTGGTTAGTGTTCCTGGAGAAAGAGTAGTCTGTTATGGATGTAGCAGATGTTTCCTTACTTAAAAAATAAAATAAAATTGCCAAATATAGAAGTCAGTAATGAAATTTATTTGAGTTCATAATGAAGAGCTATTGTGATTTGTACTTTAATGTGTGGTTAAAAGTATAGATGGTCAGTAATACAAGGAAAGGCTTTGACTTAATTTAATACTGCTCTTTTTTATCATAAATGCTTGTCTGTGGTTTGTTCCTACATAGTGGCTGTAAATTTTGCACACAACTTCTGCTATGCTGGCTGAAACATCCCTGGTTATTTTTCTGTTTCTGTTTTTCCACAACATTTCAAGTGTTTTCTGGAACTTTTTCAGCTCTAGTGGGCAATTTTAGATTACGGGTGAGATTATCTATTTTTGGTTGGTTGATTGACAGAATGCTTTGGTTTTTAGCCAAAACAAGATCTAGTTCACAGTTGGATCAATTCTTTACACTCCCACAACTCCCACATCAAACTGGTGCTGACTTGTTTTGGAAGCTGGGAACAATGAGCTGTATCCAATATAACAAATTAAGGTTAAATATTTCCCTGCTCACATGCTGAGAAATTATGGGGGTACATTTGTGTAGTGTGGCTGATGAAATTCGGTGAACAGTAATTTGCAGGCATTACAGACTTTTTTCAGATAAGAATTTGATACAAGAATGCTCAGCAGTTGTTCCAAAGTTAACACAAAATGTGTGTTCAGTCTTGAGAAGGGAAAAATAAGATGATCTGAGATTCTTCAAGAAATTCAGTGTGAGACTGATTAAGTGATGATCTCCTTTAGGGTTCACTTTATTGTAACATGAACAGCTTGACCACAGCAGCTCCCAAGGGGTGCCTGTGACCCTGGGCAGAGAGAAATTGTGGTGAAGAAAAAGGTGTCTCTAAGAATTAGATGCTGCGTTACTGTAATCTTAACTAAACCTTTTATTTAAGAAGCAGAAAGATTTTCTTCTTACGGAACATTGTTCAGCTGGAAACTTCGTCATCTTCATGTCTGTGTCCTTCAGTTCTGATCTGGAAATTGTTCTGCTTGTGCATAGTGAAAGTGACCATTTATCGTCTGTTATTCGGAGGAAAAAAGATAAACCCGACAGAACAGATCACCTGCCTTGAATAAATGCACAAGGTATAGCTATGATCTGCTAGTCTGTCCATGTGCACACAAGAAGCCCTTAAAAAAAGGTTGAGGAAGAGAGTTTAGTGGTGTTGGTTACTTATTTAATCAGTCAGATCACAAGTTCAAAATGTCATAGGGTTAATTGCCAGCTGGACATCCTTTACTTCTTTCTCTTGGGATTTGGTCTCTTTTTTGTTTTTGTAGTCCCAGTGCAGGCTCAAGGACTTCAGTCTTAATAATTATTTGAGGCACCACCACAGTAAAACAATTAAAATTTAAAGAGCACAAATAAGGTAATTCTTATGTAATAATCTTGAACTAGTGCTAATATGTAAGTATTAAAAAGATTACCTGATTAAACCTTTTCCATAACCTATTGAAGTTATTGTACACATTTCCACTAAATTTCATAGTCTTTGAATCTAGCTTGCTTGAGGTAAATATAAGACGCTAACTAAAGCTTTTGTGGAAGATAATAACGTAGCCCTTATGTGGAAATTCATCATCCTTTCTTGAAATTCAAGTGTACTGTCAGTGGCAAGAAAAAACTTCTTGCAGTTACTTGGGCAAGAGCGTAGACTGAACCACAAAGAATGTTGTGTCTTCTGAAGAAACAATCCTTCTAAAAATAAAAGCTGCTCTAAGGAAAATAACTGAATAATTTCTGATAGTCAACAGGGTGTAGTCTTTTCCTAGCCAAGGAAACTGTAGAAGGACAAATAATAATAAAAGACTTAAGTGATGAAATGGATCTTCTTCGCTTAGGTTATAGCCAAAGCAGGACACAAAAATGAATCATTGTGTAAGGAGTGGTGAGATTATAGCCAAAGAGAGTAACCCATTGAGTTATGATTATCCAAAACCATGCTGTTAACTGTATGTTGCAATCAATCACTTCCTGTCAAGGTAACAAGTAATAAATCAGGGTTGTTGCATAAAGAAAGGGGATGGACAGCAAAGGGCAGAGTGAGTCATAACGTCAGCGCGAGAACCTTGAGCAACCTGGTCTAGTGGGAGGTGTCCCTGCTCAATGGCAGGGGGTTGGAACTCGAGGACCTTTAAGGTCCCTTCCAACCCAAGACATCTGACGGGTCTAAG
The DNA here is from genome assembly GCA_013399115.1 of Anseranas semipalmata. NCBI lineage: Eukaryota > Metazoa > Chordata > Aves > Anseriformes > Anseranatidae > Anseranas > Anseranas semipalmata. Next base: position 1,059,168 of record VXAA01006535.1, on the reverse strand, counting down.
AAGTTTTTACCACAGTGGTGGTTGTTTACAGATTAAACAAGTTTAGTATTTGTAAATAAAATTGTTAATAATTACCTTTGATGGTATAGCCTTGACTTAAAATCTGGAAACAACAGAGAGGCGGTATTAACCCTCTCTCTTTGAAAAGTTAATGTAGTTCTGAGTGTGCAGTTTCAATAAGTATTTCATACAATATGTGCAGCATGAATTTTTATTTTGATAGCACTTAAAGCCATTTGACGTATCTTCCATTGATGCTTATCATCTCTAGTTAAATACAGTGCTTTACATGTAGCATTGTATAATTTCTTTGCTCGAATGATTTTGTGGCTTAGAACTGTGGCAGTGTTGGCTGGAAGTGAGCTCTGGGGGATCGCCTCGTCCAGCCTCTTGCTTGAGGAAGGACTCATACCAAGACTAGTTCCATCCACCAAGGCTTCCTCTAGACATGTCCTGAATAGTCTCCCAAAAGAGAAGGATTTACAGCCTCTGCAGGCAACCTGTTCCAGCACGGCACTGCCTCCTAGTGAAGGAATTTTTCCTCAGTTTCAGCCTGACCCTCCCAAGCCACAGTTGTGACCATTGCCCCTTGTTATATTGTCTACTAATAGCAGGCAGAGTTTGCATTTGTGATCTTTGTTACTACCCTTCGGGCAGCCGTGTGCTGCTGTTAGATAGCTCATTTGCCTTCTCTTTGCTGGACTAAAAAAGCCTGGCCCCTTCAGCCTTCTCATTGGGCAGTTCTGCCTCACATACTCAGTTTTTCAAACTGTACAGAAATGGAGAAGAAGCATCAGCTCAATTGCTAGCCAAGATTTTTACTCTTCTCTGGAAATACACCATGCATGGAGTTACTGAAGCATTCCAGCTGTGGACTTGAGAAGACAATATATCTTGCATTTATCTGTGCTTTATGCTTGGCAATCATCCTTCCCCTCAGTGGAAGACAAACATAAGTTTTGGGGGGAAGCAGAGATTTAGTAGATGATGACACAGAGGAGGAAAACTTCATTTTTTCCCCCAATGCTTTATGAATTTTGAAAGACACAGCATTTTATGGATATCAGTATTTTTAAGTTGATCATCTGATGTAGTGCTGTGCTACACTAACTGCTTCAGGTTGTAAATCAGCGGTTTTCTATGGATTGGACGTATTATTCTGAAAACATCAATTTGACATTTTGTCTTAAGAATTGAGGATCTTTTAACAAGATTCAATGGAATTCTAAATAAGGTGCTTCAAAGATGAACTTAATTGGTCTGTGGATTTTTGCATACATTACAAAACAAATCTGTACCTGCTTCCTATGGCTGTAAGTAGCTGCGTTTGGGGCCAGCCTGAAGGGCTCAATGAAAGTAAAGCTGAAAATGTCACACTGTGATAGTAGAAGCTGAATGCAACAAATCTCACTGTTCATTTTCTTTCCTACTGCTGCTTTTATCTATTTATTTATTTATTTATTTGGTTGGTTGGTTGTTTTTATTTTTATTCTAAGCTTTTTAAGGGGGTGTTGCATTTATTTTGTGTGTAAGTCACCACCTCAGTCAGCTTGTTCAGGTTTTTGGAGAAAATGTGGTTGGATCAGAACATGCAAAAGTTCTTGAATGAGTGGTATGGTCACTCCTATAGCTAAAAGGGTGTCCTGCCACAGACTTCCAGAGCCATGATACTGGCTCATATATGCCCCATTGTGCAAACTGGAAAAAAACACGGGACAAGAAGTTTATAATTTTCATGTCCATAGGAAAGTTACGTTGGATCAGACAAAAAGTTCATCTTGTTCAGTAACCTGTTTCTTACAGTTGCCTTACAAGTGTCTTCAGGAAAGTGTGCAAGAAACCTCTACTAAGATTTAATTTTTAATTCCAAGAAGGATTGCGTCTCCTCTGCAGCCAACATCTTAGAAACTTCTTGGAAGCTGCATATGAAAGTCCCTGGTAAATAGTTAACAATGGCTTTATCTTTCATGAATTTAATTCCTTTTTGAAACCACTTATACTTTTGATCTTCAAATGTTACGTCAGAGCAAGGAACACAATTTAATTAGGCATTATATATAATCAATTACTACCTGTTACATGCTGGTTGATATTATTACAGGATATTCACTAATTCTTGAATCACGATGATGAATTTTGCATAAATATTTTGCTTTTTTAATGTGGCTTTGAACACGGTGATTCACATTCTAAAAGTTGTAGGTAAATCTCAAGCACTGTGTTTCCTACAAAGGTGTTTCTGATGCATTCTTCTTCTAGACAAGATGTTGTATGCAAAAAATGAGCTATTTGGTTATTTTTTTTTCTTGAGCTATAACATTTTGTTTCTATTTCCAGGAGGCAAGCTAAAATTAATGTAAATTATTTTCTTAGGGTGATAAATTTATATTCATCATGCACTCTGTCTTGCGTTAAAACCCAAGCAGTCAATATCACAGATCTACACATGAAAATTGATTCAGGTTGTGCACATCTGTGTTAAATCATTTACAAGAATTTTTGAGTGAATAGAGCGCTGTGATGTTATTTATTATTAAAATACTGTTTGCTCATCCTGTTGGAGTGATGGGACATAAACACCTGGAAACAAGCTCAGCATTTTGATAACTTTCACATAACAAATTGTTCCTTCGGTGTTCGTTTTATGATATTCTGCACTGTAAACCTACACTGCAGAAACTAATAGAAATGTGGGACTTGGGATCAAAGTAAAAGCTTTGGAAAAATCTCTCTTTTTACCTAGCACTTTGAAAATGTCATTGTCAGATGCCACAGTTTATCCGATGGCAAATACTGCAAGCTTTGTCATTTGTCATAAGCCTGTCAGCCGTTCGGGTTGATGGTTGGACTTGGAGATCTTGCAGGTCTTTCCCAAGACCTTTCTAGACCTTTCTTGAAGGTCTAGATGATTCTAAGTATGTCTGAAAAAACACACAGTAATCTCCAAACTGGAATGATGAAGTTCACCTGAGAGTGGGGTACCTGAGAGCGGGGTGCATTCTGTAGTCCACCACCTCCTTTGTTTAAGCAGGTCTATACAGTGCTTGGAAGAGTGTCACTACCAGAGAGGGTCAGGTATCAGCAAACGACGAGATGGGATAATGCTGCAGATCTCATGTGTCCAGCCATAATAGGCATAACTTCATGATGACGAAGTATCTTTCTCCTCAATGGTATGCAAAACTTTCTGTGGATCACTAGCATCCACTCTGGGAAACACATGGTAGCTGCTATGGTGACTGTAGGCACACTTCATTTCTCCAGGTGCTGTCTACTAGTTTGGCGTTGGTGGATCCATCATCAAGAACTATTTAATAGAGGCATGTCATGCTCTTGGCACCCTAACAAAGTAGAGGTACTTATTAGTGTGTTTACAGAGGTTGGATGCTTGTGATAGATCCTCTGGTGCCTTTTTGGCATATGCACAGGAGTGGGGTGGGGAAAAGGAGAGGTCTACGTGCGCATGGGAAGAGAGATATTTCTCCAAGGTACTGGAGAATTGGAATGGTCTCTGGCAGCATTATCAGTGTGCCCAGGAACCCTTGGTTTTTCTGTGGTAACCATGGGATCTGTTGTTTTCAGCTTTTCTGGATGCTTGCGGCTTTGCCATCTTCTTGCCATTTGTTTAAAGCTGCTGGTTTTTGAAGCCTCTCATTAGACAGTAGAGAAGAACTGCTTCACGTTACCTTGAATAGCAATGGAATGAGAGTGGTATTTGCATTTAGAAGACTGAGAACTAGTTGCACTAACCCGATGTCAAGGCTAGAAGCTGCTAAAAATTACTTTTATAATGGCTTCTTTCTCTATTGTGTGTTTTCTGAGAGACTTGGAAGGAGGAGGGAGTACAATTGCTGAACATTCTGAAAAACAGATGAGAGGGCTTTGTGAAATACTCTGATTTCTCAGGAGCCCAGAGACAGGTGCAGTCAGCTCTTGCCTAAGGTACGGGGCCACGTGTGAAGAATGGAAGGTGTATGCTTGTAATATGAATGGTTATTTTCAAGGCATTTCTTAGAATTGTGACAGCTTTCATTTTGTTCACAAAGAGACGTGGTATTTTTATTATGATTTGTATACATTTATGTTTCATAAACTGTGTTGAATTCATCCATGGTTTTCAACTTTTAAATAAACAATAACACACCAACCTGTGTGTTGTGAAACGTGCTCATTTATGTTGAGCATGCTTGAGGTTCTTACAAAGTGGTGTAGAAGCCCTGTGCTTCAGAAGGGTTGCCTGCTCCCATTTCAACTTCCTATACCAAATGGTTGTAAGACCCTAATTTAGAGTTGGTCAGATTGGTCTGCACATCCTTATTTTACCATGGACCATGCAGATGCAAAAGACATGGCCACTGAGTGATCAGATTTACTGCAGACACACCATCTGCATGGGGTGAAGTCACAGTGCACAGAATCCAACTGTACGCTACGAGCACAGTGACTTCTGGTCAGGATGGTTCTCAAGGACCAAAGGACACAAATGTGCACATTTACATGTAGATGTTACACCATAACAAAGAAGTCTGAGGTACCTTGAAGAGGATTTGGTAGATGTTTAACATCAGCCTTGGGGTGGGATGTGGATGAACTCATCTGACACCTCAGTAAAATGTCTTCAGAATGCCAGATGACTCACATCTTAAAAAATGAGTTTTGGATGCTGATCTCTACATTATCACATAATATGCATTTAAAAAAAAAACACATTTCAAGAATAGACAAGTGCTCAGATTCCTGTTCTGTGGAATACTAGCTTAGAGTTGCACAACTTTTAAGCATGTATTCAATGCCAATGGATCAGGGTTATCTCAGGTTCCAATAATTTATTGGTATATGCCAACAATATTAAACAATTCCACTTTTTAAACCTTTGAATAAGTCCCTTTAATGATGTTTCCAGATCATGTAATCTTCATTTTACAGGAAAGTGCAAGAGACCTTTTGGGAAATAATTCATTTTGTGGTATTTACAAAAAATCCATTGTATGTGAGAAGCAATTGTTATATTTACTTTCCTAGAATTTTTTATTCTTGCGTGTCTGTTGGGCAGAATTACCATTGTCACTGAAGGAAAATCTTTTCTAAATAGGCTAATTTCAAACGCACTTTTATAGAAAATCAGTACTTGCTACAGAATCATTGAGGTTTAAGAATGTTGTCTTGTTAGGTGTCTTTATTTGGGCTGGGTAAACAATTTTGGGATTCTGTTTTCATAAATGCTGACCAGGGACCAAGAAATATTCCAATAACAATCTATTGAGTATTTCAGTGGTATCTGAAGAGAAATAAATAGTTACTTGCCTGCTACATTTCTTCTCTTTTTATAGAGGTTGTTTTATGATTGACTGTGTTACAAGCTGTTATTGTAATAAGTATTTTTCTTTCTTTCTGATCTTTTCATCCCCCTATTCTCCAAATTCCTCCCAAAATGCAGACCTATGCACTTGTTTGCACTAACAATAATGCCTAGATTCCAGATTAATATATGAAGGTTTGGAAGCTGTGCTGTCAGCATTGCTGTCAGTGGGTTCACGGGATGAAGTAATCAAGAAAGGTTTTTTTCTTGTTAGTTTACTTTAAAGCTGAATTAGTTTCCTGTGATACAGGAGTGGGAATATCTTTAGCTGATACTCCTATTCAGCACTTTCATGTCTCACCCCCATAAAATGAGACTTGACTTCCAAGTGTATGAAGCGTAACATTACCCTGGAGACTGTGATAAGGTTTGCCATCTCAAAATTAGAAGGATGCTGTTTTGGGTAAACAAATTCCGGAAACTTTTAATTGCCTCCAAATCAGGGTGGGGTTGGGGGAGGATTGTTGGATTCTGGAGGGGAGGGAGGTAAGGGCAAAATTTGCAAAATGTTTTGCATCCAAAAATAGACTTCTTACTATACAGTATCAGGACCTCACAAATAGAGATTATGGCTTTTACAAGTTATAAAATAGGTTGTGATTTCACAAAAATTGTGAATGATTATCTGAAATGCATATAACAAAGGCCGTTTCTACAACACATTATTTTGTACTGTGTAGGTCAAAGGAAATTGTTTAAATGGTGGAAGTGATATCCCCCTCAGTCATAGCCTGAAATCATCCCTGCCTGTGGCCAGGAATGCACAAGTTTAGGAATCTGTCGTTCAACAGGAAAAAAAAAAAAAATTCCAAAAGAAGCAAGCCAAACACCCGGCAGAAAACTTAAAATGGTTCTTTTTATATTACTTTAGAAGGCTTTTTATCACGATTGGCTTAGTTGCTCAGACAACAATATTTTTCTGTGTATGTTTTTGGTCGCCAGGCATGGAGTGTGCCCCAAATTAGTGTGGTAAGGGGCATGTTGTGACGGGTAAGCACGCCTACGCACAGGTGTTCAAAGCTGCAGGCTCTTTTGATGCTGGATGTGCTGGTCCACAAGCAGGACAAACCCCTGAGAAGAAAAATAATTAAATACATTTAGATCTTGAATACAGTATAGGGATGCTTGTAAGATGCTCTGTTTATAGAGTATAGGAAGCAGGAATTTATTCATGCATGGCTAACTGCATTGCATTTATTGCATGTTGTGTATCAGCACCCTATGACAGACAGACCTAGTGTAAGACTGAGCTCTGGTGTGTTATTGAGGAATAAACACAGCCTATACAGGCAAGCTACATCTCTGGGAAGAAAGGGGTAGTACCATGCTCTTGAAAGATAATTTCTTTTTATCGGTAATGCTAGCAACATCATGCTTTTTAGAAAAGTAAATCTAACATTTCTGAAATACCTGAAGAGGAAGATACTTTGTGGTTATAAATCTTCAGTCTATCAAAAAGGTGAGTCGAGTCAATCGGTACTTTCCTCTATGAAAGTATTGAGAAAATTAAGTAGTAGGGTTCCTCTTGGCTCCCCCTGCGATTCTGGGAGCTATGTCTGCTTTAGTACAATGTACCTGAAGTACATCATCTAAGAATGACATTGCAGTGACCGGCTGGAATGTTTTGTCTAAAGATGTGCTGATTTGTACCTTCAGAAGTTGCTCATTTCTTGAAAAAAGAGCTTTAGAAACAAATGTGTGTTGAATTTCCTGCTTAAAATTTAGAAGGTACAAGTGTTTTAACATATGCATATGCTGCTTATATTTGCTCACATACTTTGTTTATTGTTCATGGCCTCAGCACAGGGAACCGGTGCTAAGCTTGGTCTAGGTTCTTACAACATGGACCATTTTGAGGAGCAGAGAGATACACAATCTCTTTCCTTTCTCTTATTTCTGCATCAGCCCCTCTCTTATGGCTGGCACGTGTATTTACATTGATGCACACACAATTTTGCTGTTGCATTGCAGGAGTAACACAGGAGCAAGAATGAGAGTCTAGAAATTCAGAGCCACAAAAACAAATCAGCAGCAAATGTAGCACTGGCAGATGTGGCCCCTGTTGTCCAGTAAATTCTTTTTTCATTTATATATCAGACAAGTGCACAAAAGGCTTTAAAGGTGACCATAGTTTATTGTTAATCTCTTCAGCAAGTTAAAAATATGGCCTTTGGATAATTAGAAGCTATATGTAGGTCTCAAGGTTAAATACCCTCAGAGGTTCAATGAATTCTTACATGTTTTATTTTCCTCTTCTTTTTTATTTTTTTTTCCCCTTGGCTATGTATTAGTTGTACTTAAGAGTAAAAAAAAAAAGCATTACTTCCAAGAATAAAAAAACTGCAAGAGCGCTGTGTGCTTACAAGACGCAGTTACAGTTTGGTATTAAAATGGACAGACCGATGGTTTCATCTGGGGGGCAGCAGGGTGTGTAATCCATTCTTTTCCCCAATTTACTGCTCTAGAATTTAGCAGCATACTGTAGAATTTAAAGCAGGTGTAAAAGCCGTCTGCCCTTACAATTGTGAACTTTGTGTGTGTCCTGTTTTTGTGGCCTTTTGGAGGAAAGGGAAAGCTATACATTAAACTAAATGAGAAAAATTTCTTCCAAGCCTCTCATTAATCTCTCCTCATGCTTTCTGCCTTTTAAACAACTGATAAGGGACTCTGCTGTTACAATACTAAAACATATAGATAAATGTTCGGTCTTGCGGGTTTTGTTGTATAGCAGTTCCTAATCAAATTGAATGAAATTTGTAGTAGGTTCTATACCGTGGAATTAATTGGCATTGTTACAACTTCTTACCTGAGAGGAGTGCTATAAAAAGCAGGAGTTGCTGTGAACTGCATCCTGCCTTAACAAAATGGCAGACAGAAAGGTGGCAATGCCAGTGGCCATTTGATCTTATCTCAGTGCAAATAAAACAACTAGTACTGAAAGTCCTGCACAACTGCAGATCTTTTGCCCAGAAAACATGCAGTTTTGTTGGAGATAGGGCCCTGTGTACGCTGACAATTTGAAGTGGAATTGTGGGGCTCTTTTGAGCTAATGCAGTTGGCTACTGGGGACCGTTGCAACATTTAGCTGTGATCAGCTGGTTAATATTAAGATTACTAAAATTAAGCTGCTAATATAATGGTAGTGGCCATCATATTTCTGCGTGATGTCTTGTAAGGTTGCTGCATCGGTCTTAGTGTCTAGCTTTGCTAAGGCCTAGAAGCTTAGGAACATGTGCTCCTTGGGGACTGGTGCATTTGAGTTGCAGCAATTTGTTTAGTCTCTTTCAACAATTGCCTATTCTGAGAATGACTTCCCTGTATTTTTTGTATTTTGGTGTTGCCAGCACCATTGGCAACAGGGGTGCTTAAAAGCCCACTGTTCCTGTTGCCTGGTTTATACAGAGGCTTGCCATTGCTGCAGAAGTATTGTTACAAGCATCTCCTACTGCTTTTCATTATGAAACCACTGCAGTGCTGTCGTGGGCTAAAAACAATAGCAATAGAGACAGGGGGGTGCTGTAATGGAAGTGTCCTCCTGGAGAGTGGTGGGATGTCCTGCCCCCTCTGGTGGCTGCTCTATTCAAGAGCCATAGTTAGGGTGAAAATACAGTATTTCCCCAAAGTGGAAATGGTGTGTGCCCCCCTGTGTCCTCTTCAGCCAAGTCAGCTTTTAAAAGAGCTTGAGCTGAGGGGTGGGATTAAGAGTAGGAAGTTTTATCTGTATCTCAAGAGGTAATTGCATTGGAAGTTACCCACTCACTTTGCAGGTTCAAAGCAGCAGAATGTTTGTTAACTTTCCACTCCTTTTTCAACAGTGTTTCGTGTTTACACTTAAATTTTTTTCTAGTGAGAGCACGCTTTTCAGTTGAAGTCACTCTTAGCAACAAGATACTTTGGAGAATCTTGCAAAATAAACAGAGAAAAACAACAGCTCTCTTTGGTGTGAGTTGCTTTTTCCCTTTTCTTTGCTTGTCTTCCAAAGACAAGAGAGAATGACTTAAAAGCTATTGTTTTCCACTTTGGTGGTCTTTTTGGCAAAAACTTAAGCTATTCAGGGTTTGTGGAACAACTGAAATAAAGCTGTGTCTGTTATTTTTCTCCTGATGGTTATGTTTGTATTTTCCTTGAGAGGAAAAACTGTTCTATCAAAATAAAAGCAAACAAACAAAGAAGATAATTTTCCCATGCTTGAAGGCAAAGAAAGTTGCCAGTTAAAGAAACCTGACCCTTCCTAAAAGCAACTGGAATATGATATTTCTGTCTGCTGCTCAGTTCTAAATGCTGAAAAAAAGGCGTAACATGTCCATGCTACTGGTGAAATATACACAGTATGATTTTATAAATAAACACTAGCCTTGCCAAACAGTTGTGGTATGAACAGCAGACCTTTGTGTCCTGATGTTTTCCTCGATTCTTCTGCAGTGTTTAAAACTTGGCACCGGTCTTCCCAACCTCAGCCAGGAGTCTCTGACTTCTTCCGCCTCATCTGCTCCACCTGCCAACTCCTTGACTTCCCGCGCTGTATCCCGCTGCTGAACAAGGATAATGTACTCGTCCCGCACAGGCTGTATTTCTTTAAGGGCAGCAAAGGTTTAGGAATTCCTAGCCTATTTGACTGTCACTGCACACACAGTAAGGAATTGTATTACCTGAGTAGCACAGAGAAAGTGAAAATAATCCAGGTATCTCATCTGTGGAAGCTTGTTTCTTGAAGGCAGAACCTGTCACTGGAAGTGCAATTTTTGCCTATGAATTTTCCATGTCTGAGCGTGGACTACCTTACTCATCACGCATGCTAGTCCAGTGCACATTCAGAGTTTGCTCTAATCTGACATGCGGTTTGACTTCCAAAGTTTAGAGTTGAAGGACATACAGTATCGTACTGGGAAGACGTCATGTCCCATAGTGTTTTATAGCAATTTATTTCTTTGACATGGAGGAAAACCTGTAGCGCAAGATTTGATTTTCAGATCTCTGCCTCTATACTGTCTTCTTGCTTGTTTCTGGTAGAAAAGGTTGCAAAAACATCTCAGTTGTTGAGGTAATGTGCAGAGTAAAAGAGAGCCAGCTGTGGGCATGCAGTTGGGATGTGTATGTGTTTACATGTAATATATACCTGTATGTATATGTATGTAACATGTAATGTATGTTAAGATTTGTATGCTTGTTCTGTGTGCTCGTGTTCTAGAAGTGTGTGACACTAGTTGTATTGGTGCTTGTACGTAATGCCAAAACAGCATCCAGAATTGCAAAATTTAAGAGTCAACTCTTTGAGTCTCTTGTTACACCTGGTAGTAAACAAATTTAGAATATTAAATTCATAATAACAATAAACATGTACAGGTTTTATTTTCTTCTTTAAAAAATTAACAGCATGCTTGTAGGATTACATTTCCCTTTGTTCTTTTTAGTAAGACCAGCGTATATGTGGATGATGTTCTTTCTCTAAATTTAGCAGTAAATAAAAGGTGTAAAAACAACGGTGATGTTTCCTGTTGCATCATTTCAATAAAGCGAAAGGGAGAAGGAATTGCATTGATTTCCTGAGCGAGCAGGTTTCAGTGGCGTGGCCGGGCTGCGGTGGATCTGCCAGCTGGACGTGGGCTGAGGGGGAGAGCCTGCAGAGGCTGTGTTTACATCTTCTGTGACTCCTTTTCTTCCTTCCCACTGGTACATCCACACTCTCGTACTGGAAGTGGGAAGGTTTTGTCTGAATGCTGTTAGATTGTGGCTGTGTAAATAACCGGGAACACTGGTAACAAGCAACAGATGGCAAGCAGATTCAGTAGGAAGCACAGCCTGGTTTTTGCGTACTCGTAGGTAAGGGGGTTACCTGAACAAATGATAAAGATGGAAGGAGCTGTTCTGTGTGTCTTTGAACAACTGTAACTCTGGTTTGAGCTATCTCATGCTGTTTCTAGCTAATAGAGTAGCATGCGGTGTGATGAAATGGAGATTGCTGTGAGTCAGGAACATGATAAATTACACGCTCTGTGGCTATGACAGCTCAATAGGGGCACCTGTGGATGGAAAAAGCATTAGGTATTCCTTTGAGCACTGTTGACATGATTTTTTTTTTTTTTACCACTTTTGTCAAAATAATCAAATGAGCATGTAAAACTTGGGAGAGGAAAATATTTCTTCTGTACATGAAATAAAAGTAAACAAACGTGCTAATAAAAGAACAAATTTTAGTTCAAATGCGGGGCTTTAGGGTTCAAAATACAGTCTGTAAGTATGAATTTTTTTTAGGAAGACTCTAATTCTTCTGTACAGGGAAACTTTTCAGTAAACTGTTTACTAACAGGGAAAAATAGCTTTCTTTCGACTAGACACACAGATGGAATCAGAAGCAAAATCACCATGGTCAGAGTAGATTATATATAGGTGTAAGAACATCCTTCTAATTACACAGTAGATCTTTTTGTTATAAATGATTAGAAACCCCTCTAATTTTAGAATATATGTATTTTAGGAGGACACAGGTCTGAATTGTTTCTTTCAGTTCAAAAATCTTGTGGTAAGAGATATTCTGGACTTAAAATGTAACCAGTAGTGCACGAATTCTAATAACACAATAGCCGTTTTGTAGTGCTTGTTTGATAAATCTTACTCTTAGAAGTATTTTATACTTTGTGTATCAGAGCTTTCAGAAATCAAACAAAATGTAGAAATGTATCTAGAGATGTATCATTCTAGGAATGATAAATTGTTAAGCAAAGGCAGTTTATCTGAGTTCATGTGATTGTGCTGTGTAGATTGCTGTTGCTGGTCAATGTCATTAGTGCAAATAAGCTGCTTGAAATAGTCATTGAATAAACAAAACCCCTTCTGAAAGCACAGAAGGATTCAGTGTCTAGAACACCGAAGAGTTAATGATGGGGCTGCACTGGATTCAGTGTATTTGCAGATGTTGCTGCAACCAACTGCTGATTTTTCTCCCATCCTGTCAGGGAACTCTGCCAGCCGTGATTCATGGAATGATTTTTTTGCGCTGAGTAATCTGTGGTTTTTCTTTTTTCCTCTTGCCTCCCCCTTATTTTTACCCTAAACTAAAGTCTTATTCATTTTAGCTATAGGGAGGGGAAGCTTCTAAAGCATTAATATAAAACATTAAATACACACTGTTTTGAATACAGGAATTTTAATAAATACTAAGCTTGCAGTGATTTTACTTTCTCTCAGGCAGAGTAGTCCAGTGTAGAAAAACAGTTTTATGACAGAATCAGCTTTTGTTTTTGCTAGTCATATGGTGTGACAGTTCTTTTAAGACTTTTGTGCTAGTGTTGCTAAAGAACATCCAAGTTTTTTGCTGATACTATGCCTCCTTTCTCACAGATCGCTCTGAAAGAAATAAACCAGACTGCCGCTCTTCAGGGTAAGAACCATATTCCTGTATTTATTCTTCCCTTCTTTTCCTTTTTTCTTTCCTTTTTTTCCTTTTATGGGATGAATTAGGAAATGAGCCAAAAAATAAACATGCCTTTCTTCAACTTCTCTGTTTTGGTAACAGTAAGAAAATACCCAAATAACTTTGTGTTAAAGGTAATTGTTTAATATTCCTTAATTTTTCAAGGAATTAACAGGGTTCACTACACTGTAATTGTATGCGCTTAAAGTCCAAAGGGCTTGTTTATGTGTCATGTACAGGGTTGTTTGGTAGAACTGTGATTTAAGACAAGAAGCACTCATGACTTTTGCTTCTGTATTCTTTGGAGCATTTGTTTTTGTAGCAGGGAGAATAATTCTTGGCTCAGTCAAGAACAGCAATACTTTATTCCGTTAACTCTGATCCTGTTGTGCCTAAGGTTTCAAACGTGGGAGAAGCAAACAAACAGGTATTAAACAAAACACACACTCACACACACACAAACATTTTATGTAGAATTTCCATCAGGAATTGCCATAGACTTCCAAAGCTATTGGTTTGCAAGGCCACATTTTGCCTTAAGCTTCTGAATATTCTCTAGTTCTCCTCCTTATTATCCTCTCATTTAATAAAAATAAAAATCTCTTTCCCTTTTGCCTTATTTCCAAACTCTTCAATCAATTCTCCTCCAAGGAATAAGATCTCCTCCATATCCTGTGGTGGATAATGGGGTTTTAATGGAGTAAAGTGATTGAGCAGATTAGCTAGCAGTGGTTCCCCCCCTCCTCTTTGAAATGCCTTTCCAAAGGATAACCCTGGTGCCCAGCCTTCTGACATGACATGACCTTTTCATTTGTTGTTGTTGTTGTTACTATGTTTTTACAGTACACTGGGGTAGCTTTTATAGCTAGAAGATCAGAGGGAACTGTAACCTCTTCTTGTAGCACAGTTGATGTACTGTGTCTACCGTGCGATGTGATGGAAGAGAGGATGCTCGTCCCTTCCCTCCCATAGCCCCAACAGCACTGTAGCTGTTTCCAGCTATGTGTTTCTGAAATTGCAGTGGAATATTGCCTTTGTCTTTGATTACTTATATCTACTTAAAATACCAGTCACTGTATTTCCTTTTGTAATTAGAAATGCTTGTTTTTTTTTCTTAAAATGACACAGTTGTAGTCTACATGTTTAAACTTTTATTAGATTATGTTATGTTACAATATATTCAGATAAATCCAAATCATTATCAACAGGAAATCTAATTTTATCAAAATGTTTAATTTAAGGTTGAAACAGTTTGTCTGTTCCCCCTTCATCTGGCTGGTCCTTCCTACCAGTACCATTTCGCTCTGCAGTGCATTTTAGAAGTTCTAATTTGTAACCAAAAGCAAAGTTTTTTTGTTTGTTTGTTTTTTTCCATGGAATTGCAATTACAGTTGTGGACCAACCCTGACAATAAAATACTGCCCTAAATTGTCTGGGTTACACATTCCAAATTCTTCCATGGAAAGCACAGAGAAATTAGCAGTATCATGGAAGTTGCTCATAGTGTTGAAGAAAATGCAACTTTCCATAGTGTTTCATTCCTGTCAGTAATGCACATAGTTTCTAACCACATCTATGTATCTTCTGTCACCTTCTCAATTTCACTGGCCATTGTGTCATGTTAGTTCTGCTTTCCAGGATGAGCTGTGTGGAAGAAAAGTCACTGTTAAAAGAATAGTGTGGTTTTGTGCATGTCTTGCTGCTGCTTCTAGGGCAGAACAGGCCAGAGCCTACCTTATTTACATGACGTACTCTGCTAATTGATACTGCTGCAGTCTGTGGTTCATCTCTTATTATAGTGGAAGCCTAATCCTCTGGTGACAAATTGCTGGGTGAGATTCTTATCCCTAGTCTGGCCATATCATCTTTGGGAGAAGAGCTGCAGCCACAGGAAGAGCAGCATCCCTTGCTCTAAAAACTGAGGGAAAACTAAATAGTGAAGCATCTGAGACTTACCTAAAGTGCAACGCAGCACTTCTCTTGTAACATGGGCAGCATTTCAGAACAGTGTGAGTTACATTGGGGACCATTTTGTGGTTTATGCTGTGATGATGAGTGGTTTATGATGAGCTACTGCATCCATGACCTTGTCCTCTCTGGGGGCAGCTTATGACAAGGGAAAGACAAAATAAAATGGCTCAAAGGCATCTTTTCTGTTTTTTCCTTAAGCTGCATGTTATGGGATACTTCTCGGAAGTGCAACATAACATCCCTCTCATGATCTAAAGTTGAACAAAATGACCTTGCAGGTCATTGTACTTGAATGCAAGGTCTAATAACAAGAATTTCTGCACTAGAATTAGTATGAAAAAATGGTGGTGGGCATGGGGATACTAGCTGACCACATGAAGACATATGCAATGAGCCTTGAGAAAGGCAGATACCCTAAGATGAACTACTGGGTGTAGATGTTGCCAAGAGAGAGCCAGAGAAGTAGTAGTTTATTTCATACAAAGCACTGGTGAGATCTTGTATCATGAGTGTGGAACACTGGGATAAAGAGACCCCCAAAAAACCCCAAACACCACAACACCCAACTCCTCCTCAGGCTCTGAAAGGCTAAATTTTAATCCAGAACATGATCAGCTCAGTAAAAAGATCATATGAGAATATTTCTTGTGATTGTGGGGGCCTAAAGTGGGACCTAGCATGAGGCTGGTAAGTTTGGGGATTGGATGAACCAAAGACCATAGGTAATGGTTTTAAAGGAGGAAAACAAACACTAGATACTGCTTACAAAATGTGCCTTCAAAACGCTGTCTTTTACCTCTTTTGGCAATTAGCAACTGTCCACCATGCAGGATAGATTGGATCAAGAGAGGAATAGCAGAAAAGGGTCTGTGGACATCTTCATGTACCACGCTGCATTGATGTTAAATATTAGCACATTAGTAAGATCAAAACAGATGTTCCATTAATCCAAATAATACCTATTGCTATGTTGTTATCTAGAGACATTTAATTTCATGACCTAATATTAACCATCCTTCAATTATTAAATTCCTGACAGTATTAAAAATGTGTCTGTACTGGCAACAATGATCTGTAATTATCATTATTTCTTGATTTTACTGTGAGGTCATGCACTGTTGGCTCTGATAGCTTTGTGTCATGCACTGTTGTAACACGGTCAATTAGGTCAAAAGAAGAAGACCCTTTAGTCTTATGCCTCTAAATGTTCTCACACAGCAAATTACATGTTTGTAAGATAAGAGAAGATTTCAGGCAGCCACATGTTTGCGGTTAATCCCTGAACATGAGTAAATCTCATAGAAGGAACTGGATTATCTAGACTGTGCTTTTTTTTTTCCCTGTGGCGTAAGGATTACAGATCACAAAATCCTGGAACACAGTCTTGTAATGTGATATAATTCATTATAGTTGCGTTGACCTTGGTGATGAGAGGATGAAGGTAGCTGAAGACTGCAACAATTTATTGGCAGATTTAGTAGTGTATCGATCACTTGAAGTCAAGTAAGAGATTTTGATTTTTAAATCTAGGAGACTACTGTGAAAATTTGCCCTCAAAATGGAGAAGTGGTGGTGTTGGTGGGGAATAATTAGTTCATTCCTAAAACAGATTCTAGGCTTTACTGGCGTGTAGTGTACATGCTGGCTGTTTGTAATGTACTAAAGTTCTTTATGGCTTGTCCTCTTCATTTGATTGAACAAAATTGGCCTTTTTTCATTTAAAATATATCAAGTCAACAATACAAATAGACACAACCCTTCTTTTGTTCCTTTGTAAGGAAGCGCTTGAAGTAGCTGATCAAAGGGGCTACAGATTCTTTTAGTGAGCTTCTGGTAAACCAAGCTGTCATTTTTATGAATGGTATTTTGTATCTTACTTTAGTTTTAGGTTTTTGTGTAGCAGAATTCCATTAGCAAAGGCTTCTCTGCATTTCTCTTTCCTCTGCTATTTAATGTTGATCTTATGAAATTGTATTTAATACATATTTCAGTAATGCTATAACTATAGCTGAAGAATGTGTTTTCCCAGATCATCTGTGAAGCCTCACCTGAAAGACACCTTTTAATTAGGATCTCATGCCTCTAAAAGAGCATGCAGAGAGTCTTAAAGCACAGGACAGACAGTGTAGTGGAACTCTACTCGCTTTACAGTTAAATTGGTACACTTGTACAAATCAATATGCTTTTGACATCTTGAGAAAACAAACAGTAACAGGATTTTTTGTGTTGTAAGCATTACGGTCAGTCTGCAGTCAGTCACTTAATAATTCCAGCTTCATGTATCTGAAGGCAAATATGAGAGTCCTTTCTTCTACCCTACAAATCTTGCTACCTCCCAGCCCCAGAAGTTTGGTTGAAGCCTTTCACAAATTGCTGTTAACATCTGTGTGTTTAATAAGTAGAGTTGTTCTGTCGTCAGGAGTAATTTCACTAGTAATTTAGTAGGTCATTTAACAGATTTTGCATATTTTAGGTAAAATTAAGTTCCAGGTTACTGTATTGGAATTGGGCATTGGAAGGAGCGAGAGGTACTCTTGTAACCCTTTGTTAGATCCATGGTTCTTTGCTGTGCTTTAGTTAAATGGGCAATGTGGAGAGATTGCTGCTGCTGCTGCTTCTGTACTGAGAACTCACAGAAACATGGAAGTGTTAGTTGGAAAGGACTCCTGGAGGTCGTGTCATCCAACTCTTGCTCATAGTGGGAAGATGCTAACACTAGATCAGGTGATGTCTTTTTCCAGCCAAGTCTTGAAAACCTCCCAGGAGAGAGAGATTGGGCCTGGTGATCCAGCTAATTTTCAGCCCGCTAGTAGCCTGCTTGTCTATCTCATACTAACTCCATTTCCAAATGATAATGCTGTGGGAGTCAGTGTTCAGAGAACCAGTCTAAATCTAGCTCTTTAGCTCAAACACTGGGCTACTTAATCCAGTGGGACAACATTCATTCCCACAAGCATCCCGATACCTAGTATTTCATTGCTGTCATTCAAAAACCTTGTATTATCCCCTGGCAATATCTGCATTACATTGTCAATGCAGCTGTTAACCCAGAGGAATATTGCAGGCTTTCACCCCTTCCAGGCAGTGTTACAGGCTGTAATGCAGATCTGAAGTTTGAGACTTTGAACCTTGCTGACACTTGATGTGAAAGGGAAGGGAAAGGTGTGCATGTGTGACAAATTGAGGGTGAAAGCCTTCCGGATGGTGCTGGGTTGTGTTTAGAAGAATGAGCAAATGTTGGGGGTGACACTTGTTTTACTGTTGTGTTCTTATTGTTTATAATAAGCTTTTAGGATTTTTAAGGCTAAAGTGTAGCAGGTTACTCTTAGTGTAGGCATACTTTTAGGATGTGGAAAAAAGGAAGCTCTTACTTTTGTATGCTCCCAGTAGGTCAGAGATTGATGTATAAAAAAGTGTTTTTCCAGAAAGCTAGTCTCCTTCCCGAGCCCTGAGGATGCAGTTTCACAATTGCCCTGAGCTGAGCTAAAGCCTGTGCTGCGCCAGAAGGAGCGATCTCGTTCCCTTCTTTGGGCTGTTATCAGTGCTCATGTGGTTAGTTGGATCAGAAGGCTGATCTCCAAGGAGAAAAATAGCTGCGTCTCCATTTTACAGATGAAGCGGGTTCAGCAGAGGGAAGCAGAGTGATTTCTTGCAAGTCATGCAATAAATCAATGGTAGAGCTGGAAGCAGGGGCTTGATACCATGACTTTTGTTGTTGGCATCTAAAAAGTAGGATTGTGTGGCTCAATTTTTTTTTCCTTCTGAGACCTGAATTTTGTGTTCAGTCACTTGGAGCATGGTGTAATCCCACTGATTAAATGTGGATTTAAACTGGTGTAACTTGAGACTGGAATCTGCTTATGTGTCTTTCTTTTGTTTATCGTGTTTTTCTGGTAAGCAGCACACGCTGTGCACGTCAGAAATGTGCCTCCCCGGAGAAGAACAAGCTGGAGCAATTTTGTGCAGCATATTTCTTTGATGGCTTCCTTGCCCCAGTAAATCATTATGTTTGATTTCTTCTTTGCAATGTTAATTTTCCCTGCTCAGTTTATACTTGTCTCTAAATGAGAAATAAAATATCACAGGTAAAGCAGAGGAATTAATGGCAGATGGGTTAGACTTAGTTGTTGGCAATTAGGGATCTTGTGGGTGTCTAGAGTCTATTGCTACAGATGTTTGTTTTAATGCCACCAATTCTTCACTGTTGTGTTGGGGATTTTTGGCTATTCATCTCACAGATGGCAGTAAAGAGTTATTGTGAAGGGAACATCCTAGCCAAAGTTCCAGATTCCTTATTCCTAAACAGAGAAGAGGGATTTGTTTTAATAAAAGAGCACTCTGTTCCTGGTTTCTGCAAAGGGAATTTTGAAGGACCGGCTGCTTTGGTGCCCTGAACAACCCCTTCCGTTGTCTGGGCCGCTCTCCAGTGCTAATGCTAATTCATAATGGAAAATAATGCTGAGAATGAGATGGTTGTGGAGGAGTAAAGAGAAAAGGGTTCACCGTCCTTCTTCATTCAAAGAATATCAGTGCTCCTTTGGGAGTCCTGTGTACAGGAGCAAGTTTTGCTGTCCCATCACCTTTCTGAGGAGATTCCAGTAGAAGGTACTGAGAACCATCCAGACACAAGGCTGCTCTCCTTGTGAATTAGGAGAATTGCCTGGAGTGTAAACAGCCATGACAGACGTTAGTTCTAGAAAGGTGGTTTCAGGAAGCACACAATTACACGTTATTATTCTAATGATGGTGTTTTCCTTTTAAAGGATATTTTGAGGTGATTTCACTTTTTGCCTATAAAACAGCAATAATTCTCTTTAAAACAACCAGATGTTTTTGTCTTTTAACCCTGCAGAAAATATACAAGTTCTGGGGTGGATGGAAGCTGTGGGGAGAACTGGAATTCTCTGTTTATAAGTAACATGTGATGAGCCAAATTAATCAGGCATGGTTTTAATTCTCCTTTATGATTATTCATTTGTTCCAAAGACATTTCAATGACAAATAGCACATGAAATTCATCCGGTGGATGGGAAAGAGGGCTGGAAGAGAATTCTTTCCAAAGGTATTTGTAATAGTCTCAAAGAAAACAGTAATGCTTCTAGAAGGAGGAGGAGCTGCTAGGGGAGGCCTATGGGATATGTGTCAGGGCTGAGGAGGCAGTCTTGGCTGGTTGTAAACATCCAGCTCAGAACAAGTAGTGGCTCATGTTCTTCCTGAAAGAATTGCATGTTGGTATTTTAAGAGTGCTGGAGCTGATACATGAGCTTTGGTTTGTTTCCCTAAGGATTTGCGTAGGTTTCTGGTTGGACTCAGGTCAGTATCTACATTTTCCTTCACCTCTGGAATTTGAGTGGGAGAGTTCAGTTTGCAGTTATATTGTCTTGGTTTCCATGGCCTCTTTCTCTGATGCGCGCAAGAGGGAAGAGATTGTTACTTTTTCCTTTTTTTTGTCTCTCTTTGTGTAGTGCTTACCTACTTTGTCATTTTATTTTAAGTTATTCTTTGTTGTCTGCAGATCATTCCAGTACAGGTAATTGGTTACTTTAAATAGCATCCGATTTTGGCAGGTTGAATGTTGAAGCGATTGATCGCATACTCTTGAAAAGCCTGTTACAGTTGCATCCTGACTATATCATGGGAGAAGTATTCCTAGTGAGGTCTGTCGTGTTGATAGTTTCTTCCATCTTCTTGTATTTGTCTGATGCTTGCTGTGCTTTTTGCACAGCTGTGTATTAGCCTCTGTTCCTGTCATTTGTGAGACAGATTACCTTTCTGATTTTGCTACAAAATTTCTCTTTTCAGAGGTTTTTGCTCAGTGCAAGTACCACAATTTGAATTTAGTCCCTGTTTACATATGGGATTTATCCTAGTTTTGGCCAGCTGTGACAAACCACAGGCTCATCTGACCAAGTACTAGCCCTTAGTGCAGACAGGGATGAGCTGCTTCTGCATCTGTTTCCAACTGCCTCAGCTGTAGGAAGTGAAATAAGATTCGGCAGTGCAAAAAGACATCTTGCCTGTTCCCTCGGAGGCTACAACCAGTGTGGTCACAGGTAGGTCCCTTGCTACGGAGGATTGAAATTAGACCACGCAATCCTAAATGTGGAAAGTATTCATACAAGTAAGGTCCTTATAAGTATGCGTAGGCACATCTTAATCTTGGCAGAGTTGTTTGTCATCTGTTCTGTATATGGTGGACGTTCCCAATCTCCTAATGCATGAGGCAAAGGTTGATTTTTAGTTAAAGAGAGGATCCAAATCTAATTATAATATTCCAGCCACAAATAATGATTACTTTGTTGAATCTCTCTTTTGGTCCACAATATAATACCTAGTTCCAGCAAAAGAAGTACATGAGTGCTCTCTTGTCATATTAAGCAATGTTTTTGTATGGAATAAATGCTTGGTGGAAAGAAATAGCTTTCCTTTCTTTATTACATTTCTTCTCTTCCGTGTAACCTGGACTTATGCTTCCCCATCCCCTCACGCGCTGACCTTTAGTATTAATACAGTACTGGCTCAAACAATTCTGGTAGCATTTTATGACTGGACTAGTTCAGGAGGTTTCCCTCCTTTCCCAGGAATATGGCTTCTTTTGGGCAACTGCTTTGAAGACCATCATGTTGTTTTATTAGCTTCTTTCCCCTGCCTCTTCTAAAACGCTTGGCCCATGACTAGCTAAAAGCAGGTAGTGCTCCTGACAGGTGTAGGTTTGACATCTGAGAAGGAAGAGCACAGTGTCATGGGACAAGGACGGGAGAGGCTTCCCAGCCACGCTGTACTGCTGTACGGGACAGAACATTATTTGCATCGCTGCCCAATCTGTCTTCTTTCTTCTGAGGCACGGCAAGGAAATGTGTTGTGTTAAATGAACGTTGTACTGTGTGAACAGACTTCCGATGCTCTCTGTCAATAACAGCATTTAATTTTTTTCCGTCTAGGACAGATCTGAAATAATGGCATAGTTCTCCGTATTTCCTGTGATTACTGTTCCCATACTGTCTTTTGTTTGTTTTTCTAAATGATGTCTGTAAGTATTTGGATTGACAAAATGCACTCCTTAGTGCAGTAACTGCCTTGCTGCAGGTGGTAAACAGGTATTTTGCTTCATGTAATACAGATGAAGTTGAATGGTGATATAAAACAAAATCATTAACGTTCTTGGAGGAGCTTAAATTGCCGAGATTATTTTCACATTAAAAAGACAGGATTTTCAAATGTCTTTAAAAAGTAAACAGCCCATGATTTATCTTTTAATTAGAGCAGCTGAAGTAAGTGGAAGAAATGGCCAATCTTTAAGACAGGCAACCTCCTTCCATCCTGAAAGACAGCTTTCTGGAGCAGACCAAAGGTCCATCTATTCTTACATTCTCATTCTGTCTTGCTTATGTGCAAAGCAGGGGCCTAGGGAAGAAGATGAGGGAAAAACAAGCATGTATTGGAAAGTATCCATGCATTCTGTCAGCATCCATATTTATGTGACTCAGGGGCCTCCTGGGAGAGTTGTTGCTTTGTATTTAATAGCCCGCAGTGGGTTTTCTTTAATTTTTTTGAATGCATATAGGCTTCTAGCATCCACGGTGTTCTGTGGCAAGAAGTGCCGTAGCTTAACCTTGTGCTGCATGCAGAAAAGTCTCTTTGACTCTTTTGAGCTTGGTACCTGCTACTTTTGTATAATGCTTTCTATGTCATGTAGTGCAAGAGGCTGAGATGTCGTTCCCTATAGAACCGTAGGATATCTCGAGCTGGAAGGGACGCACCCACAAGGATCGTCGAGTGCAACTCCTACAGCTTTGCTGCTTCTTAAGAAAACTACAGTGCAGTTGTTCTGGGTCTACCTAGGTTGTGTTAATCAGTTAGGCAGTCTTAAAGAAAAGGTCACTGTTACTTCTGGAGGCCCAGAGACATGTTACAAGGGGAGAGGGAGATAAGGTTGTTGGCTGACATGTGCAAAAGGAGAGGAACAATTTACTGCCTTTGGAGTTAAGGGCATTGATGAGAGTGGAGGTTAGAGAAATTACCTTCTATATTATCTGGAGCCAGAACCTTTAAGTTGCACTGGAGATTTAAAAACAAACAAAAAAAAATCTAAGCCTATCTTTGTAAAGCTTTGGGATGAAGGATCAGAGATCAGAGATTGAGTGGTTGTTAGGAGAGAAGGGTAACCCCACTGGTAGGTGGTTTTTCTGTCCTTTCAGTTGTTCAAATAAGATGAATCAGATACTTTGTAGCTCTTTAATTTCCTCCGCCTAGTTCACTGATGGCATATGGTGCATTGATGAGTGCACAGGTAAGCATGTGAAAGAGCGTTGTGTTTTTTATCAGGGCATTGATATCTGTGGCTCTGAAATGTTCTGGCAAGGTAATTCTTACGGATGTTGCTCCAGGAAGGTCCGGTTCAATCTGTTTTACAAGGTGTTTGCTTGTGAAGCTAAATTTGGTTGAATGGGGAAAGGTGATGATAGTGATTATTTCTTCCAAGCTATAACCATCCATTAGAGGCTGCCGTATTTACTATTTTGCAATGTAATTTGAGGTCTCCGATGTCATAAGGCAACCAGGGTATATGATCGAGGGTGGAGGAAGTTCCTCTTGTCTTGTAGCACGTTTGCATGGTGACCTGCTCAAAGATGAGATCTGTTTTACTGGGGAAGTGTCCTCAGTGGGTAAAGGTCTTCTCTCAATTGTTGAGGTAGGTATTTTGAGTGCTCTTGAAGCAATTTCAGTGCCGTTGCCCGCCTGTGGGGGTTTTGCAGTGTGTTTGGGATAGATGCAGGTTTTGTGGATGTAGGCGCGATTTTAAGCTATGATGACTGATGCTTCTGTTTCACTTGGGAAGGAATTGGAGTATCTAAAAACTTGGATCTTTTTCCCCAGCTTGGGCTAACAAAGATCTTAGTTTTACTGGTACACTATACCTCACCTACGTCCTTGTCCACTCAGAAATACAAGACCACTGTTACTTGAAAAATAATCTGTAATGTGTATCTTTTGAGAATGGTTGACCATAATCTCAGAGTTGCTGAATCTTTGCAAATGAATAAAAAGCACTACAGTTTAAGATTATATTTAAACTTAGAGATAAGCATTGTAGACTTACAGATGTATGAATGTATGGTTTGTTGTTAAGCAGTGCAAATTTCTGAGGAGTCATTCTCTGTATTTTGTAAGCAAGAGCTCTGCCAATATTTGTGGTTTTGAAGAAAAGGAAGCATTTCAGTGTTTTTGGAGGCAGGGCAAGGGAAGAGCATATAGGCAAACATGCTGCTTCTCTGACTGAGCTGCGTGCAGGGCACTTTCTGGAAAGACAGGTTCAGTGAAGGGTGTGGTTATGAGATTTTAATTTACAATTTCTGTGCACTGTGCATTCTGTAAGGGCCACTGTTATGAGTTCATGGACCTAATGTATTGCAGGGTGTAACTGGGTGGGTCAGCAGTCCATTGGAACAAGATGTGATCACGCATGAACATAGTTTTACTTTTGTGATGTTTTAACATGGGAGGGTTGAAAATGAGTTTCTGCTGCTTGTTAAATGATTATTTAATTTAAATATTTATTTAGTAACTTGATTTATTTTATTTATTTAATAAATGGCCAGTTTGAAGCCAGTATGTCTCTGTGTATGGATGACCTTGTAAAATTCTTACACAATTTTTTTTGGCTGCTGGTTCACATTTACAGTATAGAAGGGTTTATGGTTTGGTTAGGGTTTTTTTTGGTTGTGAGTTAATAGACTTCAGTATATTTGATGCATATGTATTGATACATCTGTTTTATAGACTGTTCCTCCACAACAAATGTCTTTGCTCTGAACATATGCCTACAATTAAACCAATGAGGAAATTCCTTTTGTTTCCTCACTCAGTTAAAGCTTAAACTCAAGCAAATTTCATGCTGCTTATTTGGCTCAGACGGTCTACAAAGAAGTTGAATTAGGCTAAAGGAGCGTGACAGTCCTACATGTCAAAGGGCTCGGCGTTGGCTGACATACTTTGAAATTCTCAGAGGTGCTCAGCTGATTTTTTGGAACTGAGGTCATGCTGGCATTGAACGCTTCTCATAATCCCACTTCTGTGGCTGTGGTTGAACTTTACATTTTGGATGCTTCTCAAACAGCTGGCTTTTATATTACAGAACTGGAACTGTGTGCTGTTAATCTCTGACTAGGCAGGATACAGATACTATCTTAACTGCTGAGTGTAGAAGCTATTTGGTAGTGTCCCTTGGAAGTGAGACTCAACTATCTATCTGCTGGAGGCCTTAAGATGCCTCAAGATTCCCCTGGAAGTCCTTCCTCACACATATGCCAGTTTCTTCCTTGAAGGATGTGTGATAGTTGAAGCAAATGGACCTGTCTTTTGCCAGCTATTTTTGCACAGGAAACAGATCAAGGCAAAATAAGAAACACCTATGCTTTGCTCCCTCGGCTTGATTACAGCTCTGGCGTCTTTGAAGTCTGTGGGCTTGCAAGTACCTGAGCATTCTCCTCTGGATTCCTCGCTTCCAGCTCATGCCTCCTCTGGGTCCTGCTGCGGGCTCCCTCTTGCAGTCAGCATCCCTCAGTTCCTGCTCGCTCTCCTCTGAAGCCATGCTCTGTTGCGTTTCTATTCCTAAGCTTCGCAGCCTTTATGTTTTCAAAAGGCCGGCAGAAATGACTACTTGGGGTGATTCCTCACCCCCCACTCCCTTTTTTTCTCTTTGTTGATCTGGAGGTAACTGATTTAGTAGGGACTGAAAATACTCACTTTCTTTTATTTACACTGAAGATATTACTTTGTTGTGAAACTAAGTGTTACCTGTTAGTAATCATTGTTAATGCTTCTAGTCCTAGTATGATGACATTCACGTACCACTTTTCCCCTTTTACAAAAGTTTAAGTTTAAAGATAACCTTACCACTATAATTATATTCTCTATGAAGTACACAGACTATAGAAAAAAGTCTAATATCCATACTTTATAATAGTTAAAGACCTGTAAAGATACCTTGAATCCTGTGGATCTGGATCAACAGGTTTTCTCTATGCCTTTGTCCTGTTCATCCTTCATGATTAAAACAGGTTTTATTCATCTGTGATGTCAATTACAAAGGTTCTGGAGCTCATTCAGGCACCAGATTGTGTTCTGATGTACAGAGATGTGTGAGGCAAGCAGGATGACCTGTCAGTGGCCATCGAGGGCTTTGATTTACTGACTGAAATGCTGCTGCAAATAATTGAACCGAAGAGCCATTCTTGAGAAACAAGCTTCATTTCATACTGTTTAATTGTAGAAGTAGGGCACTGTCATCTCATTCCATCTGCAAATGCAGAAACTTTGTAGATTTTAATGGTAAAGAATTCACATCTGAAAAAGCTGCAGTTTTCAGCTTAGTTGTTTTATCTGTTAGAGGCATTCTTCCTTATATTTTTTCACCCTTACTCTTTTGTCTAAATATAGTGCTGGCTGGGCCCAAATATCCTGCCACTATCACTAAGACAGTTCAATCATACTTGCATTTACATTTACTGTGCTGCATTACAATGGTGTTTTATGCTTAAAATTATAGGTGTTTTCAACTGCTAGAAATATTTACTGCAAAGGTTAAATTGACATTAAAACATTTGCAATATTATTTCTGAATTTCCGTCAAGACATATTTGCAGGGGTATCACAAAAGTGAGTAAAAATTTGTTGATAGATAGATTAGACTGTAGATTCTTAGCTGTTACAGAAGGGCAAAGTCTTCAATAAGCATTCTTGTAATACACATTTTAATGGGAGATGAAATCCATATATAGACAATGAAGACTAAGAATAACTTGAATCATGCTCTGAGGATTTGCCTTTCTGGAATGGGTGTGTTCATGCAGTCGTCCTTGGGGCAGGGTGCAGTGCAGCTAAGGTTCTTGTCTGAAAGAAAATGCAAAGTGAAAAGGGGAATTCTGTCTAGCATGTCTATAGCTCTGGATCAGGAAAGTGTTAATTCAGGATACGCATGAACTGAGTAATTCAGATTCACACAAAATTTGGGGTGTTTTAGCTTCAAGATCTAAGCCGGACATCGTTAAGTGTAGAAACTGTTGTAGCCTGATGACTGTAGCTGCAAGGATCAGTGGGTGAAATGTTATCATTTGCTACCTTGATCTGCTTTGACTTCCTTCCAACGTTCTACCACAAAATTGAAGGTTCAGTTGCTGAAATTCCATCTCCAAGTATGACAGTGACAAGCAC
This sequence comes from Anseranas semipalmata, assembly GCA_013399115.1. NCBI lineage: Eukaryota > Metazoa > Chordata > Aves > Anseriformes > Anseranatidae > Anseranas > Anseranas semipalmata. The sequence continues at coordinate 1,032,214 of VXAA01006535.1, read as the reverse complement.
ATGAATATGTAATAAGTGGCTGAAGCAACAGCTAGAGAGCCATTTCTGAAACGATTTCCCTGTGCTGATCAATGTGAGCTGTTCTAATTAGCTGAGCAGCTGGATTTTAGCTGCTTCTTAACTACATCCTTGCTTGTCCTGGCAGTGGGGAGTCACAGTTGCTCTCTTCATTTAGTGATGCAGAAGCAGACACCTTCAGCATAGTGATGAGGATTGAATTGTCACTGGACCTAATTACTGGTTCAAGATTGCTTGCTTTTGGGGCCAGACCCAAAAGAGAGGTAAAGTTGTACCAGGGTGAGTCTGATTTCCTAGATCTGTACTATTGAGCATTTGATTTCTTAGATGACGGGATCTTTATTAGCCTTCTGTACCCACAGGGCCATGGCAGTACCCCATTACTTAGCAGAGAAGGTGACGGTGCATCTTCATGTTACGGAGAGGCCGCTATGGTGCCGGGCTGCTGCCAGCTGCTTTCTGCTGGTGCTCTCATCTCCCAGTGAGCCGGTCTGGGCAACCAGCACGAGCAGAAAACCAAAACAAAACAGTGAATCAACTCGTGCTGAAGGGTGAGAAGAACAGCTGACCCGAGGCACAGCCAACATTTGGTGATTTGCTGTCAAACTAGCTGCACGTTGGGAGTGAGTCACGGACTGAAGGTTTGGTTTTGTGAGTGGAGGCTGAGCTGCTTCCCACAAGGACAGCCGCTGGCCTCCCCGGCTGCCCCTTCCCACCGCTTCTCTTGCATCACCTTGATGCTCGTGGGCTCTGCGGCCAGCTGGAGCAGCCAGTCCGTCTGGCTGAAAACTAATTGGGATGTTTGGGACGGGGTTGTTTGTTATTAGCAAAATCACGTGGCCGATCCGGCAGACCTGTGGCCATGTCAGCACCAGCACGGGAGGGCTGGTGGAAATGGAGAGCGTGGGGAAGGTGGGACTACTGGCTGTGCACTCACGGTTTGTCTTACACCAAGGGTGAAACTGCATCTCGAGTCCATGCGTCACGTAATCCAATAGGTTTGTCTTTGGCGGCCGTCTGGGTCATGGTGAACTTGATCTTTTGCACCACCCTTAATTTTACTATAAACACTATATTTAGTAATTTATATTTGTTATACTGGTGTTTTACCTCACAGTAATTTCAACATCAGCTATTGAAAAATTCTTGGCTGGCATTCCAAGAAGTCACAAGATATTAAAAGCAGCAACATTTTAACTTTTTAAAGCCTCTGTGTGAAGAGTCAATAACTATCACAACTGAAAATGTGTCAAATACCTTTTACACAGGTGTGTGAACCTAAGGACAGATACTTTGAGAAAAGCCCTGTATAACGTGATGTAAAGGATAAATTTTGAGACTTCATAGGAGATGCTTCAGTGTATTTGTTTTTTGGAACAAGTGATTGTCCTTTTCCATTTGCACCCTCTGCCACCTCAGCAGCACTGCCCTCATCTAGGGGCTGGGGAGGCCAGCGGTGCTCAGGCGGCTGCTGCCTTGGCTCAGGGGTCGCCCGCAGGAGTGGGCCTTCGGGGTGTGCTGCACTTTGTGACAGTTTTATTTATTTCCCCAGTGCTCAGCCTTAAAATATGCTTCTGAAGCATTTTCCTTAAGTGTTTATATTTAGGACATCTGTCCTTGAAACCCAGAGTAAAGGCTGCTACGAAGAGTGAGTAGGTGTTTAACATCTTCAAACAAACCATTCCAGCTTCTTTATCTTTCAGGAAGGGTGACCCACGGGACCCTTTCCATATTACTGCTGACTTGAAGTACCCGCCTGCTTTCAGCTAGCAAGTACAGCAGCAGCTTTACAGATCCCCTCTGAACCTATCGGCCCGTTTGTTTAGATGCCCAGAGGTGGGCTAGTTCCCCCTTTGGAGGGGCTGGCTTGGGAAGCCCAGCAGAAATGGAACAAGAGTTGGGCTTTACATTAACAGTGAGTGAGGGCCAGGCTGAACCTGCAGATGTCAGAAGAGCTGCTCCAGTTGTGCTCTCCTGCCTGATAAATAGTGTGGGGGAAGTACGAGTACTTTGCAGCTGTACTTGCTCCATATTAGGTGTGGCTGGGGTGGTGTTTGAGCTAATGTTTATCAGTCTTTAATGCTATGGAAGTGCCTGCTTCCTGCTGTCTGTTCTGTTCTCTTCCAGCAGTTTGAGTCTGGAGATGTGCCTACGTACATTGCCGGGCAGTGCAGGGGCTGCCACCCCCTCGTGGGCTGGCTGGTGCCATGCCATCCCCGCAGTCGCTCTGACATAGCAAGAGGAGGAGGTAGGAAAGAGGCAGGGACTCCATTCAGTAGAATCATTGCTGCAGCTCCTACCACATCAAATAGGAGAACTAAATTTGATTTGGTTATGTTAATTGTTTGGATTCCTTGAGAGAAAATGTGGTCATTAACTGTGGGGCAGAGGAGGATAGCAGCAACCTTATCAATCCTTTTTTGCAAGACGGGGCAGGAGACCAGAAATTGTTGCCTGTGGAATAGGGTGGGGTTAGCTCAGCATGAGGCGTGGGCAAAATCACCGCCTGCCCTAAGAACAGCATCTTACTTAAATTACTGGGGTTTAGTATGTAACAAAGTTAGGGAATTTGCAGCCCTCTTACAGGGTTTCATGGCAAAAGAAAAAAAAAAGAAGAAGAAGAAATTGTAAATTCACTCCCATTTCTTTGTTTTTAAAAGGCTTAAATAATCATAAGTTAAATGTGAATCAAACTCTCCTGGGAATAGGAGATGCAGTGCTTTGCCAGAAGAGAGGGGGGGTGTTGATGGTGACCTGTTAATGGAAAGTGGAAAAGAAAAACTATCTGATAACAGTTTACTTTGCCTGTGAGTTCATAAATTTTCAAACAGAACCATATTGTCATGGGTTCTAAATTATATGGATGGTTGCATACTCGAACTGCCTTGCTGATGATATATTCATACTTCAGCTTCACCAGGTTGGTTTCATGAAAGATTTTGCTTCCTTGCTCTTTGCATTTTGATTTTAAAATCTTTTCTATACTCTTTTGGTCGGTATGATGCACAGAAAACTTGACCTTTTGCATATATGATGACTCCTATGATTCCTAGCCAAAAATACCTACTCACATCTAAAAGTGCACATCAGATTCTGAGGCAAATTGAAGTGGTTCAAGGTGCTCTTGCCAGCTGAAGAAAGAACCTAACCTGCTCCATTTGGGTCTTACTGATACTTGAGTACACATACTTTATAGATGAAAATAGTATAGTATAGTGCAGGAAAACTTAAGAAAATGTTGAATTCTGAGTATGGAAAGTATTTGCTCCTCCAAAAGATTTCAGATTCGTGTTACCAGACTTCAGTTTCCTTCCTGCCTGACACTAAATATAATTAAAATAAAACCCTGAATATTGTAGTTATTCATAGGAATGATGGCAGAAGAATAAAGCTTCAAAAATGAACATCCAAAAGAAAGAGAGTTTAGTTATAAGAAAGACAAAAAGACAAATGGGGTTCATCAGGGAGGAACATACAACTAAAAGTGTTCCTTGAAGATAAGGCTGTATTGTGATGGAATATTTTGAAGGAAAATAAGAATCCTCTTCTGCTGAGAATGTGCATTGAAATATGACTGATAGAAATGTTTTCTAGTGCTGCTTTGCTAGCTGTGTGGAGAGGGGCCAAGCCACATTTGAACTGTTCCTGAAACCAGACAAATAGGCATTGTTTATCCTAGACTAGCCAAAGTATTTCAGAAGACAGTTCAGTCAGAGCAACATTCATTTCTAGTCTTAATTAGTTTTCTGAGTGACTGCAGAGGGAGGACATTTTTCATCCATGTTCTTTGCAAGTGTCTCTTTCTTCTCTGCTCCAAATCCCCCATTCTTCATCCCACTGGCGTAGCTGCAGTCATCAGCAATTGCAGTGGAAGTGCATGCGGAGCCAAACTGAGCACTGACAGCGTCTGTGCGCTGCATGCCCGCTCCACGCAGGGTGAGAGTAGTCTCAAAATGCTCGTGCCCTCTCTGTACTCACCTTCCTGCTGTTGCTACTGCTGATGAAGGCTGTGGTGGAGGGTTTCCGGAAAAGGCTTGATTACTATGTCTTTCTGTTGTAATTAAGATACTGTATTAATCTGAACCACAAGTCTGGTTATTTTCAGCCTTTTGGAAGTGCTGAATAGTCTTTTAAAGACGTCTCACCAAGTATTCTTTGCCTGTTGTATTAAAAGAAAGAAAGAGAGAAAGAAAGAAAGAAAGAAAGGCCTTTTTCTGAAGTAGTTTTGTTTGTTTGTTTGAAATCTCTTCTGTAGCTTTGTGCACGTGGCAGGTTTATTAATATCATGTTTATCAAGTTAGCAACACTTTGTGAAAATGGTAATCTCAAGTTACTTTTGATGTTTACCTGCAAAAATAGTAAAAGCTTCTACATCTGTTAATTAAGATGTTCAGGAGAGAGGCATCAGAAACCTTAGTCTTACCAAGAAAACAAATGAGTTGGCAAAAGGAAACATTTTTCTGTCCTTGTGTACCATCAATTTTTTGGTCATGTCTTCCTGTCTACCCCCCCAAGTTATTACTGAAAAATGCAACTTCAACTGAAAGTGAAGATCAGTTGTTAAGTAATTGTTAAAAATACTTAGCGGAGAGGTTGTAGCTGTTTACTTGGCTGTGTAAGTTTTCTTTATTTGCAAGAATGTTAAGTCATTAAATGCTAATAATCTGGGAATATACACACCCACATGGGCTCTTCTCCAAGTTTTCCAGTCAAATGAGACAGAATGTGAACTTGAACACACAGTCAAGAGAACAAATGGTTTTCAAAATTGGCTTTCTATCTTTGCAGAGCCTTTAAGCTAAGCTGTAACCTGGTTTTCATTAGAAGGGGTTGGGCATGGTTGTATATTCTAGGAGTTTTGGACAAGTTTATGTAAGATAGCAACCTGGGAGAAAAATGAATTCGGCGAGCCCAATACAATGTATAGGGAATCTCTGCACTACGTTACTTAGTTGTTTTCTCTTTGAGACATTAACCACTTTGTAATCATTTATTCTTTCTTTATTAAGCCAAGGACCCTTGTCATCCATAAGAGCAGCAATCAAGAGATGTAAGTCTATTTTTCTTACTTTTTGAGTGTCATAATATTGTAAGATTGCTATATCTTCATTTTTAGTAACTGGTTAAATTTTTATGTGAAAAGAAAGTTGCTAACAGGCTTTTGGGGGGGGCTGTAATGTCTTTCTCTCTTTTTTTTTCCGTCATGTTAGACCATCTTTTTGCTCTGCTGATGTTCTATTCCTTCTTGCCAGTTACTAACACTTTCTTACTTGTGCACTAGTGCATTTGTGCACAGATATGATCCATCTCTGAAGGACTTGGGTTACGTACGCCCAATTTTTCTTCATTGACAAAACAGAAGTTCATTTCATTTCAGGAGACATCTGCAGCACCTGTCCGTTGGCTGTATTGGGGACTGGATTAGGTGCATGCATGTGACTCATTTTGGAAGGAAAAAAATAGTTTATAAATCTTAAATTAAAGTACAATCTCTTCTTCCTTGATTTTTTTTAACTCCTCTTTCCCTTTCTCTGCTAGCAATAGTTCCAGACAGAGATTTCTTCAGCTGCATCCTCTGAAGTATTTTAAGTTGTTTCTTTTTCCCCCTTTTCATTTTTATTTCATTTCTGTCCACAATTTCAATTTCAATTTCATACTTATAAAACAAGCCTGAGGATTCTGCCACGGGAAAAAATATGTTAGTGTATATACTACTGATTTGTTTCCCTGGATCTATTAGTCGGGGGCTCATTAGTATGGATTGGATTGGAGGTAGTCAAAGGGGATCATGAAAGCTTTATTCAGAGCAAGTCTACATGATGCTGTAGTTAAAATGCAACACTTTATCTGTGCTATTGCTGCCATAAATAGGAAACTGGAAAACGGAGAGCACCAGATCACAGAGGGCATTTTGTCATGGAGACAGGAAGTGATTCAGATTGCCTAAGCTCCAGACCCTCATCTAACTGATAAACTGTCTAAAAGATCATTAAGCAATTGATATGTATGGTTTTGAAAATACAGTAGCAAGTGATACCTTCTTTTGAGACACAACCAATTTTAAAAATTATCTAGTCAAGAAGCCCTGGTGCATATATGTTATATCATTATACTTAATGATATTAGTATGTGAATAACCATGATAAAATATAAATAGTATGTGAATTATCCAGATGATAAACTAGAAAAAATCTCCATGCACATATCAAGGCATTGTACATGAAACCATGGTTATATATATATATATATATATATATATATATATGCCAGTAACCATACCTGAGGATGGACCTAAATTAAAAATGGACCCTGAATAATTCCTAGCTCTGCTTGCGATTAATCTGGAAAAAGTATAGTATTCTCTGGAATTTTTTTTTCCCCAACAGCGTTAGAAATCTTTTTGTATTTCTTAATCACAGTTTCAGTGGGCTGTTTATCTCTGATTTTCAAGAAACACGATAGGTATCTACAGGGTTTCAACCTTCCAACCTATGGACAGTGCTTAAACTTACTTTGTACTGGTAAGTCTCTCCCTGTCTTGTGGCCAAAGGGGAAGAGGGATTATTTTCCTTTTGGCTACCCTGACTACAACTCTGTAGAGAAAGATGGTGTCATTTTGTTACAGTTGTTTGACAGCTCAGTAGAATTCAGAAAAGTGAGTCCAAGATGCTTGAAGAAAGCAAGCATGTGAACACGAGATGTGCTCAGGAGTCATTTTTTCATCTTAAAAAAAAAAAAAAAAAATCTTCAAAAGTTACTGATGGGTTCTTAATGACAGTCTCAGCCGAGGACACACCACTAAAGCCATCTCACGCTGAAATCAGTGGAACGATTTCCGTGGACACCCAAGACAGCAACATGCCAAAGAAAGTAAAAAGAAGCAAGCTAAGTGCTGCAGTAGTGATACAAAGGGGAATGGTGTTTTCACTTGCTTCTCCACTCTTCCAGAACAGGGTGGCATTAAGGAGCAGGGCTACAGAGGCAAGCCTGCTGCCATAAAATGTTGGAAGAACCTGCAAGCTTGTTCCATTCTCATTCTGTCCTAATCAAATATGTGGCTGCATGAAGGATGTGTAACAGCTTGTATGCACTTTGAGGCTGTGGCTTCTCATTTGGCAGTTTTGCAGCCATTTTTGGCTGTGTGTTTTGTTTGTTTTTCATTTTTGTTTTGTTTTGCTTGGGGGCTTCCTAGGTTCTTTTGGCTCCCGTTTCTTCCCAACCAGATCAATTCTGTGACCTCATTCTCTCCCCATCTGCACAAACATTTGGGCTGGCATAATGCAGGGAATGGTGCAGAGGCAGGAACATACAGCCCAAGGAAAGGTGTGGGAAGGAGTGAAACGTGTTCATAAATCGCTACTGTCAAATTTGAGTGAAACTGCAGGCTTTCTCTGGGGGTGTACTTATACAGATGTTACTCAGCAGCAGTGCCAGCCTCTATGGTGCCCAGCAGTTTGGTCAGCTGTGAGAAGGTATTTGATCTCACTGGGGGTAGGGAGAGGAATCCCCATCACACACACACACACCAAGAGATTTTTGACCAGTTCCCTCACTGAAGTCATGCAAAAAAGAACTGGAGTCAGCAAGGAGAGGCAGAAAACAGGACTGCTGTTGGGGGTGACACGCTCCTTCCCCCGTGCTGCCAGTGGTCTGAGCCCAAGGTGAGCAGGGTCAAGGAGATAAAATGGACAAAAACTGTACAGAAAGTGCTTAGTTTTACATATATTTAACATTCTGAACTCACTTACTGTGGGGTCGTATGAGTGCTAATGTTGGTTCAAGAGAGAGGACAAAAGTCTGTCTTTTGAAGAGGAATTGGGCAGCACCATCTCTTTTAGCTACATTCAAGCATTAAATCAGCCTAGCTCTAACGTCAGACAGCCTGACATTTCCCTGACGTGCCTGGAAACAGAACTAGAAGAAAAGGAGCAAGACCTCCCCCTTGTGCCAAGAAACAGTTCAGGAGAAAAGCTTCAACTCTGTTATTTCAGAGATGTATGAACATTTCCCATTAGTTTGAAACTCTACTTCTACATAAATAGTGTTATCAGATCTTGGAGGAAATTAGACTTTTCTGGTTTAGGCTTGAGGATTACCTCATCATTTTAGCACCCCCTGAAGAAGGCATCTCTGCATCCGTGCAACACCCTCAGTATTGCAAAGACCGCAAGTGTGGCCTCTTACATGGAACCAGCCGGTCAGCTCTTCTGGTGTATGACTTAGTAGGTAAGGGAAGGAGTGTTTCCTCACAATTGTGGCTCTCTGAGATACCATAAGGAATAACCTTTATCCCTAGGCAGCTCTTGAGTGAGAATAACTTCTCAGTCTTAGCCTGCATATTTCATAGTATTGATGGTAGAAATTTATAGCTTGGTGTTGGAAAAGCATTGAAGGAAGCTGTATTTTTAAATATTTTTAGCACATTTGCTTGTTGTAGAAAGTAGTGTTATTAGTTTAAAACCCATTGTTAACAGTTAATATGAATTAACTGAAATAGTTAATTGGAAGGATCATGTTTATTCACAGCTGCAGGAAGGGACAATACATAAAAATCATCAGAAAAATTTGAAGCTTGATTTTGCACACGCTTTGAGCTATTTGAGGCTATGGTTCCAATCTTTAATGGAAAAATGAAACTTGCTTTTAAAACAGTCTGCAGTGACAAAACTGTTCAGTATTTCATACAGATTTGCTAATGGAAATGTACAGATATTATTATGCAGTGTTTCTATTGTGGAAGCACTCAGTGCTCACAGCAGGTGGTTATCTCTGAGCATATCCCTGAATGAACTTCATAGTTTCCTCTATATTGCCTAAAAAAGTTGCCTGAAAAACTAAATTCTAGCCCAGCTCTCTTCAAAAGACTCAAAAGTGCACGTCAGGCATCTTGATCTCATAGCTTAAAGTGCCTCCTGCCCCATAATCTGTGTGTGTTTTAAATATAAACGAAATACCAAGTTCACTTGAGAAATACAACCTAAAGAAGAAACTGTAGAGGAAAACTGTTCTGAAACATAAGTATACAGCACAGACACAGCACAGACAGTACCCTGCACATCCAAAAATTTTTGATCGGCTTTATTTATTTATGTACAAAGAATGAATCTATAAGTCACTCATCTGTTCCCTGTTTACAGTATTACTCACTTGAAATCTGCTATAATGTGTTAAACACATTTGGATGCCTCATTGACACCAATGGAAATAAATATTTCTAATGACAATATTATGGGTTGATTTGACATTCTTTCTTTCCCTTGAGACCAATTAAGTTATAAGAAGAAAAGGTGTGGATTTTATGCACTGGGTTTTCCTGTCCCACCCCTTCTTTATCCACTTTGCTTACCTTTTACTTAAAAACCACTAAATATATGCTCCTGGAAGTACCAACACTTCTCACCTAGAGCATTTCTTAGTGTGGAAGTGGAGGTTTCTATTAGGCAGTATGCAAATCAGCATTGAAATACTTTTTTTATTGACTTCTCTGATGGAGGAAATGTTTTTTAAATCTTAAAGCTGTCATAATTTGAAATCTGAGGGAAAAATTAATAGCATGCTTTTTCAAGGCAATCCACAAAGGGGATGAAGAAAAGGCTTACAGTATCAAAAGACCACTAATTCCTTGGAACTCCAAGGAATACTTGAGAGCAGAAGATGCAGTAGGTTTCACCTCTGCTCCTCCTGTGGAGATTTAAGAGCTTCCAAAATAAAATGCTATAAAATGTGGTTGTAACAAAAATGTGAAAGCAGAAAGAGAGGAGCTATTGAAGGAAGGAGGGAAGAACTTTGTCGAGGTCCTTAAAAAATAAATGTTTATATTAAATGTTTATATACATGGAAGTAGCTTGATTCCGGGAGTGTTTGGGAGATTTTGTTTCAAACAACAGAATGGGCACATTTTGAAAATATATATAATGGTGTATATGTTTGTAGATGTTATTCCTTTTTGAAAATATATGTTTGTATCTACTAGTGAAGTTATTTTTATATAAATAATTTTAATGTGTTGCTTTGAAGTGAGTTTACTTGTTTGCTTGAAATTTTTGCACAAAAAACGTTTGATGGGTTTGATCGGTTATGTAGATCTGTATGCCTCACTATAGTTTTTTAGCCTCTGTTTAGAAAGGAAAAAGGTCTTTCAGACATTTTTTAGTTTTTTCTTATTTGTTCTAATAACTTTAATAAATAGAATTATGTTTAGAGTCTCATGGGAGAAAATAGTATGTAGTATTTATCTAGAAATGAAGAAAGAAGAAAATGGAAGAAATCGACAGGTTTATCTGTTCAGTTTTACATCCCTCATTAATTAGCTTTAATTTCTAATGCCCTTGCCATTATAATTTGGACGTACCCCAAGCAGTTATACTAAATAAATTTACCAAACGAACGCTTTCTTCCATCCTCTTTGCAAAACTAAACTTGGAATAGGTTGGTTTGGTTGTTGGTTTTTCGTGTTTTTTGTTTGTTTGTTTTTTCTTTTAACGTGTGGGTAGGATGAATGCTATGTTAAGATCTGTGAAGACAAAAGTGAAGGTGAGGTGTTATTAATATAGGCGATTTTTGTTTTTACAGAACTGGGTTAGGAGATGTGCAGTTATGCCTGGAACTTTGAGGTGTGCCTCTTACCTGGGTCAGCATGCCTGACCGTACCTCTTTGTTAGGTGGCAGTGTAAACTGTGGGATCCCAGCTTCTTGGCATCTGGATCAGCTCCTCAATATCACCCATTATTGTTGGAGAGGAAAAAGCACAGACCCAAATAAACCACGATTTTTAAGCTAAATAAAGCATTCAAAGAGATTTGACTTCCCCATCCCATGTTCCTACAGTGGCACTTTGTTGAGCAATACAGTGGACTTTTCCATATTCAGTTATATTCTTCATGGTTAATTTATGGCAGGGGAAATTTCTGAACACCCATTGTTAAAATCAGCATGGAACTAGAAATAAAATCTGCTTTTATTTTAGCTTTTTAAGACACTATATTGTGAATAGACATTACAGTTGTCCTTTTAAATCACTGGCACATGTGCTGTCCTTGTGTGACTAACCCATTTGATCATGGTTTCTGGCACTCTGGAGCCTTGGTTTGTTCTCTTTCACCTCCTCTTCCTCTTCTGTAACCCCTTCTTTTTTTCCTCTAGCACTCATGAATAGTGCACATCAAAAATGCCCCGTGGAAGAGGTATGTCTGACACAACACTATGCGATTCTTGTATCAAGTATGCTTTGCTGATTTCAGATTCCAGCTATGATTCTGTGATGGCACAGGAACAGCACAGTCGTCAGCTTTCGCACAATAAGTCTCTACCACTTCCTATTGCCCTTGCTATGCAAAAATTTGTCCCTCAGATAATTTCCTTTGCTCTTTGAAGACATCAAAATCAAGACATAATGTGGCCATTGAAAAAATTATTTGAATATAAATATGGCAAAAAAAGAAAAATTAAGGGGTCAGGATTCACTTATTTTATGTAACTTAAAACACAGTGGTTTAAAAAAAAAAAGAAATGTTGCTAATTTTTAATCCACAAGTGATTAAACTTTGGGAGATTTCTAACTGGGAACATTAAATTTTTTCTTTTTACATAAAGGAGGGTGAAATATCTTAGATTTTGTGTCTTGGTACTCTTACTTTCTTTAAAACAAACAAACAAAATTTTTTAAAAAAATAGACAAAAGAACACATCTCAGAAATGAGCCATCAAAAGCAAAGCCAGACGTGTTTAACACTTCTGTGTTTTATTCATGGATTGTTTTAACTAAAGAAAAACAAGTTTCAACTCTAGGGTCACAATGCAGAAGGCAGGAACGTGTGGCAAGGAAGAAGAAAGGGAACGGACCATCTCTCTTGGTGGTAGCTAGGACACAGAATAATTTAAACTGGTTATGAAACTACACCCTAAACCTTTTAAAACCTTCCCCTCATATTTAGTACAAATAATCTTTTTCAAAACCTTGGCCTGTCTTAAAATCTGGAATTTATGATCAGATGCTGTATGCTCTCTGTTTCATTTATGGTGGATTGGTAAGGGCTATGCTATTATCCTCATCTTACTGCTGTGATGGTATATTTTAACTTCTTCAAAACTTTTGTTTCTTTTATTTAAATAGCTTCTCGGACTTCTAGCCATAGTGAACAGCAGAGGGATAGAAGGTATGATGCAGTTACTTATATTGCAATTAGATGTTACTCTAAAACTTGTTAGACTGTGTCACAGTATTACTTCTTATGTCTTTCTCCTCTAGTTTATTTTTTTTTCTTTTCATTATCTTTTGTGTGTTTAAAAATAAATTAGACTTGGAATAAAATAAAAGTACTGTGATGCTTAAGCACAGGGTGGACTAAGAGTTTGAATTTTCTGGTCAAGTGTTGTATGTGTCCTCAGAAAAAGAATGCAACCAACTGACAAACCTGTGTAGAACTGTTTCACTTTCCTGACATCTATTTATGGGGTCACTTCACAACGAAAATAAGCACACTTTCAGGCCTCATTCCAGTTTCTCACAAGATTTGAGAAAGGAGGTCGCCAACCTGAATAGTTGGTGAACCGAGTCTGCTGTTATTTCACGTGGGAGGGAACTGCATTCCCCCCTGCTTAATTTTTTTTACAATCGATTTAGAAGTTACATTTCTGCAGTTTTTCTGTTAGGAGACAGAGGCTTCTGTAGCAGATGCTTCATCTACTCACAGAACTCACTTCTCAAAATGTATTTTATGCAGGACTCTAAATTAATCGGCGGTGGTTTGGTGGCTGTAGTTAGGAAGCACGGGCTATCGCTGCAGTTTACCCTCTAAAACAGTTGTTATGGTAATAAAACAGTGGCAGTACCTATGGTTCCTAAAAACTTACTGAAGTCCCTGTTGTACTAGATGCTGTAAGCAAATAGGCCCTGTCCCAAAGGCCTTATGAGGCGGGCTCTGCCCTTCCTTTAGCACAGTGGGAGGTTTCCCCAGAAGTCTTTGGTGTAGACAAGCTTTTAGGTATCTAGCCAGAAGCTGTTTTAACTATCCCACTGTTTTCACATTGCGGCAGGCTAAGGGCAAATGCATGATTAGTTCTCATTATCCCGTGAAGACTAAGACTTCTTCCATCTAATTGAGTTACACTTGTATTTAAGTACTTTAAACATGTAAATTATTTCAGTGCAGCCAATAAACCTACTTTTTGGCTTAGGCGATTAATTAGGTGCTTTGAATGGAAGCCTAAGTGCTTGTTAGAAAGGTCAGGTAAGTTGCTTTGAAATCATGGAAAGATATCTTTGGTTAAATCAAAAAGACCTGAGCCGCTTTGATTTTCCATGCTGAGAAAACCTTGGTCTTTTATAATTTAAAGTAACTATTTTCACACATTTTAGGTAATTATTCCCCTTTGCCTTCATCTCTAGGCGCCCTGAAATTACAATAGTTGCTGCTGAACCCCTCCGGCCATCCTCCTGGTTTCCAGGTGCAAGCCCTGTCGCTCCTCAGGGATTAGGATTCCCTTCTTCTTCATCTCATGCTCAGTGGAGGACAAATGAGCTTATTCCAGCTGAGGTGAGCGTGGATTTACATGAGGTGTGTTTGATTTACAAAGGTAAAAAGCACAGTAAGTTAGAGAGAAGCAGTATTATCACTAGGAGTTTTTGATTTTTTAGGCTTTCATGACATTGAATAATCAAAGACTATGCCAGTGCTCTTTTCCTCTGCATATGTTAATTTAGTATTTTTAGATTTATATGCTTTTTGTTTTTTTAGGGATCACATTTGGACATACATTAACATTTCTCTCTCTGTTTTGTAGCTTCCACCGTCTTATGAGCAGGTGATAAAAGAAATCAATCAAGTGCAAGTCAATACAACAAATAACAATAATGCTGCTGCTCCTAGACATACCACTACTTCTGCAACACAAACTGACTTTCCAGAGGAACTAATCAGCTGTTTGCCAGGAAGTAATGTAAAAAACAGTGTGCCTACACACTCGGAATCTGCAAGCTATCGAGGTGAGATTTTTGGATTTCTCATTGATGAAAATCTTAGTCTGTTTCCTGAAGATGTTCTTTGTTATTGATCTGTGCAGCAATTAACATGAAGAATGGTTACTTTTCTGGGAATGATTGATGCTGTAAATTCCTGTAAAACTCCTCTCTTCTGAAGTACCATTGCATTCACATTTAGACTATTCACAGAATTGTAGGGGTTGGGAAGGGACATCCAGAGATCATTGGGTCCAACCCCCCTGCCACAGCAGGTTCTCTAGAGCAGGCTGCACAGGTAGGCATCTAGACGGGTCTTGAATATCTCCGGAGAAGGAGACTCCACAACCTCCCTGGGCAGCCTGTTCCAGTGCTCCGTCACCCTCACTGTGAAGAAGTTCCTTCGCATGTTGGTGCGGAACTTCCTGTGCTCCATTTTGTGGCCATTGCCCCTTGTCCTGTCCCCACAGACCATTGAAAAGAGGCTGGCCATATCCCTGTGTCCCCCACACTGCAGGTATTTATATACATAGATAAGGTCCCCTCTCAGTCTTCTTTTCTCAAGGCTGAACAGACCCAGGTCTCTCAGCCTTTCCTCATAGGAGAGATGCTCCAGGCCCCGTATCATCTTTGTGGCCCTCTGCTGGACTCTCTCCAGAAGATCCCTGTCTCTCTTGTACTGGGGAGCCCAGAACTGGACACAATATTCCAGATGCGGTCTCACCAGGGCAGAGTAGAGGGGGAGGATCACCTCCCTTGACCTGCTGGCCACGCTCCTTTCAATGCACCCCAGTTGATTGAAACTTCTGTAATGAAGATGAGTAGTATCATGTGTCTTTATGACTTTACAATAAAAATCTTTAATGTTTTCCTCAGTTCAGCCATAATGGCAATTGGTTTGGGGCCAGTATAGCTCAGACGTCCAATCAGAGTAACGGCAGTTACACATTCAGACTGAAAAGTAACTGACTGAATGTGTAACACTCAGCTGAGGAAATTACTGTACTATTCCTTGGTCAAGATGTTGCTTGCATACCCTTCCTACTGCAAGCTAACAAGGTGTTTTGAACTCACAACCTGCAGATGCCATGCATTTCAGCAATCTTCAGCTTCTTCCTGGAGTTCATATATTTTTTTTCATTTGTCTTTTTAGAAATAGAATTCCAGTTTCACAAGCAGCACTAAGCTCTGGACAAAAATCATTGTTTCACATCCTAATGGTGATAAAAACTAATATAAATAAAGTGTTCTGGAATAGATAACTGAAACCTTTTCTTTTCTGTTAGTAGGGCAAAATCCTCTGAAACCTCCTAGGCCTTCTGCACCTCTCCTGAATAGGTCTTCTTCAGAAAATGAGACTTCTTTAATAGTCTTTGAAGTTTCTGAAGGTCAGAAGCACCAAGAAAATCACAATGCTGTGATATGTCCTGTGCCAAAGCCAAGATCGAGAAGCAATCTCAGACCTGTGGTCAAAGATACTGAAAGTCAGATAAGAGATAATGGGGAAGAAGTGAACCAGTCTAACACAAAGGGGCAGCAACCTTCAGTTCAGCAGTCGTCTGTCTTAGATGATAGCTTACTAGACAATCACTTGGCAGTGGACAGCATGAGTACAGAAAAGAGCCAAAATAGTATTGTTTCAAGGATCAAAGTTTTTGAAACCCAAGGAACTAATGATACCTCAGGATTAGCAAAGAAACCGGAAATTGCCCCTCGTTCATTCGCCCCAAGACCTGTAACTGCAAAGAAGCCAGTAGTTGCTCCAAAGCCAGGGCTAAGCAGAGTTTCAGGAGATTGGGATGCGTGGACAGAAAGCAAATCAACACCTTCTTCCAAGGAATTGCAGCTTCAACCTGAAGCAGTTGGGAACAGTGTTGTAACCAAACCTGAACTGCCAAAGAAGCCAAAACCTGGCCTTGTAAAAAGTAGTAGTAGTGATTTTCTTGATGCAAAGAGTGGATCAGTTGCAGACAACAGTGATGGACAAAAGAAATTTCCTGTTCCTGCTCCAAGGCCTCTTGTTCCTAAAAAGTCACGTTGTGCAGAAAATCCTGCCCTTTCTTTGGCCACACTAAAACCAATCGCGGCTCCCCCATGGGCTTCTGGGTCTGCCCAAGAAAAAGTTCTCAAGTCTCCGGGGGAATTGTCACCTACAGCCAACTCCTCAGCACCTGCTTTGCAAAGTAAACTAGATGTGGAAGGAGATCTGATCAGTTTTGATGATGACGTTTTGCCCCTAAGTCCACCTTGTGTAGTTAAAGATAGCATCAGTTGTGAAGCAGCAGCAGGTAAGAAGAAAATTTTTTAAACTGTCCCTGTGGTTACTGTTTGCAGGTGTATGATCCTGTGTGAATTATGTCTGCTTATTCTGCCTGTCTTGACAGGGTTTATGTGTACATGAAATTCTTTGTTTTCTATTATGTCAAGAACACTATGAAATTACTTGGGTTTGGGGACCTGGGAGGTTCCCAGGCTGTATAAATCTCAGAGGTTGCCTGCTGGATTTATTACGCAATTACTAAAATAATGATAAAAGACTTCATGTTATACACCAGATGTTGCCTCCAGAATGTATCACAGTTCTCTCTTGGGAACTTGGGACATCTTGTCTCTTGCCATCTAATCTGACTAATTTATTTGAGTGCCTGAAGTTCTGTAGCGGAAACCTCCTGAGCATAGTACATTTGTAGGTATGTGTCCCATTAGGTCACCTAGAGAAGCAGCAATGTTTATTATTTAAGGAGAATGGTAATCAAACACACTGGAATACTCTGTCTGTTTCACCAGTGGCTATTTATTTTCTCTTTCCTATCTTTGTCTATTGTCTTGTCACTCAACTATATGCTAGTTACGCAACTTCACATTTTTTGAAAAATGAAATTAGTTATTTCATATGAATGGATTAATTACTACAACTACATCACTCTCATAAACTTTGATTCCATCAAGCAAGAGGCCGACTGGGGCCATTTTTTAAAATTCTGATTCAGGTAGTTTAAGACACACAGTTGTTGGGCTGTCACTAAATTTTACAGCAATGGGTTTTTCCATCTTCGTATTCAAGTATGTCAGATTTAGCCCACCAGCCCCATTGCAATCCAGGGACAGTTCTGCTTTAAAACAGATGGTATGTCGTACAAAATGCATGTTTAAAGGACTAACTATGATTTTTAACCCTTTTTTTACCTCATTTATCATTAAACATCTCAGCTCTCTGAAAAGAGATGCATAAATACTGTGTAGTTGTCACAGCATATCAATATTAATGGTTGTTAGCAAGTGTGATTTCTTTACAGTTTGTGGATTATATTGTTAAATGAAGTTCCGACTTGTTATCACTTCCATTTTGTATTGGCATAAAAAGCCCAGGGCAGATCTAAGAAGTCCCTTACAGCTGTAAACTGTTCAGGTCAATACGTACAGACATACAAATCTCAGAGCAGCTTATGAAAGCAGTGAAATAAGGCAACAGAAGGTCCTGCAGGAGAGGTGATCGGCTCTACATGGATCCACATCCATTTTTCTCTTGGACTGATGGGTTCCAGGAGCACTGCAGAGGCTGTAGCAAACCTTGAGGGAAGGAGAAGTACCGGGTGAGCGGAGAGGAGTTCTGAAGTGTGCCACTGACAGTATCTACCTGGGAACAGAGTTAAGATCATCATGTCTGGAGACTGCAGTTATACAACAGCCACTGTGCATGTGATGCTTTTAGAAGAAAGTTAGAAGCAGAAGGGATGATTCTTGGTTTCTGTGCCTTTGAGGGAAAATTGTAGTTTCAGCCTTTTGATGAATAGATGCAACAAACAAAGGGAAAATGTAACTATTCCAAGTAGCAGGCAAGAAAAGAGAATTCTTACATTTTGAAAGTGCCTAAAAAGGAAAATGATGTTTTGGCTATGTGCCCTAAAAGACTGCCTTTCCCCCACCCTGAAAAAATTAAATAATGATAATTCTTCTGTTAAATCAGAAGTACAGTGATCCCAAAGAAAATCACCTGAAAAAAAAAAAACAGCTTTTAGGATGAAGTGGTAAGAATGACAGTCTTCACCTTTCTGGAATCCTAGGTGTTATTCTTGATTAAATTAAGAAGAAAATACTTTCCATTCTTAGGGTTAACAGAAGAATTATTCAGATGATAGTTTACTGATTTCTCAAGTCAACTGTCCATGATTTTATTCACTTAATAAAATGGCATCTTTGCTGCAACCCGTTCATACTTAGAAAAGAGAAAAAGGTCTGACAGCATTATCAGCTTATAACACTAAAATTAGGATTCATTCCAGATTTTTGCAGGCATTTTGAGCTGAAGATCATGTGCTGTACCCTTGATTACTAAAGCCATGCTATGTCTTGACAAAGCATCCACAAGAACAACACTGGCTTTCTGAAAAATGAGGCAACACAGAGCACTAACACTAGCTATTTCTCATGTTCCCATAGGAACAGCTTAGGATTTGCAAGATGAATCCACAGTAAAATGTTTTGTAAAGGCAGGAAGAGAAGCTGTAATCCTGCTTCCAATTCCCCAGACCTTTGCATTTCTTACATATTTGTCATTGTCATTACTTAGCAAAATGACAGCACTCTCCTTGTTGTTATGGCAACCCTAGAAAAGGAGGAAGGCTTTTATGCAGTGGTGTTTGAAACTAAGCACCAACAGATTTTTTGTCAAAGAGCAGTATTCCATCACAGGTTATAATGTTCATAAAACTTACTTTTTTTCTGATACAGAACAAATGCATCTGGTACTTAGACTAATGTAAGTAGAATTGGACAGATAGATCACTGCTTCTGCAACACCCGATGCAAAAGTAAGAAGGTGAAGAATTCAGTTGGTGGTGGGAAGGGCACAGAAGTTGAGGTGAGCATCTGGATGAAAAGATGAAACACAAGCAAAACAATTTGTTCTTCTACTGCCAATTGAAACAATGGGTACCAAGATCACTTTCAAAGCTTTCAGCATCCACTGTGCCAGCTGAAGCCTGTTGGAGCACTGGCGGCTCAACAGCTCTGAGATTCAGAGGTAAACCGTGGTAGAACCTTGCATCCAGTTCATGTCTCTGCTGCTGGCCCAAGGGAAGTGCCAGGAAGGAGAAGTCAAGAATGACAAATCTGTAGAACAGCTCCTTTCATCAACAGCCAAAATTGATGCCAGTTTTAAGTGCCCGCGTAATTTTGCACTCAAAGGCTACAGATAATGTTCAAAGGCGTTTGTATCCTAATGACATTACTCCTGTTCAAGTCAGTCCCTTAGAATGTGAAGGCATCTACTTGGGACTGTAAATCTTGAAGTGTTAATGCTTTGATGACAGTTGTGATATTTTGGATCGTAAAGAGTATTTTTACACTTCTCTTATAGCTGGTAACTGGGATTTGTGCAGTTCCTTAAGGTTAAAAGTTTCACTAATATGTCAGGTGGAATCTTTTCTCAGTAGTCCATTTTTAAAAAGGCTCAGAAATGAAATCCTAGTGCAAGCTGAACTGAGTAGAAGTTCCATGGCTTCAATGGATCCATGATTTCACCCCTAACTTGTATCAGTTGCTGTGTTAAAGCATGTCATGTGCCTGCTTGTTAATGTCCTGAGATGGAAAAAACCTTTAACAGTGCATTTAAAGCACATATTTAAATTAAAACGTGGAGGTGATCTTGCTACAGTATTTTAATTCTTTTTTACATGTGGAGAGTTCTTTTTCTCTCTTGCCTTCTCTCTCTCTACGACATCATATAGTTCACTGATTGCTCTATTCCTGATACACCAGAAATTAATTTAAACCAAATGTTTTGAAAAGTAATTCAGAGATACTGTCTTACCTTACCAGGAGGCAGTTTTCTCTTTTATCTTCATCATATTAATGTATTTCCATTCTAACAGTAATGCAGCTGATGCGTTTCTTAATTTTTTTTATTTAGTTATTTACTTCATCACAGTGTAAAAGTTCACTTCTGCCTGTATGGGCAGAATAATGACCAAACCAGTGATTACTGTCTATTTATATATGTCATTCCTTTTTGCGGCATGAATGGTGGCATCTGTGTGACATTGTGGCCAATTCAGAAAAACTGCTGCTTGAGTAACTCCAACTTTCTGCAGGTATATTGCCCAGCTGCTTGTTTTTAATCGCTTCCTCAGGAAGGAAGAGGGAAAAAAAAAAAAAAAAGAACTAAAATGTTTGTAACTGGTAGATTACTCCAGACCTACCTTCAAAATAATGCAACTTTTCTTAGTGTTCTGCTGTGTTACTTCTGATGACTCCTGTTGTGGTTATTTTAAGTTACCTGTCTCCTTTTTGACTTACTGCCAGAAGTATCATCCCCAGAGCAGAGTGAGCTGTCTCATCCATTTTAATCTACTGTTTGGCTTGAGCCCCTGACAAAGAGAGATTTACCTGAAGACATTCTACTGTGTGCTGGAGCAGCTGAAGGTCTGTGCTGTGTCCTCTTGGTTTTGCTGCAATGTTGGCAATCTCCAACAGAAGTGGTAGCAAGCGTCCGTTAACTCTTCAGGCCCTGCAGATGTTTGCTTAGCGAATATAAGCTGGAGCCCTCAAGGAGCTTGTAGGTGACTCCACTCTTACCACGGGAGAGGGCCTTACATCCAATTTCAGGAAACCAGTAAAATTTTTAAATCATAGCCACATAATAGACGACGAGCCCTTTGGGTTGTCAAACTCAAACAAATTTGCTTTTGAGTTCCATACTGATAAATGTTGTTAAGTAAGTGGTAACTTGCAAGTAATAATGTTCTTAATGATAACTTTCTTCTCTAATGATTAAATCCATTTATTTTAAAATAACACTTAAAATGCAGATATCTTTCAATCAGAAAGATTGTCAAACAAAAAACAACAAAATACTTATTTAAAAGAAGTGTTTATAAACAAAACAGTATTTTTTTCCTTCCCTGAAAGCATGTGAGATTCTTGTGAGAGGCTAGATAGGTATTTTAAACAACATCATAAATTCCCTTGTCCTCCAAATTTTCATAAAAAAGATTTTATATGCCCTACTTCCTTCCATTACTGATCCTCTACTGTGGAGATTTTCAGCTTGCCTGTTTTGAGGCACTTGAATCTCTTACCAATGAAGAAGCATTCATTGACATGGCAAGAATGGACGAGGCTGTGTTAATCTCTGGGGTAATCTTGGGTTTTGTTTTTGTCAACCACTGTATGACCAAATATCCTCCAGCATCAAATTTTTGAAGTTAGACCAGGTTATGCAGCCAATTTCTAGCAACATGACCTCATGCTGACGTCTTCTGGGCAGGAGGTTGGATTAGAGACCTCCTGAAGGCTCTTGCAACTTGAGCTACCCTGTTCTTACCCTAACAAAAGAGATTCATGATGTAGGAATAGTCTCCAAACTCTTATGTTATAACTTGGGCTGGTATTAGTGGTCCCTTTGTGCCGAAGGTGATGTAATTACTGTCATCTCTAGTAGTTCACTGCTAGCTTGTCCATTCTAAACTGTTATGCTTTTAGATGCACACAGGTAGTAAGTGTGGGCATTCCCTCAGTTTTAGAGAGAAATGCCAAAAACCTGGTGATAGTCAGAGCTTGGAAAAGGTCCATTCCTAACTGTCTGTGTGTACTATGTAGCGCCGTAGTTTTACACCCTATAAATGCTTGTATTGCCGTTAAGTGTTACAATAGCCCAAGAAACATTGTTATTTTAGTAGTAGATTTGATTTTATCTGTTTTCCAGCTTTCTAACACCAGGGATGAGGTATTTCATTGCTCAATTAAGGACATTTTATGTTTTTAACAAGTACACTTAACACTGGATCTTCCGTTACATCTTTTACCAAGTTTTATTGATACCTTCTGGACAACATCAAACTCTACATAATTCTGTGACTTCACGCGTTTTCGTTATGCTGATACCTCCCTCTGCATATTCCCTATATATCCTGTAAACATCATTCATTCTTTGAATCAGACTCATTCCTCAAAAGTAATGATTGCTGGCCTTGATTTGCCTTGCTTTTCGTTACAGTCCATCAAATGTCATCAGTGAACAGAGAGCAATGCCTGATATCTATGCGAGTGGTTCACTGTATTTCCTCTGCTCTGAGTAGCAATACATTTTGCCAGATAAATTCTTCCTGTCCTTACATCTTTGCACAACTCATTTTTTGATCTTGCTAATGTGTGAGAAGTTTGAAATTTCTGTTTGTGCCTCTGGGCCGTCTTTCCTTTTCTGGGAGGAAAGATAATCCTCAAGATAAAACTTTCTGAAATCACTGTGTGCTTGCTCTGGTGTTTTGTGCTTTTGATACAACGTAAGTAGATGCAGAAATAAAACTAATGCTTTGGCAACAACATTAGAAAAATTAAAGGTTTTAAAGGTTCTTACATATAAGAGTATTTTAGTAGCCCACTCAAATACGTGCTTTACTAATTGTTCCTGTCAAGCAAAAGAAATCTCCTGGGCCTGATGAACTATAAATCTTTGAATGAAGCAGGACTACACAATCCGTTCATAGCCTCTACCAAAATAACTGGGCTAATCATGAAAAGTGACTGTGTAGACTGGGGAGAAAGAAATCCTAGAAAATTATGGTACAGATTTGCTCGTCTCTGCTCCATTTTTAAGTCTGAAATCATTTCTGAAGCAATATTAGGTCTCCTCCTGAATACTGAGTTCCTTCCATTTGAGTGACCTTGTCTCCTCTCCTAGGAGAATGCCAAAGAGCCTGAGTTGCACTTGAGCTTACTTTCATGTTATGTACAGTTTACATCCTGAAGAGCCTACATCCCATTGTCTCTTTTTTCTTTATTCTTTTTTAATTTCCCTCTCCGCTGAAAGACATGGTTGTGACCAGATCATGGCCATTTTGCATGTAGAGGGAGTTGAAGATCGCATATTTTGAGAAAGGCAGTGCAGGCCACATAATTCTTTCTGGGTCAGAAATACCTTTTCTGAGAACAGCAAACTGTTAATTTCTCTGATGAAAAGTACTGGGAAAAATGAGGTCAAGAAAATGACTGATGCTGGAATTCAGTAGAATACATTGACTATTTTGTCCGTTTATACTTGCAAATAGGTTGAAGTTTAGAATGTCTGAGGGGTCAGACTTTTGGCTTTGGTATTTCACAGTGAATGATGACCTGATAAAAGTTACGTTACATGTGCAGAGAATGTGTGAGCTTTGCCTTTAATAGCTGATATCTTTTTTTTTCTTTTTTTTTTTTTTAATTAAACACTGAAAGTAGACACTGTTGCATACTTCTGTAGTGGCGAGTGTTGTAATGTCAGCATCAACACATTTCGTACTATGTTGTTTTTGTGTACGGAGACTACTTCTTGCAGGACTGAACTTCCTCACAGTAGATAATACTATTCTGTGCTTTCAGCTTACCACATCTGATTTGTCTGGAGAGTCCCCTTATTGCTGCTGAGGTATCTGTTACCATCTCACTACCTCCTACTTAAAGACTACCAATAAATGTTTCAGAAAGATATCCATCTGTCCTGTTCATAGGGACAAAAGCTAATATTTGTTCTGTACCCTGCTCATTTCTGATTTTAAACGAGTATGATAAATGGAAGTGGAAAAAAAGGCTCTCTCTCCTAAACTGGTAAAAGAAAAAGATGGTATATGGTGTATTTGGATACACAGCTTTCATTTGTCTTTCCTACAAAGCAGTACGGTAATATATGTTATCAAATAAACCTTTGAAACAGAAGCTCTAGAAAAGTGAGACTAAGGAAAACACAGGCCTTAAGCATCATTGTAAAAGTTTAATAAAAAAGATCGCTTGAAGGCTGTTGATATGTGTTATGAAAAATGCCTTGCAGATTAATTTCCTTGAGCTGAGAAGCTTTAAACGAGTATGTTAACAATTCTGTTTTCACACTTCCATGAATTATGCTCAAACGATGCCCAATTGTTGTTAAACAACATAAAAATTTGATATGCTGTCAGTCCCATTGCACAAAGCAGCACAGTCGTTTACTCAGCCAATTTCTCCTACAAACCCAGCACTGGGGAATGGAATGACACAAACAAGGTAATGAGTTTTAAACTAATTATGAGGTGACAACAGTATAATTGAACATAAGATAATGAGTGGAAAACTAAGGTTTGTAGAATGGTTTTCTTGGCCTCAGGTTGAGAATGACAGAAACTGAGACTTAAAAATAACTTCTCTCAAATCTGTTGATTTAGAGACCGCAGCCAGCTGTTGAATGGTCAGGAAAACAATTTCTATGCATAGAAGTGATTAGCAGCTGACAAACAGTAATTTTGTTCAATTTTAAATCTCCCAATTTGTAAGAATACAGATCTGTGATTTATTTTGGGTGTTTAGAGTATTCACCTTTGGTCTTACTCTGTCTATACTTTTATTAGATGGAGGCTCTGGACAATTATTTCTTCACCATTCATGCAGAACTTCTTTTACCTCTGCAGAAGGTTAACTTGAGAGGTTCCCTACTGCCCTGCGGTGTCCAGGAGCCCGCTACCAGCCCTGCTCACCTTCCCTTCAGTGCCCTTTGTCTCGAGCTTCCCCAGGGGACCCGCAGTCCCGCTGCCTCTGTGGGCGACTCCTCACATCTGGGGTACAGTCACCAGATAATTGACAGATAGGAGAGGAAACCCTGGCTTAGGTTTTCCTTTATCGGCTGCACTAAAATAATTCCAAATACCATCATAAGGGTTGAGATTAGGTAAATCTTTTTTAATGCAATTCAGATTATAGCAGTGGAGCCAGCAGATGTAGGTATAAAGAAAGAAGAGAAAATGGTAACTGCAGGCTTGCTCTTAGAGTGGGATTTTTATGTTTCTTTTAACTACCGTACTGCCAGCCTGCTTGCACCCCTGTTGTGGTCTGTGTTTCCCAGTCCTCCAGCAAATCCCTTGTTCTAGTGCAGCTTTCACTGAAGAGACCTAAACCTTTTACTGACAAGTGCTAATAGTAACATAACCAGGTAGTTTTGCACTTACCTTCTAAAATATGGTTGGCTGCCTTTGTCTAGTTTCTTGATGTGCCAGTGTCTTAGGGCACAACGTGACAGAGCCATCTTCTGTCTAGGTGGTAACAGAGCATATTTTTAACTATAACCTCCATGCCTTTAACATGTCACTGACCTGTCCTGATCCTTCCTACCTGATGCGTACGCTCAAAGCTGTTGTACAGGCGGACTGACGGAAAGAATCGATGTACTTTGATTCATGACTGCAATGCGACATGAAGGTGCCCGGGCAGACTGTAGGCAGGTAGATGTCCCGACTTTGGGAGAGACCGTGACACAAACCCCGCACCTCCACGTGACAGATACACCTACAAAGGGAGCCCTGGGCCAGGGGCTAGCAGGAGCCGAGCACCAGCATGCCCAGGCCGTGCGGCGTGCTGTCCCTGCTGGCGCTGGCGCTGGGCAGAGGCACTGCTGGCTGCACGCAGGAGCACCCAGGAGCGGCAGCAGAGGCTGGGGGAGCTGTGGCCCCCAGGTGCTGTGCCTGTGGGGGGGCAGTCTGTCACACTCTAATTCAACAGCTGGTTGTTGCACAGCGTTTTCTATGTCTGAAACGATTTGGGGCCTATTTTTAGTTTAAATAATAATAATAATAATAAAGAGCTTGATGTAGTTGGTCTTTCCCTCTCTAAAAATGCCAAGGCTTTTTTAATTAAAGTGCTAAAAGCTTTTTAATGAAGTTGTTCATACGTAAATACTGTACTTCTGGGTATTTTTAAATCTAACTTACATTCCCAGACACAGATTGCAATTGTATTGATAAACTGCATTGCATTATATTGTTCCAAATTATCTATAAGAAATCATGACTTCACACTACATAATCTTTTTTTTTTTTCTCTATAAGTGTTGAACATGAAGATAGAATTTTATCAAATACAGAGTTTCCAATTTTGTCAGGAAGCGTGGAAGTAGTTTTGGGAAGAGATGTGTTTTTTTAAAAGGCCCTGAAGAATTTAAAGAGATGCCCAGCATGCTTCCTTTCTGAGACTCTGACACTCCATAAATAACATCTCATTGAGCTACACATCTAAAAAGGCCACCAGACGAGATCAAACTCAGTTGTTGGGGCTATGAATACATGTCATGGAGAATTTATTGGCCAGAATGCTTCTCCAGTTTCTACCTTAGACATTTATGATGCAGTTAAGCGTTGCCATTTTACTGCAGTTTTTAGTAATGTCAGAGAAAAAGGTAGCATTTGTTAACAACATAGAACAGGTATAAATGAAGTATTGCTCTTTGACATGAAGGTCTACTTGAGAAAGAACCCTTTGATTTGGATTTTATTTATGTACAAGTATTTTTACAGCTGCCTTCTACATGCACATATGTTCCCATGCCTATTAATATGAGACCAGTGCTTAAGTTTATTAATCACAGAAAACATTGCTCCTGTCTTACCGATGGAATGACTGGACAGGCTTGTAGAGGAATGAGTGATATAGGCAGGGACAGACAGAGCTCAGGGACGACTCCAAGTCCTTGGTCTGAACCAGTCTTCTCCCTGAGTTCAGGGTTGTAATCAACAAAATGATGCAGAATCTCCAAGGGAATTAGTTATTCTACAGCAAAGACATATTGTAATCAGTAATGTTTAAGTGCTTTCTGTTTTTTTGTTTGTTTCTGTAGGCATTGTATCTGCTGTAGTGCTGACCGTTCAGCTTCGGCAAGATTTTACTGATTAAAACTTTCTGGTGGATGTGTTCACAACACATGAGAGCAACTGCGTTGCAAATACATTTCCCTAAAGCCATCCTGATTTCAGGTCCCCGTTATCAAGTAATGCGGTTGCTCTTGTTCAGTGGCTTATATAATCCCAGATGGCATCTGTAACATGTTTCTGTTAACTCAACTATGAAAGTAGATGTACCAAAAAGACATGTTATTTACAAAGAGCTGACTATTTGCATCAGCCCAATGTTTGTCCCTGGAAACAGGTTTATTTATTTTTTATGACTTCCTTGGGTGTGAAATATTAATGTCCTTAATAATGAATGCAATACCTGGTAAGATTTGTGTTCAGCAAATAAATATTAAATATACTGGCCTTTTTTTCCTTCTAGATCCATTCCAGTTCCTCTCCAAAAGCGAACCAGCAAAAGAACAGGCAGCTCAACCAGCTTTAGCACGCAAACCCACTGTTATCCGAATTCCAGCTAAACCTGGGAAATGTAAGCTCTTCTCCTGAACTGTCTGAAAAATCTTTATCAGGAAATCATTTGAATGGGGATTTACTGTTTACAAATTGAGTTGCTGTTAGCTTACTGTGTTAGCTGTCAAAGGAATCCCGTGGTGCAGTTTAACAAGACAGATGACCAACCAAAGGGCTGTGGTGGGAGGCAGCAGTGGCTGGGAGTCATGTTCCTCTCTCCCTGTCTCCCAGCTACCTTGTCTGTGCCCTCCTTTGCACTAAGTTTGATGGTCCTCAAACCTTATGGAGCTAATGTATATCAGAGGGGAAATGGTGGCAGGGGGGGATCTAAATGCTGGCAGAGAAGAGCTGGAGGAGAGCTTTTCAGCAGAAGCAAACTTGTTCAGGCAGCTAAACCATACTGCTGAGCTGTACCTTCAGTCAAATTGACTTATGTGCAGACATCAGCTGAGGATATTTTAATGCTGCTCCCGAGCTTCCTGGGAGCAGGGCCTGCACTTGTCAAAGGAACCACATTAGTGTATTAAATTTTGCTTCAAAAGCTTAGCCAGGCTGTAAACATAGTTTTTACAGCTTACATCAAAAAGTTCCCTGGACCCTTGTTAGAGCTGAAATCCGTGGTCATTTAAGCAGTAGTGTTTTGGTAGTAATTGAGAGAATAAAAAAGGCATGCAAGAATTTGGAGGCAAAGAACTGATTTGTTCTATTTTGTGTCAAGGTCCTCCTGACTGTAGTTTTCTGACAGTTATCTTATCCCTAATGCCTTCCATCTCTAATCCTTTACAACTTTACAAATCATACTGACAGTATCTCAGAGTGGAAATTTATCAGAGAGCCACAAGGTCTTTGTATTGATCTTTATGTCCTTGAGTACATACTTGCTTAAGTTTAGCCTTATGTTTTATCCTCAAAACTTAGGAAGAAAGATCACAAGATAGCTTGTGATCTAAAACTGGTATTTCAGACTCTCGTTTTACTAAATTGAGTAGGTGTAGAGCCAAAGATATCCTGGTGGCATCGCTACTAAGACTTTCTCTCATTATTTTCTGAGTTCCCTTCTCCCCCCCACCATCACCACAGCTCTAAAAATACTAGGTTTTCCTTTCCTCTGTGTATGTGTGAAATGCAGTGGAAGTGATGAAAAATGCTTAGAAGAGTGAAGATAAAGCTATTAGGAAAAGTCATTCTGCTAATACATGATCATAAATAAAAGCTTTTTTCAGTTGGAAGAATATGTTTACGAACTACTGTAAAGAACCCAAGCCATAATTCATCTCTACAAAGGAGATCTTTCCTTGTAATTTTCATTTAGAAAAAAAAAAAAAGATCTGACAAATTCATTTTTTTCCTTATCTGGATTCTTTTGAACTTGTAGATAACCGGTCCCTTGCTGCTCTCTAGTGGCAATTGAACTTTCTACAGAGACTGCCAGTCATAGTGTACTTAATTACAATATTTTGGGGGGGTGAAGGACTGCCTTGTAGGAGGCTGTGGCTGGAAGATTAATGGGATGTGAAGGAACGGGAGCAGGTTCCAAATACGCAGAGTAGCCTTTTGTCAGATAGGAGCTGCTGTAGAAATGTAAGCTGTTAAAAGTTAAAAAATGAGAAGAGTACAATTGGGCCGAGGAGGGACTTGGATATAGTAGTATTTACCCTGTAAGAGGGCTGCGTGGTCTCAGTACAAGGGGTCTTTCACCATCCTGTGTCTGTCAGGAACCAGTGCAAAACAGAAAGAAAAACCCCAATAAACTGGAAAACAAAAACAAAAACCAGCACTACCAAAAAGAGGATGGAGCTGCACGTTTAAGAATTTGAGCTCCAGTGCTTTAGAAGTTCCTCATTAGCATTTTTGTTGAGCTGTGATTAGAAAGGAAGCATTAAACTTCCACTTCAGTTTTTACACTTAGAAATCACTGAAAGTAGCACCTTCTTTCTAGTTGTTGGAGCTTTTTTTTTCTTCCTTTATTTTCTTATTTTCTTTAATTTTGCTTTTATAAACAGCAAAGGCAGGGAAATTAGACCATCTGTGCATATATCAAGATTTGAAGTGGTGTGAATAAATAAATCTCTCATGCTCTTTATATATCCGTAAGGTATGTTAAGAGAAGATATCCCTTGAAATTACAGGCAGGTATTGTTTTCACTTCTCATCATACTAGCTTGGAAAAGTGGATGAACTTCATTAACTTCCATTTCCTGTGCTCAGTCACTGCCAACACAGTAACTGTAACCTGCTCTTAGGTGTTATAATGTATTTATCCTTGAACTAATCCACTTTTAAACATCACCCTAGCCTTTTAGATCATGGTAGTACAACCGAGGTGTTAAAAACAACCACCACCTCTCCTTCCTATGTTTTTTCTTTGTTAAGAGTACTTTTCATGAAATGAGCAACTTAAAGTTGTCCTTTCCACAGAATCTGTCCTCATTTTTGTCATTAGTCTGTGAATGTCCAGGGTGTCTATACATGTTTTTACGTAACTCCAAGACTGGCTGGAAGTCAGAAGAGCTTAAGTGTCTGAAGTTTGTCATACGAAAGGAATTTTCTTGGTATACAAATGCATTGTAAAATAGGTGACAGCGTTTCATTATATAAAGACAAAATTATTGGTAAATGTGCTAACAAAAGTTGTCCAAGTGCTTCCCAGAATTCAATGGTAGAGACATTTAAAATAAATCTCATATAGTTAACAGTTTTTTGTATTCTTTATTGTGGCTTGAGATCATCATTCTTCCGTAGTAAGAACTGTACTGTTTCCTCTTCTATGTCCTAAATTTGCTTAGCTCTTTAAAGACTACCAGGGAGCTCCCATCTCTCTTTTTGTTCTGTCACCCAGACTTTTCTAGCAGGCAAGAGTTTCTTTTCTTGCCTTTACCTTTCTGGAGATTCTTCCATCCAAGTCTCCTGATCTTTCAAGGTTACTTGAAATAACCCTCAGCTGTTTTCCAGCCTGAAGGATATTCCAAGAGCTGACAGCTGAAAAAAGTGAGCCAGTTTAGAAACGTGGCTGAGAGATGGTGATGGTGTTTCAGGGTATCCAGTAATGAGTCCGACATTCCCAGGGGTAGAAACTCTGCTGCTTGTCTAATATTATGTCAACAAGTATTGCAGCTGAAACCCTAGAATAACTTGCTGATGTCCTGAGAGTAAAGTGAAGATTCATTATGCAGAACGGGAAGTACTCCTACAGTCAACATCAGAGTTACAATGTTCCCTTCACGTCCCTTTTCTCTTCACTAGTCTTTAAGTGGTCCTGCCTGTTGGCTGCTCTGGCTTTGAGGAAGGAAGCTGTGTTCACAAAAAGATGCCCCAAAACAAGGTGGATGCTCTTATCTATTGTTGGTCTATGTAAAGAAGCTATTAATTAGACTTTCATTTGGGATTTTTTTACAGCTTTAAATGAAATCCCACTTAGCCCTCCACCACTTCCTGCTGAAAAGCCTATTGGCAACACCTCTGACATCACAGCGGCCAAACCCAACAGTGGTGACCTAGTAAAAAAAGTGGTAAGTTAAAACTTTTCCTGTATTACAACTTTGTCTGCTTTGGGTAATAGATCCTTGTCACTCTCAATCCTTTTTAAAGTACGTTAGTTGAGAGACCAAAGGATGAAAGCGACTACTCAAAAATATAAGGTTTTCTTCGTCTAATTGCATCCTCTAATTTAATTAGGTAATTTAGACTGCTGTCAGTTCTGAAAAACACTTTGTTGATTCTACTAAACTTTGATCACATTTATCTTCAATTTTCTGTATTTTGTAGCTGGAATCAGGATATGCCACAATTTACTTTCCGAAGCACTGCAAAGTGGTTCAAAGTCTAATAAGATTTGAATAGTCAGATACTGCCAAAGTCCTTTAGAAATATATTTCTTTTACCTTCATACACACAGTACTTCTCTGTGTCTGAGCTAATGTCCAGGCAGAGAAACTGTTCTGTAGATGAATGAAGCTTGCTTTCTTCAGCTCTTTTCTTCCAGTTGTTTTCTACTGGCCCTTGTCAGAGCCTGAGTAGAACGATCTATTTTGAAAAGTAAGGCTCTGCTCACTCCTGAGCAAATAATAATGATAGGCATTGTAGCTGTGTATCCTATATTCCTTTTGACATGGATTTACTAAAGAGAATTCAAATAAACTAGAAAATGATGGTAGAATTGCCAAATTTTGAGAGCTTTGATGGCAAGAATGGAGAGAATCTTGTGGAAACCACAGGCAGTAAAAAGATCAAATCAAATCAGAAGCCCTAACTGGGTGGACAGCTGCCGACAAATGCATTTGTGCCTACTTCTGCTAATAGGATAAAAGGGTTTTTAAATGTCTTGGCTGAAGAGGCTATTCATAGAGGTCCTATCTTTTCTGGATAAGGCTGTAAAAGTAATTTCCAATACAGGACATTAAATAATGTTTTACACAATACAACCCAAGAACATTTTTAATATCATCCAGATTATTGTGATGGGCATGCAGAGGATCACCTCATACACTAATCTTTAAATAACCTGTTATGTATTTTGAGATTTCCTCCTCTAAACTTAAGCTCAAGATTGAATATGCTCATTTCAACCTATTTCCATTGCCAAGTGAACACCAAGGTGAACACTGAGAATGAATTCATAATAAAGTATTACACAAACCAGTGCTTCTAAAACTAGCAGTGTTTGTCTGTGGAAGCGATTAACCAGCAACAGTAGAAGTTGACCATAAGCAGCAGCTGGCACAGGTTTCACACAGAAGAGGAGAATTTTGGGTGTTAGGATCCCAGTCCCATCTGAAAGTGGCAAGCTGTTTTCTTTTTAATCAGGAGTATTTAGCCAGGAGCAATCACCTGGGGACTTAGTCAAGAGGCAAAGTTCTGTCACAAAATACATCGAGGTATTTTCTAGGTGGAGAAAAATCACAGAAATTGTTTACCAGTTTCCAGCACATGTGTCCACATCTAGGTAAACAAGACTGTTCAGCCCTTTTAAAAGTTACTGGTTCAAAAAGGTTACTCTTGAACCTAGATTTGGCACTCTGATTTACCATGCTGCTGCAGACAGCTGTGCATGGTCAGCTGAGCTGGCAGTACTCCCTGGCATTGAGATGAAAATGAACAGCAGGAGGCAGAAGGATGGTAAATTGTTAATCCATTACTGTGGTCCAAGCCCTTCAGATATGTCATGTGTTGCTCTCTACTGACTCTGCTACAGGGTAGTAATCTCTGGCAGGGTTGGGATGGGCAGCTGGGAGCACTAAAGCCTTGATCTGCCAAAGCAAGATTCATCAGAATTTGTCGGTTAGATCTCTAGGAAACATCCTTAGATGCCTTCTTGAATGAGAACTAATGTTATTTGCAAGAGACTCTCTCCTGTGTGAGTTACATCAATGTCATATTTTCTGCTCCAATCCTATTGAAAGTGTTTCATCTGTCAAAGTTAAATCAAAGCCAATAATGTAACTGCAGACAAGTTGGAGTCCTACGGGCAGTGAAATTGTACATTCGTATGACTCTCCTGAATTTGTCTCTTACCTGATTCCTGTGTGGTAGGATAAAGAGGGCTGGGTCATACCTAATGCACAATTTAAGCTGTGATTCTGGTAGTCAGCCAAGTTATTTACATCTCCCTCTATGCACAACAATAATATGCTAGAACACACCATGGCATTTATTACTTTATTCCCAAAGTGCCAGACACTCTTGTTTTTGTCTGTAATTTAAAATAAGAAATGCATCATTTAAACAAGATCCTTTCTGCTTCTTGGTTTAATGGAATGGCTTTTTCTTTTTAATCTTTGTAGGAGTTAAACCATTCAGAACGAGCTGGAGCACCTCAGCTAGAACCTGCACTACCTCCAAGGTAAGTGCAATTCTTCAGTGATTCACTTAAAAGAGGTGTTTCTGACTTAGTTTGTGTAGTTAGTCTCAGTGTAAATACTGTCAGCTCTGGTCCTAACTCAACAGGCTTGGGTAGGTTTTGCTTTTAAT
This sequence comes from Anseranas semipalmata, assembly GCA_013399115.1. Classification (NCBI taxonomy): domain Eukaryota; kingdom Metazoa; phylum Chordata; class Aves; order Anseriformes; family Anseranatidae; genus Anseranas; species Anseranas semipalmata. Next base: position 999,139 of record VXAA01006535.1, on the reverse strand, counting down.
GTACTCACTAATAAATAGGCAGGATTCATACTTGTTTGTACCATATTGGTATGAGCGGGGAGAATATAGAAGGACAGCTGTTTGGCTCTTCAGCTAATGTGCAGTGGCTGCTGACAGTCATTCCTTTCTGCATCTTTAACCTTTTCACCCACAGCTGAACATAGAACATCCCCTCCTGCATGTTGCTGACCTTTTGATCAACAGCACTTGCACTTGTGGCTGGGTTTGAGTGGTGAAGGAATGGAGGTGGCAGATGCTGCAACCCTGAAAAGGGCAGATGCTGAGCTAGCACCTTCCCAGAAGCACTGGCTAATTTCTACAGTATACCCACTGTTCACTTCAGACCTAAAATCCCAGTGAAGCAGCAGAAATAATTATAACTTATTTTTATTCTTTTCAACAAACAAGAAAGAAGGTCTTCAGAGGCAAAAGTAGCTGGAGGAGCCTTTGATTCAGGTCCACTAAATGCCAGAGACAAACTGGAGGGAGATGATGCATTGGCCAGCTAGCTCACTGTGACTGTGTCACCATCTACTCTCAAAATCTACAGGTTTAAACACAGAGCTTACTCTATTGTGTCAAGACAAGAGAATCTTTCAGTTGTGAAGCTTAGTCCACCAACAATAATTATTCATTAACAGGAAAGATTGTACCCAACAAGGAAACACCTCATTATTGCCCCTTATGGGCATGTTATTTTTCCCCATTCTATTTAGTGTAACAGTATTCCTGATTCTCCTGACGTTCTCTGGAACTGCAATAAAAATTTGTCCTTTCACCTTTCTGCTCCAATTGATTTTAATAAAAAAAAAAAAAAAGTAAGGAATAATAATTCTGTGATGTACTTGTTAGTTTTTTTGTGTGTTTGTAAGGAGACTCAACTAAACAAATAGCTTGGTTTGTTTCCAGATTTAATGACTTTTAAATTGGAATTTCTTCTTTTGTCAATATGAAAAAACACTTAGTTTAGGATGAGGCCAAGAATGAGGAAAAGTGGAAGTTGAACAGAAGTAGAAATTTTTTTTGAAATTTAAAAAATAATTCATACTCAAGTAGGAGTAGAGAACTCTTATCAGGAGCATTAGTAAATCACCAATATCTTCTCAAGTGGTGGATGACACTTATGAAACATGTCAGATACTCTGGAAGTCCCACTAATGCACATTTGTTGTGGTTGATAATTTTTACAGAACCCTGAGGAATTCATACTAGCAAATAATTATGCTAATTACACTATATATATAAAAAAAAAAGAGAGAAAATTGTAGCAGAAACTTGCAGTAACTTACTGAAGATTTCCCAATAACAATCAAACAAAACTGTATTTTTGGAATCATTGTAGTGCCAGGTTTCTTAATAACACAAGGTCAAAGTCTTATGTACACAATGCTTGTTTGTAACAGAGGAGATTGTTTTATCAGCAAATTATTGATCACTCTCTTTGATTCTGAAAATTGTGCCTCATGTATAGGCAGCGTTTTTATCAGTGCTTAGTAAGGGGGATTTTTAAGAATTTAATTTTTTTTTTTCTTTTAAGTTACACTGGTCAGTTATTAGACTTTGATTTGGTTTCTGAACTACTGGTACACTAACGAGAGCGTGGTACCTCCAGCGTTACCAGAAAGCTTGAGCATTGTCACTGGTGTTTTCTTTCTGGAGGAGACATTTGTTGCATAAAAATGGTAAATCATGCTAGTGATGCCATTGTGGTGTCATATGTCATGAGTTTCGACGGAGGCCCAAAAGTCACTTCAGGTGAGTGACATCCCAGAGAATGAGCTAGGCTGATTCCTGAAAACCAGTTAGGTCAGCAGAGCTTCTCGGGGCTTTCACTAAGGCACGGGAAGAACTCCATGCTAAAGCAGATTCAGTCAAAGCTCTTTTGAAAGATGGATTGCTGAAAGAAATCCTGTTTATGTAGAGGGATTTGGAGAACACTGACAGGCTGCTAATAAGCAAAAGTGGTGAGCAGACTTGGAAATATGTAGTCTAAGGATCTAAGGACTTGATCATCCAATCCCATTATCTGAAGGTTTCATGTATTCCTGGAGAGCTTCGGATGCTTCACACTCTACAGTCATGAGTCATGTTTCCTTATAGCATGCTCTATAGCTAGGGCTGTGGTGGAGGACTGGGTGGCAGGCTTCCTAATATGCATATTTCACTGATGGTTCACCCAATTTTTAGGCCTGTGGATGGAAAAATTATACCAGCTCGACCTCCCCCACCTAAAGGTGTTCCTGGAAGGCCACCTCCACCAAAACTCTCTGCAACCAAGACCTCCTCCCAGAAGGATGCCCTTTCCCGATCCACTTCTGACATTGCTTCTGATAAAAAACCAAGCAAGTTCAGATTGGGACCTAAGAGAACAAAAAGCCAAGTCCTAAAAAATCAAGATCCAGCTTTACCTCCTAGACCTAAACCAGGTCATCCCCTCTACAATAAATACATGGTAAGAGTTGAGATATTCTGAGACTGATGTTTATACAACAGTGCTGGTGGAAATAGTAGTGAGAAAAGTATTGAGATAGGTTACCGTGATATGGCTAGTGCATAATCTTCCTTAGAAAACACTAGTAAATAAATAGTAATAAGCACTGTGAGGTAATACTAGGGAAAGCAATATATAAATCTGACGTATAGATATATGTATGTGTGTATTTTTGTATATGTATATTATCTTTTTATATATATTTATAGCTTTTGATTATTGGGGTTCTTTTCACAGTCATCAGTTCTGAATTCTATTAGAATACATAAAATGATGCTAAATATTGCGTTTGTATATTGCTTTTCCCTGTATATGTCAAAATGCTTAAAAAAATTGGGAGAACATTAGAACTTAAGAAGTAGTTTACCTTGCTTAATCAAGCCTGCAAAGAATGAGGAATGTGACATTATTTATCTTACGTTTTCATCGTATCAATGCCATCCCTTTTCATTATAAAAATATTTCTTTTGGTATTACATGTGTTGTGAAGGAGTAATAAATATAAATGGATCAATATTACAGGAGAGAGTCATTCCCCAGATGCTTAAAACTAGTCAGTGATTTGAACTGGTGACTGCTTGAAGCAGTGCTGTTGCTGTAAAAAAGTGCTCACACAAGTGCAGCATGAACAACATCAACCTGCAGCATAAACTGGAAGAATTCTGTTGCCTTCTCTCTGATCTTCACTCTTGCACTTAGGTTCTTGGTGGAGCAGAGGAGTAAGACAGAGAGAGAAAAGCTGTACCTAAAAGTGATAGTAGGAACAGCTCTGACATAAGGGAAACATGCTGCTTCCTTTCTGGCATAGCCATTCCCGTTTACGTAGGAACATGTGACATACTTTGTAGATGAGATTTTTTTCTGTAGCAGATCACCAGTAGTTTCCTGACTTCACGTGTTACTGCCTGTGATATTTTCCTCCCTGGTTGTTCTTCCAGTGCCTTCCATGACAGCTGAATCCATTTCTGTATTAGATTGTTGCTAATCATCATGTGCCATATGGTATAATAGAAGTTAGGGGGCTAAGAACCTTTTAAAGCTGATGGCAAGACTTAGGTTTCTCAAAATGGCAGTTCATATCACCTGCAGTCCTGCTCTGGACGCTTTCCAAAGGAATTGTCACCTCCCACTAGACTCCTAAATTAGTTACCTATATTAGGTGGTCTGAATAGTTCCATCATTTGACTGTTTTCACATGCAGTGGAAATTTCAGGTGCTTAGAAATGAAACAAACTATTCCCATTTGCCTCTATTCAAGCTACCTTTGCCTCATGGAATTGCCAAGGCAGATTGCCTTCCCAGGAACCATGGAGAACTGTCCTGTAAGGTAAGACATTTTCTTCTGCTGGTAAATTTTTAAAGAGTAAGACTCCAGTTAAAGTATGTTAAAGTATCAGATGCTTTAGGCTTTAAAGGTTACACTGAGAAATACAATAGTGGTTTATTAAATCCTTGTGTTTCTTTAATAAAAACAAAAGAACCAACAAAACAAAACCCAATAATGGTGATTTGCCTTATAGCACCAGGACATTCTGCTTATGGAGCAGAGCAACAGTAATTACTTGGAGTGCCAGAAGGGAGAGGAAACTGGTAGAGTTCCTCTGTCTCCTAAGAAGGTAATCACTCCCTTGGCTGAGTATCAGAAAAATGGGCAAAAGATACGTGCTTAGTTTTACAAAGTGCTATATGTGATAAATCAGTGAATTGACTTATGGACTTCAAGGTATTTTCCTTGCTCTGTGCTTATACAGAAATTATGCCCCTGTTTTAGGGCACGACTGTATTAATATCAAACAGCTAGTATAAATTGTGGCTATAAGCAGCCTTTTTGATAATCAGAAACCTTTGTGGCTGAAATAGATTTCTCTGCAATCTGTTATTATCTGTTGTAATTCGTATTATTCTGTCCTTATCTTTGTCCATGTTGGGCTTTTTTGGTTGTCAGTTTTCTTTTTTTTTTTCCACAGTGAATTACTTTGCTTGAAAGCAATTCACGCACAGTGATTGCTGTCAATACAGTCTAAAAATTTCTAGTGGGTGGGATAGAGATGAAGGCTCAGCATTTGAATATAATTTCCCTTGATAAAGATCCCACAACAAATTTGTCATTGCTCCTATTATCTTCCTGTATGCTTGCTGGTGGCTTGCTCTCCCTTCTGAAATACTTGGCAAGTGGCAGACATGCTGCCCCTGCTAGCTGTGTGGGGGCTGAGCAAGGAACAGTAACTGGTGACATGCAGTACCGAGCAGCAGCGAATTGGGCCACAGCCTTTTGCAATGAGAGTTGATACCAGTGCTCCAGCTTTCTGACCCACACAGCTAGCTGAGGCTTTGTCTATACTGGGAAAAGTTACGTGCCTTCCCTCTCCTTTTGCTGGATCAAAAGTAGAGTTTGGTGAAATGCCTTCTGGTCTACACTGGCAAAAGGCATTCAGAATACAAACCAGTGACCAATACTTACTTTTGCCTCCAACGGTGATTCTCTGATACCATCACAACATTTTGTCCAAAGTCAGAAAATGGCTTTCAGAATACATGACAGAGAATCAGTGTTGGTATCTTCCATGATTTATAAACTACTTGGATTTATTTGTTGTTGTCAGGATTCAAACAACCCTCCAAAAGTTTCTGACACAAGTGCACCTCATGCTGTAGTCCTGCATGATTTTTCTGCAGGTAAGTAAATGTGAATATTTTGGAAGTTTGTTTTACTCCAAGACGTTCAAATGGGAATTTTCTTAGGACTTAGATCTTAAAAATAATCAGGAAGCTCAGCATGCAAGGTCTGCATGTAGAATTGTTCAAATCCGTGGGTTTAGCTATAATTGGGCCAGTCTTTTAGTTAAATCCAATTTGTTTAGCAAGTATAATTAAGGTTTTATGAAAACTCATTCTGCTTTTGTCTGTAGTATTTATATTAAGAAGGTTTTACTTAGAGAAAATCATTGGGTGTGACAACTACCATTAACTGAAATGATGCTGTCTTGCAGAGCATGCTGATGACTTGGACCTTCGTTCTGGAGATACCGTTTGTCTTTTGGAGAAAATCGATACCGAGTGGTACAGAGGAAAATGTGGGAATCGCACAGGGATATTTCCTGCCAGCTTTATTAAAGTAGTTGTATGTAGGCTTTGTATACATTGCTATATAAAATCCTAGTGAATTGGTTTTCTTGTTTTATTTTACTATAGCTCCTGTGTGTTTAATTCCATTCACTATTTAGATATAATCTCTTTTCCCTCTGGCAGCACAGAAGACATATCAACTTGTTTGCATGGTATTAGGAAGATGCTTGATTTGGCAGAACCAACTTGTGTTGTGGGGATTATTTAGCTGTTAATTTCAAGCCAAGTGAGAAAATCATGGCCCTTACCAGATTCTCTTTGTTAACCTGGGTAGTTTTTCTGGGTCTACAGAGCAGATTATTTTTCACAGCTGCATATAAAAATCAACATAGAGTAAGATGATTGCTTTGTGCCCCCACCTCAGCTTCTCTCATATTCTTGTCCCCTTGAACCGTGCTGGAATCACCACTTTTACAGCCATGTAGTGAACTAGGTCAGGGCAGCAATTGAACCCAAGAAAACATTTTTCTTCTGTCCCAGAATTTTTTTTTTTCCAGCTGGATCAGTTCTAAGTAAGTGGCTTACTAAGTGGCTGCACAAATGGATGTGCTGGCACAGTGCAAGGAGATTGTGTTATTGCAAATGAGGAGCCTAAAGCAATCCTGTTACTGAATGTGACACTTGCCATTAAACTGCAGGCAAGAGACAGGTGTTGTTTCAGAGCCCAGTAGAAATGAATTGAGCGGGTCATCTTTAAAAGCGATGCAATAAAGTTCACTGCCTCAAAAGCTGAGTCAGATCTATTGTAAGCCTGACTTGAAGATTGAAGTCCATTTTGTGCCAGTAGAAAGGGCCATTGCGCTATCCACCCCAGACAGATGGACATGGAAGAATGATAAACTGACATCAGGATACAGTGAAGGTATGGCTGGGCATTAAAGACAGTAAAAGCCTGTGCTGAGCTGGGGCAGCTGACAGAAAGAGATGAGAATTGCTGCTACATGGAAGAATACCAAGTACTTGGTAACCATCACAGTGTATTACATGGAGCATCTGTTTAGTTTGTAATGGTGTTACTGGAAAAGAATTTTGAAATTTGGGAAGTGCTGAAGAATAAAAAATAGACCTGGGGTTGGTAATCATGGAACCATGCTCAATTTGCCTTCACAAGATAGATTTGGTAGCTACATTGAGTAGCCTCTTCTACACAAACCAACAATTTAAATTATTAATATTCTTGTTACAACTGACAGCTGATAAAGAAAGGATTTTATGTTAAAGTAGTGGAATGAATATTTGGGGTCAAATTCATCATTGATAACAGACAGATAACTCTTCATAAAAGCTAGGGAAGATGCTTTTCAAACATCTGTTTTAGTTTTAAGTGCTAGTTACCCTTTGAGTGCAAAAATATCCTTTGAGCAAAATTAAAAAAAAAAAAAAAAAGGAAAAAGAATAGTAAATATGGCTAATTTACTGAGTGAATTCTCCTGTGCATTCATGTTAGCTTAGTTCTTGACACAAGGCCTCTATCAGTATGCTATAATGTGTTTTACAATATTGAGCTGCATGCTAGCTTGATGTCTGGACACCTAACAGTCACACATTGTTACTGCTTCCTCTGGACCTTTCAGAGCACTGCAGATATGAGCTTCTCCAGCAAGAGTACACATTACAGCAAGAGCAAAGATTATTTGTCCTAAAAGTCAGCATGATTTCTTCCAGTCCTTCAGAAAGCAATGAAACATTTTTGCTTGATTTGTATGGGAACTGGCTTGTATGATAGTGAGCTGAGACCCAAAGCTCCTAGCCAGGGTCTCCAGGCTTGTAGTCTCATACTAAATCTCACAGATCATCCTTTGTATCACACCAAAAATACAACTGAAGTCCTCTTATGATAAAGGACTGATATATATATATATATATCTATATATATATCCATATACTGATTTTCTAAATTATATTTCTCCAATTCCTTTAATTAGCACATAGTAGCTATCTACAACTGAGCTAAGAACAATTAGTATGTTTTCTCTAAATTAACCTTTCTTTATATACTGCTACTACATGCATACAGAAGTGAGATTTATGAGATGTGTTTTTGTTTTGAGTACAGCTGGCTACCAAAGCCCAGAAAAATATGTGTAAACACTAATTTTGTCTATTGTGATATGTTGTGCTAGTAAATGATAGAGAGGGATTATCAACTGAAAGTTTGGAGCTAAATGCAACAACATGTAGTAGCATCTTGTCTCGTTTTCTGTCAGTCATCAGCCATGTTGCAAGTAGGAATGTTAAAATAGGCTAATAACAAAAAAACTTTAAGTAGTGTTCCTTGTTTGCATGAGATTGAAATATGAGAAATCAGACATACAAAACCCAAATCCACATTAATATGGTCATATATCAGAGCACATCAGTGACTACGTAGCATCACATGGAGCTCATAACAGGATCTGATGCTTTATTTAAAAACAGATGATTTTAACAAGGTCAAAGTTTATGGTAGTTATGTTGCCATGAGCTTGAAATGGAAGATTTTACTTATTTTGTTGTCTTATTAGATTGATGTTCCAGAAGAAGGCAAAAGGAAAAAAATGCCCTGCTCATCACGATCTGTTAAGTAAGTGAGTCACAGAAATATTGTTTTCTTTCTAATCTTGATTTACTAGGAAGTAAAAAAAAAAGGATAACTTTGAAGCAGGTTATCTGTGCTGAAGTTACTATGGTTAACAGTTTCTTCACCAAGATCTCTTAAAAATTAAGTTCTCAAAAACAAAAGTTTATGACATTTCACTAAGATTCATATTCAGGTAAAAAAGACTAAAAACTTACTTTGTGTGTTCAAAAACTGGTATATCACTTTATAACAAGCGTTTATATAGATACAGCCCCCCTGAAAAACTTAACTGAATAAATGATGGTTTACTGGATTTCATAACCATTCATTGCAGCAATTAAAGCAAATTCAGGCAGAGGTAGGAACTAGTATGAACAGGAGTGTTGAGTTTGTTCTTGAGACAGAGGTTGGCTTGTCGTAACTGAACCTTTGTGTATTTAAATGCTGCTTCTGCAATTAACAAATAAGCAGAAAATGCTACCACTGTCCTGAGGCTTTTAGGAAGATATGAATGGGGCTGGGAATCAAGCTTATATATTGGTTTAAACTATGCTATAGAAAGAACTAAAGCCTATTTTCACTTTTTTTCCAGCATAGCATTTCTGATAAATCATAGGTGTTGTTTGAGCAATTAATTAATTTATAAAATTATTCAATTAAGTGAGGAAAAAGAATAATTCATTTTTCAATATTATACCAAATTCTGTAAAATTGATCAGATGCTTTGATATTTCTTTCTTAGATAATTTATTTCCCCACCCTGGGATGAATTTTACAAAATAAAGCTTGTCAAAGTAGATTACAACTAGCGTGCCCCTGTGAAACCTCCATGTATTTGGGATTTGGGACAAATACACTGCCCTCCCACCCGCCACCTCATCCTTGTTTTACTGCACCTACACTGGATGCTAGCTCAAAACAGCATCAAACTCTTAACAAAGCATATCAGGACACTGACTTTGATATGGGCAAAAATGTAAAATGAGACAGGTAGCCCAGCAAGTGATTTTTTTTGTTTGGAAGAGCAGTATCATTTTACGCAAAATACTGTAGCAGCCAGGAACTGGGTTACAAAAGTTATGTCCAACTCCTTTAGACTCCATACTCATCTTCCTCAGAAAGCAGAGATGATAACTAGGACTAGACCCCAATTTTCCACCTGTTCTATCTTCATTGCATTCTTTCATCATTTTAATGAAAGATATCAATCCATATTTTGTATAATGCTGCTTAATATTATGTGGACAATAATAGCAAACATACAAAGTAAGTTCCTTTCTTGTTTGTGCAGAGGCCCAAGATGCATAGCACGATTTGAATATATTGGAGATCAGAGAGATGAACTCAGTTTTTCAGAAGGTGAAACTATTATCCTTAAAGAATATATCAATGAAGAGTGGGCCAAAGGAGAGCTCAGAGGCATGTCTGGCATTTTCCCCTTGAACTTTGTGGAAGTAATTGAAGATCTGCCTGGGACAGGTATGGCTATGTTAGCAAAAATCTTTAAGAACATGGTTTTGTACTGTATACATACAGGTAGTGTAAAAGGATATAGGATAGAAGTCCAAAAGAACAATGCATGGGGGAAAGAGGTGGAAAGGGAGAGAAGACAGATGAGAAAAATCAAAAGGAATACTAGGATTTCTGAAGAAGTTATTCTTAATAGTAACTTTGAATATCTACATCTGCTATCATTAGTACATTTTGAGTAGTCATTGCTACTATTCTAAGTTGTCCTTTACCACATAGGTATAGGAGCAGCACTGAAGAACAAGGTGGAGGTTTCTTCTTCCCTTCCTCAGGTAATACAATTTCATAGATGGGGGCCAGAATTTACATAGAGTTTTCATAGATTTACATAGACTTTGTATTATAATGTCAGATTAGCTGCACAACTTTAAAGTGTGAACGTAGTACAACTCCCACAGCACATAATGATGCACGGTCACATCTAGAAATCAGATAGTTGCTCTAAATTGATTGAATTCATGCCTTTTGACAAGTTAACATATGCAACTTTTTCTGTCCTTTATGCTTAAGCAAATTTGTGTTCGCTCTGTTTTGAATATTGTTGCAGTGGACTAATTTTGAATTTACTAATCCTAGCCCCTGCCACCAATGATAAAAAGGAATGCTTATAAGCTTAGATGAAATTATGCAGTAATTGCTGATAATGCTGTTCTAGCTTACATCTTCAGCAACAGTATTGTGTGAGAGAAAGTGAGGATACCCAAATCTTGTACACTTGCTTTCACCAGTATCCATGAGTTTATTGCTGTTGCCTCCATTAACACTTCTAAAATTAATGCATTTCTTCCATTCACTTGAATAGAACAACAGACGCTCTGTAGAGTGGTGTGAAGCACTCCATGATTTTACAGCAGAAACCAAAGACGATTTATCCTTCAGAAAGGGAGACTACATCCAAATACTGGAACAAGTAGATTCAGAGTGGTACAGAGGAAGACTGAATGAAAAGGAAGGGATTTTCCCAGCAGTTTTTGTTCAGACCTGCTCAGGTATAGTGCTCTACTAGCTGACAACTCATTATTCCTTAGGTTCTGACAGTCACGACCAATTTCTGGGAGAACCCAACTATTCCATTGCCTTAAAAACCACACACCACTACAGTCCTTAACATCCTAAAGCTAAACTAAGTGTTGAACCACTATCTCAAAAAATGGCAATATATTGCTCTAGTTAGTAAATAATTTGGGAAGTGATACAAATTCTGAAATGGTTGAAAGTGCAGTTTAGGTGCAGGCAGAACAGGACTATTTAGCTGCCTTTACCAGTAATTCAGGGATAAAAAAAAAATTGGTGGACAGCCAGTTTCTCCCCCAGCTGAAGGGAAACATTGCTGTACAACCAAAGATTTGGTATAGCCGTAAATAACTACAAGTGCTCAATCTTGGCACAGAACTATTGTAATTCCCTTGGTGAAGCAAGAAATGACCTCTGCTTGCTCTCCTCAAGCTTCCGTTTAATCCTAAAACCAATACAGTCAAAACCTTTGCAAGGACACAGACAAATCACTTCTGTTTTTTCCATAGTTTGCAAGTAAAGCCATAAGTTAAAGTTGACAGAAAATAAATTCCACCTGACTGGCAAATAGCACACGCTGAGTACACTTACACAACACCACTGCATCTCCAAATACAAACAGGAAAAGACAACTTTCATTAAGTATCTCTACTGGAAAGTTTGAGAAAACTTCACTTTTAGTCCTTTTAGAAGCAGAACCACAAGAATGTGTTGGTACTGCAAGATGAACTGGTGGCAAGAGAGATTTTTATTCCAGTAGGACAATGACTTTGCTAAGTATCAGTAGTAATAACATTTGGGCATCCTGTAGCACATTAGTGGGGCAAAACCACAAGAATAACAGGAAACTTCACCAGAAACAAATATATATTTCACTCAAATCCAAATAACTTGTCTTCTCTGTGTTCTGCAGCCAGGGTAGCGATGTCACAATCTCTAGGAGGGAAGAAAAGAAAAGCCAAAGCTCTTTATGATTTTCATGGTGAAAATGAAGATGAGCTTTCCTTCAAAGTAAGTGCCTCTTTTCTTAGCTCAATTCTTCAGAAGATGTTATGCTCGTAAAAAAAAACACTATAAATAGGATTTATCCACAGTAAAAATAGGCTTGGAACAGGAAAGAACAAAACTCAAAGAACAGGCACGACTATTAACACATTTGATAAAGAACCGCTCTAAAAATTTTTTGTCCTTACCACAACTTCTGTTTCATACTGGCAAAATCTTCACTGAAGACACTGAAAAGAGGTCAGGAATTGTAGTCTTCCTCTGACTTACCTAATCCAGTAAATACAACAATGCCAACACCTCCTTTTGCAGTACATTTGGTTCTTGATCAGTTGATAAGGTCAAGGGAACCTCTTCTTTTGACTGGAAAGACGGCAACAGGAAGGTGCGATAATAGTACAAATGCCGGAGTTACAGCACTGATGTCTGTAGGGGACACCTAGTACAGCAAGATCTAAAAGTTTGGCAGCACAATACATGGTTGCCATGGGAGCAGGTGGAAGATGAAATACTTGCCGTATGCCCAGATAGTACGAGAAGGCATGAACAAGAAACAGCATGCCCTTGTAGATTAAAACCATGATATTTACGTACCTGTCCCCAAAAGCAAGTTTCTGAGAAACAACAGACTTTTGCAGCAGGTTCAAAATTGTATTTATCAGCTGGAACACATTATTTTCTCTTTCTAAAGCTGGCAAACTAATTAGTTTCTGCATTAGCAGCTTGCCATACTGAAAGGACAGATGATTCTTTAAAGCAGAAGAGGGGAACAGAGCTAGAGCTAAGACAATACTTTGGATGTAGGGTGGGATGATGAAAACAGGAACAAGGATCAAACACAGAAGATTGAGTTTATTTGAAAGGCCACACTGAGCTACTTCGATGATTGCATTCCTTTTGGGGAAAGTTATGAAAGGAAAGAGGAAAGTTTCCAAGCATTGGGAATTACTGGGACTAAATTGAAAGAAAAATCTTTGAAATGTTTGAAGAAAATAAACCCTCAGAGCAGGAACACACACACACAAAAATGAATGAGGCAGCAGCCTGTAAGCCATCTCTCTAACATACCTACCTACCTACCTGTAGAACTGAAGTAACACATGAAGCTACCCAGCAGTGCTACTTTTTCCGTCCAGGAAGTGGTGATTTTTCAACATGTGGCAAGTATTTACCCTAAGAGAAAGTTTGGCAAATGTAGTTTCAAAGAAATCTAACTCACAGGAGAAGAGAGGCCATCTCCTACTGCCTTTTGGTTTGATATTAATTGCTTCTGAATAACATGAACTATGTGTGCATTAATATTACACGGTAAGCTGTACTGGCTCACATTGCTCCTTCTCTTACAGGCAGGTGATATTATAACAGAGCTGGAATCTATAGACGAGGACTGGATGAGTGGAGAGATGCAAGGAAAATCTGGGATATTTCCCAAGAACTTTATTCAAATTTTAAGAACACCTTGAAGTGTTGCCTGTCTTTGTACTCCCTGCATGTGGGAGAGAATGTTTCTAGCCTGAAGGCACAGCAAAGACATCGACGTATTTTGACTATCAATGTTTTGCACTACTTTTAACTAGACAGTCATACTAGTATCTTGAAGTCAAATAAGAAAATTTTAGTCTTTTGTGACTGTGTATTTAGTCATGCTTCATGAATGCTCTGAGAGCAAATACAAGCATGATTTTTAGTGGTTTCCAGCTAGGGAAATACTGTGGTGCAACACCCCATTTTAACTTAAATAGCATTCTGTTGTTTACTATCCGGTATTACATTTATCGTGCACAAAGTCTGCATAAAGTAAGCTTCTTTGGGCTTCTTTTAAACTGTTTAAATCTAAATTTAAAATGTTGTTTTTAATATATAATAACAGCACTCGGTATGTAGATCAAGTTTGATATTCAGGTTTCTTTACTGCTTGACTTCCACATTAGCAGCAGAATCCACTTGTTTTAAGACTTAGAGGACAAGATAGATAACTGTTATCTCACAGTAGAAAAATATCAAATCTACAACTGGTAAGAGGGAAAACTCAAGCAAATCCTTGTGTACTCTTCTCCTATTCTTAGCCCAAGCTGCTCATACAGGAAGATCAGAAAATACTCAACTATTTCGCCTCTTAGCTAATAGTGTTCAAAATGGTATGAACTATCTTAGACCTTTCTTCCCTTACCCTAAATCTTTCCTAGATTTAGTTTTAGTTTTTCTACTACCCCATTCTTCTTCAAGCACCACCCTACCGTTCCTTCCCAGCAGAAGTCAGTTGTGATGGACAGCATTTACTCAGCTCCCCTCCATGCAGTAGCTGCACTATTTCAGCTATTTGCCCCTCCACCCCTTTTATGTAAGTGGAAAGCCAGTCTTCACTCAGTCTGCATTTCATTTGTCACTCAAGCACTGGAACATACTTCAGTAACACTATTCCTATCCTTAACATGAAGGATATTATACAGCCTTGGTTTTAGCTTTCAGCAGACACGGGATTAGTTTTCAGTTTGTTACCACGTACCAGCTATACTGAGAATCATTATAAATGGTTTGTCAAGGCCTGAAGGAAAAAATGTCTGGCAAACGGTTACTTCAAGAAGCTTGAACAAAATCATTTAGTAAGAAGCAGCAGTGTGACCTGAACAACAGAAACTAAGACAGACATGACTGAGGAAGCTGGACCTTCTGGCAGTAAATTCCTTTTTGTGACACTTTGCTTCTGACAAAGCAGTTGAATGTGTCTTGATCAGCAGCTAACTTCTGGCTGGAACAGGAAAAAAAAAAAAGTGTTTAAGCAAGGAGGTGAGGGTAGCTCTCCCCTCCGCACTCACCGCGCCTTGGTTCCCATCACAGCAAGCAGAGACAAGCTTCCAGTCCAAACTGAACTGAAGGACTGCCCCCAAGCAGGGAGTCTGGGCAGTGGACTGGAGCTTGCCCGAAGCGAGCGCCCAAGGAACATGCAGCATGGACACGAGGCCCTCGCACTCTTTTGCTCTGTAGATTTCACTGTTATGCCGCACTACTTGTGAATGTGGACACAGGCATTAGCGCTCTGATGTTTATTCTCTAGAAGCTTCACAAATATGAAGTGCTTTATATTTAACTTGTCACCATCACACAACTGGAGGATGAAGATCACGAAGCTTTGATGAGCTGAGAACTGGATTTTTGCTTTCATTAAAGGGATTAACATTATAAAAGTAATTGTAAATCACGCACTATTGCAGAATGATGGAAACATGACTATTTATACAGCTGTTATTCAGTTTTAACATCCCAACAAGCCTATCCTGAACTCCTGTGGAATTAAACTTCAATGTAAGTCCACCTCTGAGGACAACTCATCCCACTCTCCAAGCTCTCCTGCCAGGAGATGCCAAAGGTTCTTATTTATTCAGATAAGACAGACGCTTCTGTCTAGAGGACTGATGAAACAAACACATAAGAGAGATTTCTGACTTCTCAACCATAAACTTTCAGTGGACCACCCTGTTAAAACAGGCTTCTTCCACCATGGCCTGTGCCAAGACAATTCCTGAACCTCTTGCGAGCAGAGCATGAGAACAGCAAAAACAAGCAAAGCCACCCCAACGAACAGAATACAAGGTCCTCAGAAAACACATTTAATCATTGTGGTGGTGGATGAGGCTGAAGCAGATGATGTTTACTTACTGTTTGTCTGGCAGTTTTCTAAGATTTTGATACAAGTCTCGAAGTAGAACTGATTTTTTTATATTTTTTCAATTTCCTCTCCCACATTTTTATAACTGTAATGTTGACCAGTTGTTTTTCTAACTTCCACTGGATGTTTAAAGTCAGTGCCTGTCAGTAGATAAGATCGCTCTTCTTTAATCATCTCCTCCCTATTACGCGGGGAAGAGCAAAGCCTTACATTCAGTGCAAGGAGTGCCATCTAAAGGCCGTTCACATTACTGCGGCCAGATAAACTTAAATTGAAGAAAGTTAGATGCTCGGCTTTAACAGGAAGGGATTATCTTAAGACTTGATGCCTGCTATCACCATGAAACTATATACAGATAATAATAAAATTTCGAAGGTGTACAGTACATAATTTGCAGAAAAGCAAGAAAGAGGTTGAGCACAAATCTTACCTGCAATATAGTAGCAAACGTCAGCTGTAACCTTGAAGTTCAGCCAGAGCCCCATACATTAATATAACAGAAAATGTTTCGATAAACAAGGCTTTTGTTGTTTGCCCCACCCTCTGGAACTATCTTCAGGAGGACAACTGTTCTGTGTACAATTAACAGTGTCGTAAATAAATCTGTTAAGTCCGGTAAGTTTGTTATGGTACCTCTGTAAATTAAAAATGTATTTAACCAATAAATTTTTATAATTAAATCATGACTGAATTTTCTCATCTTGTATTGTACAGAGCTGAGCTCTCCACTTGACGTGACAGTTTTATAGATCCTATTCTGCTTGTACATTTAACCCATCAGCAAAAAAAAAAATAAATTACAATATTGCATCCCTACAGGAGCAGTGCAAGCCCCTCAGAGAATCCTGATGGCTGTTTAATCAAGCCTTTGGACTCAGGTACATTCCACACTTGTCACCTGCAGAATCTATGACATTGCTGCCTGCAGCAACCAGCTAGCATCGCAGGGTGTCACACAGGATGGTGATGCTCTGTGACAAGACCACTTGTGACAATGACAGAGGCTGAGCCTCAGCTGATAAGCAATCTGTGTGTGCTTTAAGTGTGCTCTGCTGATTGCTGCTATTCATACACCGTGATTTTTCAGTTGGCTTTTTGTACAGAGAACACAGAGGATGCACAGAAGTTTCCTTTCTGCTTACTTTTCTACATCTGAAGTTATTTTAAAGCATACATTTACCCAGAGCTCCTATGTGGTAATGCCACAAAAAAAAAAAGAAAAAAAATAAAAGAGAAAAGGAACAATGATTTTGAAAAACTGAAAAAAAGGCAAGTTTTTGTTCTTTCCCAAAATGCTCTTGCAGTAGCCCTTCTGCAACATATACTCTTCAGACCAACAGCTAAAGGAAAAAGTAATATGATAAAAGACACACCATTTCTCACAAATGAGCTCAGAAACAATACCTAGGATCTCTAACTCTCCTCTTACATAGAGAGCACAGGCCAGTTCAGTCCTTTGGGTTTTGTTTGGTGGAATTACTTCTAAGCAGAGGAAATACAAACAACACACTTCCATTACTAGAAAGTTCTGAAAGATCCTAATGCAAGACTTGAATATATGCATGTACATGTACACATCTGCGTACACAAAACTTAAGTTCAAGGATTTTCAGCCTTACTACATCTACTCCAAATCATGGTTTGTTTTTCACTCCAGTGAAAAGTTCTTAGTTTTGCTGGAGAAGCGAAGAGGAATTTGTTGCAATTTACGGCTTCACAATATCACTACCTAGCACTCTTGGAGCACTATGCCAAACCTTGCAAAACTCAGCTGACAGTGAACACTATTTTAAGATGCATCTTCAACAGTACAGAAGAGCAAAACAGAAGACCAAAGCAGCACTCATCCCTTTCTCCCACTTCAGTGTCATAGAAATTTTGAGTGCTCACTATCCTTCTGCTACAAACTGGAAAAATCAGAACAAGTAGGCCTTGTATTGACCATCCAAGAAAGGTAAGTTACCTGAATATTAAGTCATAGATTGTTTTAAATATCCACATTAGTAAGATTTTGTGTATTAATACTAACTATTGCAGATGAAAGAAATGTCACAGAGGAGAGCTGAATGAACAGGATTTACCACAGTAAACAGTTCTGGAATGAAACTGCGGAGGCTTCACATAAGCCTTCCCCACTCCCACGCCACCATTGCTGCGCAGGTTCCAGCCATCCTCACCTTGGCACTTCCCCGCTCCAAGGTCTCCCCCTCCCTGTCGATGGCTCCTCCTCAGCCCTGGTCCTGAAGTGGAGAAGTTCTGCACTTGCACCTGCACAGCGCTCTGAAGTGCAGGACCCAGCACCAACAGAGGTCTTGCCAGCATGACAGCTCAGTCTCATCCACACCTGTTTCCCTAATCTTTAGCTAAAAATGTCACTACTTGAAGAGACAGCAAGAAATGTTCTTTGTCCCCAAAAGCCTTCGAGTTTTTCATTATTTCCCACTTCTTTCCTAAGGGATTTCACAGCTAATAGCAAGAAACACCATTACCTCCGCAACCTTCCCAAATAGGTCAGTATCATTTTGTTCTCAGTTTCTGAGTGACAAACTTGCCAACAATTTAATAGTACAAAATTTAGTTTTTTTTCCCCATTATTTCTCAACAAAATATACTGACAGCGCAAAGTACTCCTTATTTCAGCCAGAACACTCCGTTTTTTAAGCTGGCATAAACAAAGCAAGTAAAAATAAGATGAGCTATCTGACCCAGATAATGTAAAAGTACTCTTAAATGATCTGCTGAGTAATTTAAGTGATTTATTTTTAGAAATAGACTGTTGCCTTTTTTACAGTAGAAACACCCCCCCTCTCCCAAGTTCCGCAGGTTTTTGAAATGGGATTAGTCACCTCTCAGCTCTGACAAGAGGGTAAAAAAAACAAACTACACACAACCCTGCTCCTGAACATATTCTGCATTTCTACACTGCTTACAACTCTAATACTGCTTCCATAATCAAAATGTCAAGTCAAAGATCTATTATCACCAAGAAGCTTAAACAGACAGATAGTCTCTTCTGGATTTATCAGACTGAGAATTACCTCCCTTATTGTAAGATATTGTGAATCAAAAGGTTTCACCACAGAAGCTACAACTTCTAGACACATCCACAAGGATTTCTTTTGTGACGACCAAAATTATTGGAAAAAAAACAATATGCAGAAACCTTAGCATTGTATTTTCCAACAGCACCTTTCAAAAAGGACAAACCACCTTCTTCCAAATATCTTGCAGCACCAGTATTGAAAAACAGATCTCCAAAACAATTACTTTTTCCTTTTTAAACTAAGGCAATAGATGTTTGCCATATTAAAAAAAAGAATCCACATCCAGTACCAATATTGTCCGATACAAGCCAAAACACTTACTCTGTATAATAAAACTTTTATTTTTGGTCAATTTTTAGTTTTAGACAGACTCCTGCACAGGCGGCTCATATCCATCAGCTCGTTCTACTTTAGCACCTGCCTCATCCCCAGAAGGTTTTCCAGCACCACCACCTTCACCATGCAGTTCCATCAGCTTGCCCACTAAAAAGAAGAGGTATTGTGAATAGTGAGATATACCTTATTTAAAACTGTTTTAAATTGCTGAATTGCTCATCGTATACAAATTAAACCACCAGAACATTTAACATAGGTATGATCAGTTCCATTCCAGAAAGCTCATGCAAGGAGATGATGGTGAATTAACTCACAGAGTCAGACAAAAACAAGCAATGGAGTAAGTTCCAGTTACACATATTCTTATCGTTCTAAGAACCTACTACTACATTTTATGGGAATGTCAGAAAATGGGGAAATTAAAATCATTCCGTGTCATCTGGGACCGAAACATTTTGTCATCATTCATTCCCAAGCCAAAGCCTTTAAAACATTCAGAGTTTCAGGCAAGAAATCAAAAAAGCTCCCAACTGAATAACCACCGCTTGGCTTCCAAGCCTGAAAGCTAAACATCTGACCAGAAGGGCAAGTCTTAACTACTACAGCTATGTAATCTTTTGATGCTGCTTTAATGTCTTTTTCAAAAAGCAAATGCATTTCCGTATGTCCTCCCACCTCCTCCTCCTAACACTCTAGATGTGAGCAGTAATTGACTTACATTCAAACTTAGGCTTCTTCAGCATCTTAACCTTGCGGACATAGACATCGTGAAGAGGGTAGATGGACTGACACGCCTTCTCTATGTCTTTGCCAATGCTGTCTGGAATCCTGAGAAGTCAGAGAGCAGATCAGTGCTAGAACATTAACATTGTGCCTGCTTCCTAATCAGCAACACACACTTCAAATAATTTTTAAGAATACAGAACATTCAACAGGAGTTTGCATCAATACTACCTTCACTCTCTGCCAATTTTGTTAAGTGTGCTTAGATTACAAGATACATTTTCCTTGCAATGATAGCAGGCATACAGAGCAAGCATGGTCATTTAGAGACCAACTCTGCAATCTAACTTTAAGAAGCAAACACAGGATTTTGGAAAATTCCACTTGGAAGAACCCAGAGCATTCACAACTTCAAGTGATCAGAATTATGACTGTAGTCTTCAGAAACATGAATCAAAAATCTCTGGAGAGCCTGCCTTTACATTTATGCAAACACGATGGCTGATAGAAATCAAATATGATGCAGTGATAGAGTCTTCAAAGAAAACAGCAGATGAGTTTTTCAAGATCAGAGACACTTCACCTGATCTCTGCCAAAGCGTAACTGAAGCACCAGCCTTCAGTTAGTACTCGGCAACTAAACAACAACCAACTATCTGAACTGTAGGTGGGGGGAAAAACATCAAGGCTTACAGCTTATTGACAACTTCTTTCAGGTCATTCGTTTGGACCTCTCGGGTCATGATTTCCATCATCTTCTTGCGAATCTGTCGAACCTGCTGATGCTGGGCATAAGAGGTCTTGCGGATTTGGTTATTGCGCTTCTTCGTAAAACCCACGCAGAAGAGGCGCAGTAGGTAACCATCGGTAGTTTTGACGTCTACATGGGCTTCAATCATTGTCTGAGGAAAAAAAAAAAAGTCACACACCATCACCAGGACAGTTTGCTCAAACATCTCCACCAGGTTAATACCTGCTGATAACCATTTCAAACACAGCTTTAAAATACATCAGTAGCTACCTCCTTTTCCTAAAGACAACAGCAACAATGCAGACCTCGTTCTTTACGCACCTGCCATTTTTTGACCATGGAACACATTTTATCCCTGGTGAGGTCCATTCCATGGAAGTTGGTCAGACAATTTTTGCCCTGAACGTCCTCAGTTATCAGTTTAAATTTACGGAAGGCAACCTCATCATTCTGCAGATCAGCCAGACTCACTTCAAATACACGACCCTTCAGTCCATCCGAGGCAATTTCTGTATTAGGAAAGAAAATTATACACCTTTTATTAACATTAGAAAAGTATTATTCAAATCATATATCTTTTTTAATAGTAGGTGACGCTGTTAGCTTCATAGCTTTGAAGTTTAAATGCACCTTGAACAAGAACAAGTCAACTTATAGAACCAAATACCATAATTTGTTAATTTTGAGGAATCTTTTTAATTATATCAGATGCTGAACACAAACATTGGTATACTGTAAGTTTTGGCATGTGTATATATATATACATATATATATATTTTTTTTTTTTTAAGTGAGAGGGGCTACAAAGTATTTTGAAATACAGTAGTAAAAAGAAACATAAAAAGCCATGTGTACTCAACAGAAATAAAAACAGTAACAAACATCTCAGTACTGTCAGGTCGTTTCACACCTCTGCCTCTAACAATTAACCCGTTTGACATTGGCCAACTCGTACTTGGTTTACAGTAGCCCTTATTTTACTGGTTTCACATCATACAATTTATAATAACAATCACCTTCGTAACTTACAGTGCAACCAAGACAGCATAATGTAACTTTTTAGCCACTCTATGTAGCTAACCTTCCAAAAATACTGTTATCTTTATCCAGAGCACTCCGCATTCCTAACACAGGCTTCCTACTCCTCAGGTGTGTAGATCAGATAAAAAAACAACAAAAAACACT
The DNA here is from genome assembly GCA_013399115.1 of Anseranas semipalmata. Lineage (NCBI taxonomy): Eukaryota > Metazoa > Chordata > Aves > Anseriformes > Anseranatidae > Anseranas > Anseranas semipalmata. The sequence continues at coordinate 977,707 of VXAA01006535.1, read as the reverse complement.
TTATCCATTCAGTGAAGCATCTACATATGTCCCTCTTAAGTTTGCAATTCTAGCTCTCAACAGAGATCTCTTACCTAAAGGCTCTAAATTTCAGTCCCTCCTAACGTGATGGTCTTTGATCCTGTTATGACCAAGGTCCCCTGCAACACTGTCTCCACATCTCCCCTTCTGATATTCAGAACAATTCATTAATTCTTCACTTTCCTCAAACTCATCAGATTACAACAGCAGCTCATCAAAAACTTCACCTTGTCTTTCTGTACTATATCCATAATATGTAACGTGTATTACCTTAACCCCCCCTTGTTTATTCCAAGTTCATAATTATTACAAGCAAAAATTGCTTGTCAGCAATTCTTTGACGGAGTCTCATTTGGCTATATCACATGGAACAAACGATGCATATTCTTCTGCTGCATAAAACCCCCATACTCACTAGTTCCTTGAGTCCTGGTGACAAGCGTCTTCCCAATGTTTCTGATATTAAACATCGCTGGTGCTTTGACATCATACCAGTCTTTTTTGGAGAAAGGATCAACCCTAATTTAAATAAAGCAGAGAAAGTTCTCACTATTTTTCCCAGATTAAAACTGGCTGAAATAAGAATTTCCTCCCCATGTGCTTTGTGAAAAGGAAGCGCAAACTTCAACGTTTCTGACTTGGCATTCCACGCAGGCAGGCTGGTAACGGCAGGAACACAGGCGATGAACATTACGCGTTTAAGCGAGGCTAGCGGTGATCTGTCTGCTTCACAAAGACGGAAACCGACCCCTGGCGCAGCTCCGAGCCGAGACAAAAAGCTGTGCGGCGGTGCGGCTCTGCCTCGTGCTCTCGAACACGAGCCCGGCAACTGAGCCAGCTCGCCCATTGCGGCCTCATTTGCTGCTCTCGGCCCCAGATGGGACGGGACCTGCACGAGGCGCGGCCCAGAGCCTCCGCCGCTGCCGCGGCCCGCCCGCGGCTCCACCCGGGCCCGGCCGCCGCCATGACGGCCG
>VXAA01006535.1:954839-972315 GCA_013399115.1 Anseranas semipalmata | reverse complement strand
AAAAAAAAAAAAAAAAAACCCCAACCAGCAAAACCAGGCTCTTTTATAGAATCCTGCTTTTTTTTTTTTTTTTTTTTATACACAGACCATACATACGGTTATATAGTAATCAACAGAAACCATGCTTTCTTTAACACATACTTTTTAACCCACCAGGTTAAAACCTAAACACCTTCTCCAAAAATCTGACTGTAGTGTTGGGCCTTTCTTTCTGATCTATGCAGTCAACTTATTTAAACATATTCAACTTCTGAACAGAAATTCTTTTTAAGAATCCAAGCAAGGATCCTGTTTTATTTTAATAAAAGGAAAACTCCAGAGACATTGCTAGCTTTTGTTGCTTTCTCTGAGATTTTTTTTTTTTTAGATCTCATATTTATGAATATACCGCATAACAAAGTAAGTATTCTTACATAACTTATTTATGTATTCATGATTGAGGAAGCAATTATCAGCATTTTACTTAGTATCTAAACCAGGAAGATTATTCTGACTAGATGTAAAAAGGCCATCTTCCCTTTTATTTTAGGTGTTATAAAGCATTCACAATATACACTATTCCCAGATTTCTCTTTGCTTCTACCTTCCTAGCAGCATAAAGTAGAAACTGTTTGTTTTAAATTCCCCTCTCCCATCCTCAGGTAAGTCATACAACTGTTTTGGCACTTCCAGGTTAGCCAGTCTCATTGACAAGGTAAGTCTACAGAAATAACTGTCATAACAAAAACAAAAAAGCAGAAACAACTCTGTATCTCTGCACAGCATGGTAGAGCCTCACGTCTTGCTTCCATGGCAAATTCACTTAGATTAACATTATACATGAAAGCCCCCAGTTTAGGAAAAATATTTGGGTTTGCTCTGTATAGCTCTTTTTACTTTTGCCTAGAACAAGCAGTTATTCAGGAATAGATTAATCAAGCCTAAATTTCATCTGGTTAGCTGTAATAACATTAGTTATCAGCTCAGGGGTAATTTAGGCAGAATATATCAGGGACTGAATGCTTTGCCAGCAGTGTTTATTCTTGATGAATTTATATATTTTTATAGTACTGCTATAGCCTATTTTATGTTCTGCCTATGTTTTTGCTTCAATTTTACATTTATTTAGCTAGCTCTAAGTGTTTACACCAGTGCCTACGTCTATTTGCAAACAGCCTTATGCCTCATTTGACAATATTTTCCTTAGCTCCTTGGATTCGTGGTGGTCACACCAGAACCTCTGTGTTTTCCAGTTCTCTTGCATGAATACAGCTTTCTTCCTTTGCAGCTCCTCATTAATTAAAAATACTTTAAATATTTTGAATCCCAGTGTAGCAAAACATTGTGGCACAACACATAAATTACCGAGAAAAAGCTACTGCTAGCACGGATCATCTCCCAGCATTAATAATAACAACAGGGCAGCACCCTGCATTTCCAGCCCCTCTCACCCCATTGTTGTACTCACTGCAGCAGTGACCTTCTGCTGTGTCCTCCCTATGCCCCAGCAGCGGGGCCTTATCTGCCCTCCCCTAGAAAATCACTGGTCATGTCCTTCTGCAGCTGTGTTAGGGTGGTGGTCCCACATCATGTGGTAGGGAAGAGATGGTAGCACGGTGTGTTTGCATGCTGAGCCCTGCTTTTCATCAGTTACCAAAATGTGCAGAGATAAGCTGGGAACGGGGGCTGTGCGAGTTCTTAAGACAGGTACATGCAACTGTTATGCCTGTTTTCTAAAGCCCTGGGATATGCGATTTAGTTCCAAAAAAGGTGTCTGATACTTGTTTCTATAATGGAGTGATACTGAAGAGGGAATTCTACATAGCAGCATTTGTTTTAATACTGCAGATTATTTTAAGTATTATATTTTGCCTGCTTGCTGTGTTCCTACAACTGACGTTTCTGTGGGGCTGCATAGTTGTGTGGTAAATTGCAAAACATTGTCTCCTTGCAGGTACTGATTTTATTTGTTTTCTTTGAGTGGTTGTAAGTACAATTTAAAACCATGTGTATTAAATTAGGTCTCTAAGGAATGGTTATATGCTACCTCTTAATTTTTACTTATGGAAATGAAGCAGGGTGAGGCTAGATAGTTCCTGTGCTTTATAATCTTCTGCCCTTTTAGATTCCACTTCAGTGGACTACTCAAACTTATCTGTTTGAGGACATTTATGTGTAAAGTATTTGCATTGGGAAAAAAAAAAATCTATTCTCCCTCCCTCTCTCCCTCCCTCTCTCCCTTTTTTGGCTAAGCAAATATAGGCGAATAATTTATTATCAAGATTTCACTTATCTGTGTATTTCATATTTGTGTAATTTCTGATTTTTTTTGACGTTTTATAGAAGAGTTTGATATTTACCCATAAAACTGGTAATTTTCTGACTGTATTGATTTTTCCTGAAACTGGACTATCATGCATCTTTTATATATATATATATATATATATATATATTTAACCTCATTATTACTCTTTTCTTAAAGCTCTGATCCTTCTCCGAAATATTATTTTGTAAAAGTGCACTGGTGAAGTGGCTGAATATTTTCTTTATTAGTTATTTCCTCCCACATTTGCCTATGCTGCAGGTTAAAGTCTTTCTCCCTTGACTGCCAACTCAGCTATAGTTCATCATGCAATTTAGTCTGATGATAATTTATTCCATCTAATGATGCATAAGATGCAAAAAAGCCCAAAGGAGGAGTTTGGGGGATTGGAAATTAGGAGGGAAAAAATTCCCAAACCAAACACTGCCATCTTTTTTCCTTGCAAACTCAGCATATCTTGTGCTGAAATTACTGAGACACCATGGAGCCCTGCCTTTTTTTTTTTTTTTTAAATCTGTTGGTGGTGGAGTCACACTTTAAATCACTCTGCAAAAGCATGACTTAGTTAACACTTCATTATACAAGAAGGTTTCCACTCTGCTGTATTTGGCAGAAAAATCTGACTTTTCTTCATGCATTTTATCCATCATCCATTTCAAATTAAGAAAAGAAAATGTGACACTAAAAGTTTTTGTTTAAAAGGCATATGGCTGAATGTCTACTTATCTAATCATCAGCTGTGCTAGCTGGATGTTTTAAAATTATACAGGATCAGATACCAAAGATAAAAAAAATCACATCAATACTTTTATTTTCCTTGAAGGAATAAATATTTCAGTATAAAGTACTGTTTAATGAATAATGTTTCATCTCAAAGATCGTGAATGGCTTGCAATATAACTTTACAACGTGGCTAGTTAAATGAATTCAGTAAGTGGAGAACAAGTTTATTTGCTCATATTAGGGCTTCCAAATTGTGATCTTCAGTCTACCAGCTGTCTGAAGTGCCATAGTAACAGGCGCATACGGGGTCCCAGGGCCAAACCATCCCTTTTACAGCTTGTGTTGAGGAGAGGGGAACCTGTAAAATATTTGAGGGTAGAAGATGGTGTAGTAAATCTGGCAGTCATAATCTTAGTGGAAAATTCTTTTTCAAAAAGCAGAAAATAGGCTTAGCACTAGCATAATACTATATCCAGTTTCCAACAACATTCACACTCCTGTAGCACTGGGATTCAAGCCTGTATGAATATGTGGATACTTATGGTTACTTTCTGCAGCTGAATTCCAAGTCCTTTATTCACTTTTTCCTCATTTCTTTAAGCAAGACTCCAATTTGCAATATGTATATATTCAAACAATGAGATTATATGCAACTAAATAATAACACACATTTTAATTTTGTATCTTTTTAAGATACAATCTTAAGTTGAGAAAGAGAGATCCTTCTGGAATGGATATGTACCCTTGCTATTCTGTACTCTCATATAAAAGTATACATTCTATACCCTCATACACTCAAAAGAAAATGCTTATGGCATTGTCATCAAAATCAGTCTAGCTACACTACCAGCAAATGTAAACCTTTATTTCTGAATCTAGCCCTTCTTTTTTGGATCTCTTTCAGCTGAATAGGATGTTCTAACTAAAGATATCTCAGTGTGTTTCAATAGGCACAGGCTTATGCGGAAAGACTTCTGAACCCTAGGCTCAGGTCTGTAATAATGTGATATCCTGACAAAGAAATTACAGAAGTATTGTACAAGAAGTGCCATCACAAAGTCATATAGTCCACTTCCCTACTATAAATATTTTTAGTCCCATTTATATAACTTGTTGAATAAAGAATGCGGTGGATGGTATAGAAAATGCCTGCTGCTCTCTTATCATGCATTTTCCATTATGCTAACACACAGTTTTTTTTCCTATGATGTGAATGGGTATCCAAAAATATTTGTAAACCTCTTTTTTTTTTTTTTTTTTACAACTGTCAGTTTTCAAAATCAGACAATTTTTAACAACAGCTTGAAATTCCTCTAATTTCAGAATATCGCATTATACCTTTATTAACAGCCTGTACACATTAAAAAACAACAACAACGGAACAACAACAAAAACCCTACAATCCTCAAAGGTAGCCTCTGGTCTATATTTCTTTAGAAAAAAAAATTTAACCTACACTAAATCAGTCTGTTAATTGATTACATCTTTAAAATACTCGTGACAATGCAGATTCTGCTTTGAAAACTGACATCCACTCCAAGAAAAAATACCCACACAGTGGTACATGAATTTCACGCAACCACTTGAAAAGAGAGACTGCCGGAAATGAAACAGCAGTGAATAAGTTTAAATTAGGTTCAATTCCCATGTCTATGTAAAAATTGTGTGTAGAGTTTCTGGTCAAATCTCAGAGGACAAGGCCCTGAGGCTGGCCTGTATGACTCTGATTCTATGAAGAAGAACATCAAGTCATTGAGTAATTTAGGTTGAAAGAGACCTCAGGAGGTCATCTGCTTCAGCTTCCTGCTGAAAAAGGTCTAGTTTCAAAGTTTGATCAGGTCGTTTAGGGTCTTACGCATTCACATTTTTTAAATTTTCAAGGATGGTGACTCCACGGCCCCTCTGGGCAGTGTGTTCCAGTTCTTAACCACCCAACTTCATCCCTGCATCCCCGCAATACTTCTATAGCTACTGTGCAGCCCATCCCCACTTCCACCTCCATACACTTCCTTTTCTCATTTGAACTCGGGTAGGAGTTTCCCATTCAGCTAGACTGGCCTCCTGCTATGTCCACCCGCTTTCCTGTGGTGGGATGCACTGTGCCTGTGCTTTCAGGAGGCTGCCCTTGAAGTCTGACGAGCTCTGTGTGGCCCCTTCAGGGCACCCTCCCATGAGATGCTGCCTGCTAGCTCCTGGAACAAGCTGAAGTCCCGAGGTTTTAGTCTGCCATTGCTGCTGCTTCTCTCTGCTACTGCTACTAGCTGCCACATGCGACTACATCCAGTTGCTTTCAGACTGTAAAGGTGGCATAAGCTTACTCCTTATTTTCCAAAGTGTCAATTTGCTTCAGGAAAAGAAAAAGATGATGAATCATTTGCCATTTTATGTGTGCGACTATGCCACGTGTGCTTATGAACTGCTTCATCTCCTTCATCACCTTCAGTGAAAGTAGAGCAGATCCATTACCATCTTCAAAATAGGTCACCCCAAAAATTGTCTGCTTTCTGTTGTATGATGTGTCATGACATGCTTCCAGCTGCTTGCTCTTTTTTAACCCTATCTCCATATATTATATAGTATTGTCTTTCCTCCTCTTTACTGTGGGTTTGTGTGTTGCCTGTCTACAGTAGAGGGGAGAGTTTCTGGAGGGAAGATTTTGCACATAATGTAAAGAGGTTTGGGTCACAAATGAAGTGGTCAGTACTCTAAAAATAACAGTGCTGTCCGTCACCCTTGAAGGGACATTACAAAAAATTCTCCATATGCGTAAATCTACTCATCTCTGGATTTGAGGAGACATTTTATTTTAAATAAAAGAAGAACCATGCAATAAACAAATGTACTTGGACGCTGAAATTGGCAGAGGTAAAATAGGCATTTTATCAAATATCACTTATTTGAAACTTATCTAAGTGACTGGTAAAGCTTTTAAAACATACTTGGTATTTCAGCTACTTGCCTAAATGTTGACTGCATATTATAAAAGCCATATATTATAAAAGTTCCCAGATATAGCACAGTTATCTGTATTCATTCCTTGGGCAGTTCCTCAAAGGGCGAGTTTCCAAGAGTTTCCCCATTTCTGGTAGAATCTGAAGGCACTGAAGATATCCCAATGAAGATAGCTGACCAAATCATGTCAGAAACTGATGCAACTTAACTGACTCTGACTTCTGCAGAGCTACATTCACTTGCAAGAGAAGTAAGCTCTGATCCCTGAGAAAAAAGCAAAATGTCAGGGAGGAAAGATCAGAGATAGGCTTCAGACATTGCTGCTGAGGAGAATCAGTTATTTCAACTCTCCACTTTAAACTTGAACTGAGTAATGTTCTTGCCTACATTGTGGGTTTTCCATGGAGATCTCACAATTTTTTTGAAGGAATAACCAGGCTTGAGAGTGAATGGTCAAAGGTGGTGTAGCAACATGTCAAAACCCTTTATTTTCACATTATAAATTCAACTGCCTAGGAGGAAACCACCTCATACCTTGGAGCATTTTAGGACAAACATTAATAATAACAAATTCTAATAGGTCATTATTGCTTGAACAGAAAATATTAGATTTCATTTTCACCAGGAGGAAATGAAAATGTCATGTACTGTAATATGACAGGCATGGAATTTACAGTAGTGATATGTACTTGTAATTACCTTTATATGTGTAAATGCACACAAAGCAGAACACCAGGGAGGCCGTTTTACAACAGATTTAATCAAGAGAACATCTACGTCTCCTCATAAACTTACTTAACCAACTTTGAAAAAAGAATGGAGTTGATTAGACAGGTTAATGGGGTGATGTCCTTATAAATGACAGATGGCCATGTTAGAACAGAAAGTTGTTCACTCTCCATTTTTTATTTTATTTTACTTATGAGAGTATTTTTCTATTTTTTTACTTATGAAAGCACTGCTCATACATTTTTGATTAGCAATGGTTCACTGAAAAAAAGCAATTTCCAGTGAAACTGAACTTTTAACTGGATGGATGTTGTAACTATGCTTAAGTGGCAATAATCAAAACTAAAATACAAAATGAATTTTATGGAATTCCAGGTCTGTATAAACACCCTGACCTCCCTACCTTGGGTTGCAAATGGCAAAAAGTGCTTACAGATTTGCAAGCTCATAAGAACATAACAAAGAAATGGAAACACGAAGAAGAAAGCTAGCTTTTTTATGATAAAGGGAACCCATTAATGATGAATTTGACAAAGTAATTAAAAAAATTAGAAGTCAAAAAAGGCAGGAGTCTTAATTAAGAATAATAAAAATTATTATTAGTGCAACATTAGCTATACTTGAAAAAAAAATCCACCTTGGGCATAATGATTTTCCCTCAGAATTACCCAAGTGTAGAATTTGGAATAGCCTAGATGCTTAATCTCCTCTCAGACATATGAGGTATCTGGAAGTGGATCACATACACAGTGTTAACTGCAGGAGGACTCACTAAGACCTCTGGTAGTGTGCTCTGGGGACCCTGGCGAGGCCTGAGGAGGAGAACTGTAGTGCCTGAAGTAATTCTTGAAAGCCACCATTGCAGCAGCAGCTCTTGGCTCTTTTCTGGGCATTATGGCACTTGGCAATGGTCTGTGTGCGACCACTGGCAGGTGTGACAATTTGTGAAGCTCTGATCAAAAGATTTCCAGTGCCTACTCAGCTGTTAGATAATCAAAGCCGTATGATTATTTCTGCAACATTCTCCCATTTCTCCTCTTCTCCCACGTGAGAAATGACCATTCCTAAATGGAGCAGAAATAACGAAAATAGGACATGCACTGCTAAGCCCCTACTCTTTTTTTTTCATCGTTTGATTGTGCTACCATCTCCTTTGGCATTTGTCAGTGTTCTGAAGTGTACAGCTTCTTCATCTGATGCAGATCGTTGATTAAAACAATCCTATTGAATATCTCTGTAGCCTCCAGACATGAATTTGAAAACCAAGTTTCCCAGGAATGTTTTCTCTTGAAGATTTCTGTATGAATTTGGGATTTCTGAAAAGCACTAAACTAAATTTTGAAAAAAACTCTGGATCTTCAGGGGCTCTTTTAATTTACCAGGATTGCATTACTAGTGCAGTGAAACTCTCCTTAAGTAAGTATGTGAACCTCTGCAGAACTCTGCAGACAACAGTAATGGAAGACAAGTTGAGATGCTCAGTCTGGACAATGTGGCTGCAGCATATGAAGAGAGTCTGGTTTGGAATTTTTGCAAGCTTTCTGGGTGCGAGCATATCACAGATTTAATTTCACTTATCTGTACATATGCAAATCAATAGTTTCCATAAGGCTGGCTAATCCTCATTAACAGAAATGGATCAGCTTATCTCTTAGGTTTGTGAGTAGGTGGCTGGCAGCTGCAGAGATGTATTGTTTTACTTTTTGCTAGTAACATTATAATAAACAGTTTGGGGTGATAATTTTACATCATATTTAAGTCACTATGCAACTCAATCGACTTGTCCCACAGTTCACCCTTATTAACATAAAGAAAACAAATTTCACACATGGTATTCATCTAGGTAATAGCCATGACTGGCTTTGTGTACTGTATTGGCATTTCCAACAGACTAATTGCAATAACGTCAGTAAAACCACTTATCAATGTGTTACCATCTGGTCAAGTACTACCAAGCCAAGATGGACATAATGAAGTGGAGATTGTTTAGATCTACTCTTGCTCAATTAATTTCTTAAGTTCAAACAAAATTTAGCCCTGTACTAATACCATAGCCAATCCCTGTTGCTAGATTTCAGATTTTCTCCAGAGCTCCTATTTTCCCCAGAGTTAGCTGGACGCTCACAGCATTTTGGATTAGGGATACAATTTTTTTTGGCTTTAGTTGGTGCTAGCTGCATCAGTAGTGGATCTCTGGCTTCATAAATGTAGTGAGGATAGGATGAATGTGGCTAATATAGAAAGGATTATGTGAAAGATTTGTATCTTCAGGAAAGAGAGTGACTTCTACAGTGCCTGATGCTTAACAATAAGCAGCTGTCTTCCAGCACATGGCAGCTTTTGCAAAGTGGACTGTTTAAGTGCCTTGACAGGTAAAATACCATGGCTAATATATTCAGACAGTCCTTGATCACTCTAGTTCATTGCGACTTCATTAAGTAAATATGCAGAATAATGTTCCTCACTACATGGCTATTATAATATTCTAATGAAAGAGACTGCATTTTGGAAGAGCCTGGTAGATGCTGCAGTCTTCTAAATCTTTTATTTCTGTTTGTGTGCCATTCCCAAAACTCACTGATTCCCTTGATTCTTTACTGCTCTGTATTGACTGTCTCCCTGTACACCTTCTCTTCTCCATTGATCCCTGCTTCTAACACAACAGTCTCTTAGTCTGCATTCCTTTTGCTTTCTGCTGTTGTCCCCTGTTTAATTCACCTCACTATTTTGATACGGTCCCTCTCCTTCTTTCCAAAACATGAAGATTGCCTCCTCTTCCATTTCCTGCTCATCCTCCTACACACACCACTAGGAAGTTTTCTCCCTCCAACAGAGCCTCCTCCTTATGTATCCTGCACAAGCATCTCTTCACAGGGAGCTATATTGAAAAGAAAATGAGATGATAAAAAAATATAAAAGTAGTTATAAAAGTTTAATGTGAGCCAAAATTAATGCAACATCCAAAATGTATAAAATTATTTTAAAAGAATTAAAACAGAGCACAAATTCTCAGAGAGCCCCCCCCCTTTTCTTTTTTTTGTAGTCACCAGTTATTGTACAGTCTCTGGGAAACAATGACTTAGCAGAAATCCTCAGGCTTGTCTGTTCTCTTCTGTTTTTTACTTCAGTGTTGCTATCCAGAGAAGTACTAAAAGCCAGAGGGAGATTATGTAGTTTATGTGTTCACTACAGGAGCATCTCTAATCTTTGTAGTTGTAACGATAAAATAGAGCTGAATGACTGAAGCATCACACTACATACCAACAGTGAGCTGGTTCCATAATAATCGTGATGTTTCAAGTTTAATTTTGTAACTTATCCCCCTCTGTGATGTGTCACAGGCCTGTAACTGCATTTACCCCACAGGTCTTAATCCAGCTCCTGTGAGAAGTGATTTGTAGGGGATTTCAAAACATCCTCTGAGATCATACTGGAGTTTTACGCAGAAAACCTCTCATAATCCCCCTGAAAACTGTAATATGGAGCTATTTCTAGGTCTTTTATTTCTTTTGGGCTCTGTGTTTGACTCTTGCCTTTTAAGCAGCAAGACTGGGTTTGGCTGGAGAGTTTGAACAGCGCGTGAGAAATGACACTGCAGTGCAAGCCAGGCGTAACTCAATGGGTGGGTACGGCTCCTGCCGGGCTGGGAGCAGCTGCTCCCCCGGGCTCGCAGAACAGCTCGGCTCCAGCACAGCCAGGCAGCGAGCGCAGGCTCAAGGCCACCTCCCTCCAGCACCCTGTTCAAGCGTCCAGCTATCTGTTCTGATAAACGCGCCATACAAATGCAAGTTTCAGTGAAAAGGGCATTAGCGAAGAAACACAACTTATAGTACTTTCTGTATGCAGATGTTTTACATCTGTGTGTTAGTTTTGCTCAAATTAATAAAGCGTGGGGTATAGCACCAAGGCAGAAAACAATGTAAACATCTCCTACGGTACTGCTGGAAACTAGGTTCTTAAGAGGCCCTCCACAACAACAAATACGTCTCTTAGTAAGTGATGAGGGGGTGGAAAAAAAGCTAACAAACTAAGGGTGTATGACTCAAAAGGAAAAGTAAGGAGTACTCACTAAAATAGTGCACAATGAGTTGTTTTGTAAGTTTATTCAGAATTTACTCTGGTAAAAGTTCATATTTCCTTTGATGGAGATGAGGTATTTCCTGACACAGCTTGGATATGGTAAGGAATTACAGTGACAATCTGAAGATCCTTTCTAAGCTAAAGGAATAGAAGAAATAAGCTAAAGCAGCTTCTTTAGCTCAGTATGAGCATAATTTCCTGAGAGAATGGAAAATTATTTTCTAATACTATCTAGATGAGATTCATTAAGCATTCATTTATTAATGCAGTGCTATTTAAAAACATTGATAGCAGCAATCCGCCAATCAAGACTATGTAAGGCAGAAAGCAATCAAGAATATGTAACGCAGAAAAATGAAGATATACTGATTACTGTTCTAAATGAAAATGAATAAAATTCACCATTTAAAAAATTACATCATATAAAATGTAAAACTTTATATTATAGAAATTCACTAAAGTAAAACAACAACAACAAAAAATAAAACATTTAACACATACTGCAAAAAACTTCACGCCTAACCAAAAGAAAACTTCCTCTTTCAGCAAGGCTAATCTTTATTTTGGGATTACGTTGCTCTCTTGAAGTATTATGTTCTCTGTAAAAACAGGGAGGACCTCTCATGTAAGGTCAACAGGATTTATAAGCAGCTTTTTTATTTGGATTTTAATTTCTAGCCAAGGACTTTTAAAGCAGCTCTTAATGCTTAAAATCAAGAAGCATTTTGTCATAAAAAGTTATAAAATGATATATTATTTCTTCTCCTTCTTTTTGCTTAAGGGCAGAGTATTTTATTCCAGCATACTCTAGCTGCCAAAAGTCACTCTTGCTACAGATGCAGCAAAGCTGGCAGCGAGTCTACTCCTTAGCTGCTGCATTTAACTCCCCACAGCAGGTGTTTATGCTCATTGAAAAGATCCCCCCGGAGCCTTCTCTTCTCGGGGCTGAATGGTCCCAGCTCTCTCAGCCTCTCCTCGTATGTCAGGTGCTCCAGTCCCTTCTTTGTCTTTGCAGCCCATCGCAGGCCCTGCTCCAGTATGTCCATGTCTCTCACGCTGAGGAGCCCAGGACAGGCTGCAGCATCCCCAGTGTGGTCTGATCAGTGCTGAATAGAGGGTTCAAAAGCTCTGAACAGAGCTTCTAAACCAGCACACATGATAGTTCTTTAAAGGGTGATTTAAATTTTTTACAGAATGTATATTTTTCTTAAAGTTTAGAGATTTTAGTGGTACCTTCCATAAAATCGTACTGAGTTCATTCCCAGTCTGTGGTTTAAGTTCATTCTTAATCCCTGCTTTGTGATTTTCTTCTGACGTTGTCAGGTTTAGAGAAAACTTTATATCATTTTCTGATTTCCTTAGCTCAACACTTCAAATTTCATTGTGGAAGGTAAAACTGGCATTAGACTTGTAACCATGCTTGGGAAGCCTAGGGAAAAGATTAAGACAAGGTTTACTCCCAGCTTTATTGGGAGCTATACTTTAAATAATTCTCAGCTATAATTCAATCATTTTTATCTAATGTAGCCTATTTCTCCAAACCCCGGGTAGAGGGTTTTTGGCAACTACCCCGCTAGCTTGAACATTAAACCAGCCCAAATGGAGAACAGATCACCTAAAGAATTTAACATTGTTTTTTACCTGGATGAAAAAAAATCAAATTAAAACAATTGCCTTTGGAACCCTAAACTGGCAGTCTGCTGAACTTTACGTGCCTTGACTGATGCACATACCCCACTGCCTTTAACAATCAAGGCCAGTCAAGAAGTATTTCTTTATCTGCACAAAAATATAGGAAGATCTGACAAGATTCAACATGACACTGTTGTCCTCACTGGCAAACTGGATTTGCTGGCTATTGGAGTATGCAGTTTGGATGAAAACATCTGAAATCCATTAAGCTAGATTTTAGCAATTCATTTTCTTTTATTTATTTTGTTTCTAAAGTGATGTTAAAACAAAGATGAAAATAGAAAAAGATTAAGAACAAATGTTGCATTCTACAGAGATAACAGGAAAGGCGATAAATAGAAATCACACTCCAAGTCACTAGGTATGGAAAAAATTCCAAATGTTATTTCATTTCTGCTTTTGCCTGGTAATGGATAGCCTGATGAAGAGCTTAAAGACGAAGGCAGGAGGCAGGGGATACTTAAAAACATGTAAGTAAAGGCATGTAAAAATGTGTACTTAGCCAGTTTAAATGCTCAAATAAAAATTATAATGTATTTATCTAATCATAAGAGGGAAGACAATACTTTCAGAAACTGCATGTGACTCATAGAAAGACAGGGAAGCCAGAGGAGGCGGCATCAGGGAATTCTAAGATTAAAATGTCAAGGATACACAGCATGTGTATAACCACACAAGCTCACTGTAGCTTAATAGAGACTGAAAGTGTCAGCAGTACAGTTCTAAACATTTCAAATTCTGAGGAAGAAACTGCAGACGTTTGCAACTCAATTTAGAGATTATCATCTCTTCCTAATAATATATGTATGTAACTAAGGGAGACGGGGAAAGAAAGGGGAAAAAAAAGGGAGCTTGCTCCTTTGTTAGTACTTGGAATTTCACACAGGAGAGCAACGATGGAATATGTTCATCTTAACATACATTCTATAGATAAATGTAACCATATAATAAAATTATGTAGAAAGGGAACTGAACAAGCATTATAACAGAACAAATTCCAGAGTATCTTTTTTGTGCCCCCAAACCATTGGAAATTTGATACCAACACACACAAAGTATGGCATTTCCAAATCAAGACACAGACGAATTCAAATATTATTAAATGATAGAATAATATTTAATATTTATTAATTACAATCTTCTTTAGCATGCTTATTAGGAACATTGCACGTCACTTTAGAAAGCCATTTTCCAGAAAAATTGTGGTTTGATTTTCTTTGTACTTTTTTGTGTACACTCAGTCAGGGAGACATACATTCAAACAATTCTTTCCCAAACATGATGCGATATCAAGAATAAGGAACCATTTTTATTTCCCAGACAAAACACCATTGGCCTCTTTGGAGTTTCATTAGAGTCAGAATTCAAAACACAGAAATTTCTGCCAATCTCAAGATTTATTCCTTTTCCCTCCACAGAATGAAACAAATGACTTTTTATGTAATATATATATATATATATATTTCTTTATCTGCAAGTTATGCCTACACCCCTGAAATGATCCTGCCTTTGGAAACCTTTGATGCTGTCATGTTGCTGTGATACCTTATGAATAAAAATCATATCAAATTAGAAAGCAAAAAATACACAGTATTTACAAGTATCTCTGGTACTAGCCAGAAGTACACCGGGTTTATTTTGCTCTGTGAGAACTAGCATGCAAAGCACATTTCAACTTTGCTTAAAGAGTTTCTTTAGGAAAGGTGCTGGCAGTCACATTAAGAAAATAAATGTGTGATGGTTATTTCCTGCCCAGTTTGGGACTTTAATCAATGCTTACAGCATTTCCATTCTAGAAAAGGTACTAGTGAACATGATTCTGGCTGGAATGTTACTTATGTCACAAAAGTGTATCCAGGGTTTGTTGTGGGTAGAGTATGTATGGAGAGAGGGATCTATGTAATCTAATAACTTGTGTTATTTTACCAGAAATGTATATCTAGCCACATCTACTGGGAAGAAGCAGAAGCTATTGTCTATTTAGCATTTCAGCAAGTCACAGCCTGGTTATATCTTTGCAGACAATTTGTCGTCAGACTGTCCATTGCCAGGACAGAGTCAGCATTAACTTCCTTAACACTAGCAGTGAGAACAGGGACAGGAGCAAACAGGTTATCAGTAGTTTTTAAATTTCCCGCTGAAGTTACTATTACATTTGCATTTTTTTGGAAATAGATCTGAAATATCCAGCCTGTAAATTAATGCATCGCAGGTAGTTGCATATATACACTTACTTAAAAGTGACCACCTGGTTTGTAATTTGTTTAGCTAGTAAAAGTTCAAAACACCACTTAAATAATACGTACAGCTAAAGCTCAAAGTAATGTAGCAGGAAAGAAAGGATCCAAGCAACCATGAGGTGAGTCATCATGCAACAATGCAAAAAAATCATCTTTCAAGGACAAATACATCTATAAAGATTTTGTTAATGGCCAACAGTAAAAAACGAAACAGCAAAAAAACAAAAAAAATTATAAACAAACAGCAGTTGTATATATACGGATGCTCTTCTGAGAAAGGACATTATTATTTACACAACAGTGTTGCCATAGTGGTTATCAAGGCCTCGATGTAATCCACCATATGCACACATAACAAAGGGACATTTTTCCCTCAAAGAGCTTACAGCAACAGGTGGATTTAGAAAAAGAGAAAAAACATGTATATTGGGAAGCACAAGGTAATAATAAGCTGATTATAAACAGTATCATAAATTGCAATCTGAACAAAGCAGCTGCGTAGTCAGTGTCAAGTAGACAGAGAAAACAAATTTGAGAGACATGTTACAATGACCTTAAAAATGCTCAACTCATGTCTGTGCATCAGAAGTCAGTTTAGCTACATTTTATTGGGGCAGTCAGGCAGTTGTCCAAATAGACAACTTTAAAAAGAACTTAAAAAATGTTAACTTGTCAGCTCTTTCTGACATTATTCACATTTTTCAGATTACACGTTTCCATACAGACCTTAAGAAGAACTGTAGTCACTGGGGCTCTTGAATTCACTTCAGTAAGACCAGGAGTCCTAAAATGAATAATAAAAAATGTAGAAGTGGCTTTGAAATCTTCACAAAATAAATTGCTCTGTTTATCAGCATTTTGACTTCCAAAATAGCTGGGCATTTGCTTTCCTTTCTATTCCTTCTCTGCCATATTTGCCCAGATACCACCTTTACACAAATGGGCTTGATCAGAAAGTATGGCTAGGCACATGGAGGAATACCACATATTCTTAAACACAACACAACTGAAAGCCAAACGTTGTACTGCTGATACCAGCTTATAGCACACTATGACTTGGAATTGTGCAAACTGCAGCATGCTTAAAGATGTTGTGTTGTAACAGACTTTGAGGAACACACATTATACCAAGCATGTCACGTAAAATCAAAAGAATTTAATAAACATTCAATTATTTTTGTAAGAACCACATTAAAATCACACAAAGACACAGATTTTTCTCCTAAATATTCATATCCATAAAGGAAAACACGAACAAAACAAGCAAAAACAAACAAACAAACAAAAAAACAACTTTTAGTAAAGAAATATATAAATATATATATATTCCTCGTATTTTTCAAATGAAAGTAGTAGTTAATAGAGAGACACAATCCTAATGAAAAGACAAGTATCTGGCAATTTCCATAGGCTAGTGTTGTTTGTTTATTAGCAAAATAAAATTAGAAATAAGCATTTCCAAGATTGACTTTACCTTTTCCTTGGAAGACTCCAAAAAAGGAAATAAATGTACTGTGACTCGCTATGCCATATAATTTTTCTACTAGAAATATTTTTGCTTTAATTTTTTTCCTATTTCTAGATGAGATTAAGTGAATCCAGGTTCACCTGCAAAACTTTGTTCTTTACATGAGAAGAATGACAGTTTTTGTATACAACACAGTGAATATCTGAAGAAAACAAAAAGAACTCTTAAGCTACTCAAGCAAAAAAAATGCCTACACAAGGTTTAAGATGACCCTCCCAGGACTAACTCCAAAAGGAGCTGATAGTTATTCCACAAAGTCCACTTAAGTCTTTACTGTTCTGTTCACTTTTTATGAAAGATGCTCAGAGACTAGAGGGATGGACAGCAGAATAAAACCCTGAAACAGATTAGAAGAACAGTCTATGAGCTAACAGAATTACTGGGAGAAGCAAATCTTCTTTATTCCTCCTCCCAAAAACACAAATATAAAAATCAGCACCGGGAAAAGATAAGACAGCTAACTCTCAAGTCACTAAAGAATCTTCTATTTTGCGTTGCAGTCGATTATTAAGAAATCATAATTACAACACTTCAAAGAATCGTTGAATGTAATTATGATGAGCATGACGACTGTTTTTTGTCCGTAATCCAATCATCTGGAAATGCACTTGCCTGTCTGTTAAACAGCTGGTACAAGATCCTGCAATCCTTAGCGGGATGCATAATCCTCGTTCAGACAAGCAGTCTCGTTGGAAGCGCGCAGTTGAAGACCACTTGAATGAACAGTCTGAAGGAGCAGACCCTCTTAATTCCTTACTACCTGATACTCAGATGAGTATCAGACAAATACCTCCATTTAAAAGGCCAAACTAAAAGTTCCTTGCATGTGAGGTAAGGCACGCCTATGCCTGTAGCTCTGCCACCTTGGAGGGAAGCACTGAAGGGGCACCGGTTCCCGTGCTTTGCAACAACCTGGAGGCAGGACCTTCGACCGGTGTTACCGGTTAACCTCCAGGCAGGAGGGGGACGGAAAGGCGGGGACCCGGCGGGGGCAGGTGCTGCGCTACACGCTGACGGTGTCCGGCCGGGGCGGCAGCGCTGCCTGTCAGCCAGGAGGCGCACCTCGGGCTCGGCCTTCCCCTCCTTCCACAGCGGTCGCCTCAGCCCCGGGCTCACCCCCGCCCGCTCCCCCCTCAGCGCCAGGCACCGGTGGCGGCCCGGCCGCGTAACGGCCGCCGCGAGCGCAGGCCGCGAGCGCTTGGCGGGAAACCCGCCCTCGCCCGCCGCCTC
>VXAA01006535.1:929702-953730 GCA_013399115.1 Anseranas semipalmata | reverse complement strand
TGAGCCGGAGCTGAGGGGAAGGCGCGGGCTGCAGGTTGCCTGCCCCCGAGCCCCGGTCGCGCCTTCTTCCCGCAGCGGCGGCCGTGCCTCTGGCGTGTCAAGTCGTAACCTGAAGTGGACTAGCCATGGCGAGCGAAGACAAACAAGTTGTGCAGCCAACAGGTGATGGTGGAGGAGGAGGAGGAGGAGGAGCGGGAAAAGAAGGAAATGCTGCTGAAGGGGGAAGTGTGCTGCAGCCTCTGAACCCAGGAGTCCCCATCCGAGGCATCAGGATGAAATTCGCCGTGCTGACAGGACTAGTGGAAGTTCGCGAAGTATCCAACAAAGACATAGTCGACACTACGTTTAATCTGGTAAGTTGATTGCCTTTTTGGGCGTGAGAGAAAAGAATAACGTATGTGTGCAGAAGAATCCCATGCTTTTTTGACATGATTTTTCTGTCTTTAATACCTGTCTGCGTGTTTACACTTTCACTAGATTTCAACTAGGTTGTTTTTACTTCTGAATCACAAAAGCTGAAGATAAAGCATGTGAGCCTCTATATATCCATTTAAACTTGAAATAACTCTAAACAGCCTCAGAGAAATCGTTGCTTTGGCTAGAAGTGAGAAGTGTTTTGTGATGTTTAAACATTCAACAGGTATACTCAACAAGAAAGTTAAATGTTGATTTAGTAACCCAAACTGTCATCAGAACACATGTTGTTGTTTTCAGCCAGAACAGCTTTTCCCATGAAGATGTTTATGTCCCTTTTTGCTTTCCGCTTGCTTTGAACTTGGATGTTCTGTCTACAGGGAAGTGGGGCAGGAAGCAATTCACTTACGTGCTTTACTTGCTTTGTTTACTGGGAAGAGTAGAGCTTGATTTCAGTGCCTTCTTTTTGTAATGACATAGGCAGTCTGCTATCTTTTAAAATACAGTAGAAATGTCTTTAATACTTCAAAACAGATCTCACTGAAAGTTGAGGAGGCAACTTATGTATAAGCTACAAACGAAATACATGCTGTTGAACTCCTTGGGCCGCACTTAGAACTTTTAGGCTACTTGTTAAGGATTCCTTACTGAAGGAGACTGAACATTAGGAGAAACCGTCTTTATGTTTAGAAGGACGCTGCTGTTATCAGAAGTCTCAAAAAATCTCAGAAAATGCTCATTGTTCCTCCTTCTTGCTTTTAGTGAGCACCTTTGACTTTAAAATAGTGTGGTTTGTGACAAACCAGGAAGTGAGACCATGTAATAGCATAAAGCGTGGTAGAAGGAAAGTTGATGCAAAAGGCATACTGTTTTAAATGAAATTTGCTTTTCTGATACTTTTTTAATAGTATTCTGTAACTTACGTGCAGGTTTTAGTGGTCACTAAATATTTACATGTGCTCTGTTTCCTGTTTTTTAATATTATCTTCACGGATTATGGTAGATGTTTATTTTTTTCAAATATTTTAATATTAACTAATTGTAATCCTGTAATTTATTTGGTTGAAAGTCGCAATAAAGAGGAATTGCAGTACCGGCAAAAGTGAAGGGTAGGGTTGACGTTACATGGATGCTTCACGTAGGATCAAATGATTTAAGTTGCTTAGAGTGCACTTGACAGTTGTCTTTAACAAAACCCAGTGCTCAGATACGTGGATAGGAGGTTCAAAAGGAAATTCTGTAAAATAGTTTATGATTTAGGACATGTGGGGGCGGGGAGAAACTTTTCATGAGCATGTTCAATTTTACTTTTTCTAGCAAGCTCTTTTGAGAGGGTGTACTGGAAGTGTACTTCTTGCAGCAGTGGAAGGAGGTTCAGCAGAATAGTTAAAAATGTAAAAGCTTGTTGATTCTGGGATTCCTTTTCTGCTCTGTTTCGGACAAGAGAGGAACCAAAAGTTTAACTTGATTCAGAGAATCTTTGATTGTAGATTTAAGAGGGCTGGAGAATTTGACTTGTAGGCTTCATTCTCCTGGATCTTCTTATCCCAGTTAGAAGCTGGGCAGAGTTCTGGCTCTGGAGATTCTTGAAACAAGGTCTTTTTCGCTTTCTGTCGAAGTGACGCACCACGCCTGACCTGCAAGAAGATGCCCCAACTGTTCTGGCACACCTGCCTGTGATGTGGGAGGCTGAAGTTCAAGCCTCTGCACCACTTTTTATTATCAGAGCAAACCTAGTCAGTTGATACCTATCATAAAGCAACTAATAATTTGGTAATTAGGGTGCTTTACCTGGATTTTGTGAGAATGCAATATAATTTTTTGGGTAGTATCAGAAAAAGTAGGTCCCTTGATTTTTTTCAGAGTCCCAGGAAAACAGATTAACTATTGATGACTTATTTGGAGGGAGAGGATCTCTGTGTTCTGTGGTTTTATTGGAACCAGAATGCCAAAAAATCAAACCAGCCAACAAACTCATAGATTTTGTTACAGAGGGCATCTATTTTCTGGAGTTCTTTATTAATTTATTTAGGAAAAACTTTTAAACTGACTTTTTGTCTTTCTTGAGTGTGAGTGTAGTACAGAAGATGAAAAGCTGAAACACCAGTGCCTCCCTACAAAACAGTACTTGCCCATCTGGCATTGAGTTCTGCCTCTGTTCAGTTATTAGCTGCGAGCTCTTTGTTTTGTCAATTAATACCTCTAAAATCACACTGATCAGAAACTGAGGTGTGTGGAGCATTGGTTGGCAATGGTGCACTTTTCTGTGTACGTGTGCAGAAAAGATCCAACTCTTCTGTGAAAAGGTGATTCTTGGCTGTGGCTTTAATGGCAATCTGTTTCCCTGTAGCTTTTGGAGTGAAGTTACTCTTGTATATGCAGGTTAAGCTGGGGGGTATGAAAATCTCGCTGTGTTCCGCCATTGATAATGGGGTTAAGCCCAAAATATCCCCTGCTATTGAGTTTCATTCAGTTCGGTGACTCATAACTGCACTAGCTCAGCGGTGTTAGCAGAAATCAGCTAGCTTTCTTCTTGTACTTTGAAAGGAGGAGATACACAGTCTTTGGGGGATTTTTTGATCACTAAAGCGAGACGTCTTTAGACCAGACTGAAGGAAGGGCTGGGCAAATCTCTGTAGAAAGGTGTTACTGCATACTGACTTTTCACCTTACAGGGTGGTTTTGCTATGAAGAGTTCCTTTTGAAAAAGGAAGGTTGGCTGACCTATATATTTTTTCTTAACTGCTTGAGAAAAGATGTTACTCTTGATTACGTTCTTCAAGCTCGCTGTAGCACATGCAGGTTATGGTGAATTTCTTTCTTTTTGATGGAGAGTCCAGAGAAATTCAAGGTGCTGCCTCGATGTTCCTCATCTTAAGGATTTAAGAGATGGTCATTCTTTATTTGTGAAAGACTCAAAGGGTTAAGAATTTGAAGTGCACAGTAATTGAGTTGCTGTCTGTTAGAGAAATTTAAGCTCCTGTTGTCCTGATTACTTGAGCAAATAACTTGTTCAGTCCAGAAGCGTTGGATCGTGGAGCTGAGAGCCAACTATAGCATTTTCTCTGTCCAGCGGTATAACAGAGTGCTTAGTGAGCTTACTTCTAGCATGCATCAAAAAACTAGTGGCTTCATTTTATTGTCTTTGGACATGTAACTCTTAGAAATGCTCAAACTGATCTGCTTTATTTTGGTCAGTCTTCTCTGAGAACCTGGTTTTCCAGCCCATCTTAGATATGGCTGTATTTCAGGACTACTTCAAACTGAGGAGGAAAAATGCTGAGCTTAAGGAAGCTTATTTTTCTGTGATAAAGTATGGCAATACATTCTTGTTCAAGCATTAATCTATTATCTTTCTGATAGACAGTGGGCTAAACTGTGGGTATACGTTGCCCATTCCTGTTGAGTTATATTTTTAATTGACCATGACCTGATATTTTTTTTTCCCCTCCCCCTTAGCTTATTAAAATAAAAAGCCTCCTGGTAGGAGAAGATGATAGAATGAAAAAAGAAACGATTTACACTGAGATCTGTTACAAACTTGAAATAGCTATGTGTTTTTCATATTAAGACAGAAAGACAAGTTGACCCCTCCTGCTACTGAAGAAATTCTCAAGAAGAGTAGTAGAAATAATTCAGCAATTAGCAAAACTTTTATTATTATTATTATTAGTTATTTAAAGTTCTGTGCTACTGGTGTCAAAGAAGATTTTTAGGATCTGAGATTTTCCAGTTCAGAGAGCTGTTTTCTAAGTCTGTTTTGAAGGCTATACAACCTGCACTGGAAATACAGGAGGCCCTTCAAATCTTTTCTAGGTTAAAATTCTGGATGGAGCTTTGACCAGCTCCATTCTCAGCAGGCTTGTCTTGTATCATGTGTCGATGTTATGTTGTTTCCAAGTTATTCCAAGTTTCTAGTTTATATATAAAACTTAGGTCACTGCATGTCCTTGTCTTTCAGTAGGTAAAAGACTCACCGACAAGTGTTTTGTTCATAATGAATGCTGTGTGCGCAGGGGTTAACTGTACTGCATTAAGCTTGCAGGAGGAAATAGATATTCTGGCAAAATTCTGCTGTGCTTCAGGCACATCACTGGACAACTATTGCCTTTCTCTGTGGTGTTGGTGCAATTCACTTTGGGGACTTCATGCCAGAATTTGCTCAGGTCCCAACCTGACTAGTATATACAGACATCAGATATTCCAGGCTTTCTGCTCTTCTCGAAGTAAATGCCATGCCTTGCACTAAGCCTTTTTTTAATTTTATTTTTTAAATAAACTTCGGTGCTTTTAGTTGTTGTATTACCTGTGATATAGATTTGGTTATTTGATGTGGTTACAGTTTTTTTCCCTCAGTCTCTGTAGCAAAGGCAGTTGCTTTTAATGTTTTGTCCCTCTTTTTAGTGAGGAGCGTGTGCTGCTCCTTCTGTGTTGATTCTGTCCTCACCACGATTCTTCCAGTGAGATAGTACAAATGAGGAAAAAAAATATTTTTCCTCCAAAGGTGATTAAAAACTAAGTGGATCTGAGGAGCAAAGACTAAAATTACTTTACAAACTTCATTTTGTCACCTCTCTCACTTCTGTCAGACTTTACTAAAACCACAAAGAAAAATCAACTTGAGGTTTTTAAATTTTTTTTTACCAGTTACTTTCCTTTTTTCTTTTTAAAGGAACCTTCTTCCTCAGCCCCAGTTGGCTTGCTTTATAGAACAAATTGGAGATGGGTGTTGGGACTACCTCTTATTTGCCTTCTGCCGTTTTTTGTCATTTCTCCATTGCTGTCTTCTGCACTATAACCTCTGTTTACCATTACATACTGAAAGCTAATGGCATCACGTGCTGATACAGCAGGCTTCAAATCTGATATGGATGATTCTGAAACACTAATATAACGGATTTTATGAACTAAAAATTTCCCTTACTCATCTTTGGTCACCAAGCACTTCTTGCATGTATCTTCTCGTAGAAAACCCCCAGAGCTAATGCTGATAGAACTCAATATATTACCGTAATCAAAAATGTGTCATGAATGTTTTCATAACAGCACATTGTTTTGCCTACCTTGGTGTATGTTTTAAAAAGTGTTGGGGTTTATTTTCTGTCTAAACTTATCAACACTGATGATAAGCGAGAGTAACCAAAGAGTTTCTAGAGCAGTGCTGAATACTGTGCATTTCTTAAAATATGCAGTCTTCCCTGGGTTCCCAGGAAGTGCACCTCTGGCTACAGTTATCCCAGTTCAGTCACTTCTGTCCATTTACAGTATAGATAAGGTAAATCCGTGGATTTAGCTGGGTCAAGCATGTTGTTTAAAAAAACAAAAAACAAAAAAACCCAACAAAGTAAAATAGACAGTCAGCTGTCTTAGTAATCATGCGTGGTTTTACATGGTTTTATTATTATTATTATTATTATTATTATTTGGTAAATCAGTGGAATTCAGCAAAGGATTTATGATGTTTCCAAATCTGTCTCAATGTCCTTTTTATAAAATACATCAGGTGCAAACTTACTTCTTCTTGGCCCTTTCACAATGGGAGGCTAGTGCCCTGTTTGATGAATGAATTTAGACTACTTGATTCCATGTCATCTTCATGGTTTTGAACACACCTAATTTGTGGATCCAGTAACAGTAAAGGGTAATTTTAGCTGAGTAAATGAGGATGAGAGATGTCTTTCACTAGGCTTTACGCAGCTCAAGATTGTTGAGTAATGGGAGTCTCTTGTCCTTCACTTAACATAAGGATTACAGACCTCCGTCTTATTGAAATATGTTCTGAGTAGTTACGGGTACACTTAACTATTGATGTGATGTCTGTTCGTGTGTGTGTGTGTGTTTTTGGGTATTGATGCAAGTTGGAAATCACATTGTAGTTAGCAGAAATATCACCCTGCATAGTAACGGTAGGAATTTAGGGAACTTTTGTGGTTAATCAAGAAATGCATGGAATGTAGTGAGTGAGGTGGTAATGACAGTCTTGATGTAGACATGCTGAAGCTATGGAATTTAGAAGAAAATGGTGTAAAATTTGAAGAAGAGCTGAGCTGTACTTTGTCTGTAGTGTCAACTCTGTGACTGCAGCTTAGAACACACTGTAGGAGATCAAAATATTAAAGCCAGGTAGGAGAATGTTCGTTTTTTCTCACTTTTCCTCTAACTGGCTAATTTTTGTAGCTTCTCATGACCAATCTGAAGTTTCAAATGTCTGTGAAAGCCTGTGAAGTGCGTGTAGTCTGTGTTTTCCAGAAGTGTCGGCATCCTGTACTACCATCAATAGGCTCTGTACAAACCTAAGATAAAGCTAAAAAGGCAAGGCAGAAGCAGGTATTCACGTATATCATGTCTTAATAATGCAATATTCGATAAAACAGTTTTTAATTAGCAGTTCATTTTACAAGTAAGCCTGTTTAAAATGAGTTCATAGTGTACTTTGAAATTCCCCTTTAGAGGGGAATGCATCAGTTCAGTGACAGTTTTTTCTAGCTGATGTCTTCTAACAAAGAAGAAAGTCAGGTGTTTGTTGTGGTTGCTTTGCTCTCTCTAAACAGTATTTTGAATCACCTCTGCCAGAGGAGCTGGGCTCGGTGGACCCTTGGCCTGACCCAGCAGTGCAGATAGCATGGTAAAGTACTGGCCATATGGACTGGCTCAGGAGCAGCATTTGTGGATTAGGGAATAGAACGAAATTAGTCAAAAGCATCAGGGAAATAGGTGGATGGCATGTCAAGGTTGGTACAAAGGTTGGACAATGCAGAGAGAGATAAAAATAGATAATTATTCCTGTCCGTTGAAAGAGATTATTGGATGAATGAACCAAATGTGCAGGTTCAAGAGGAGAGTGGGTAAAGACTAGTTTTATGAAGTGGCTGTTTTGGACTAATGCTGGAGTTTGAGGAAAATC
Source organism: Anseranas semipalmata (assembly GCA_013399115.1). Classification (NCBI taxonomy): domain Eukaryota; kingdom Metazoa; phylum Chordata; class Aves; order Anseriformes; family Anseranatidae; genus Anseranas; species Anseranas semipalmata. Next base: position 946,412 of record VXAA01006535.1, on the reverse strand, counting down.
AGGGATGAGGAAGTTGCTTAGTTCTTTTTTAAGGCAGTGTTGGTTTGGTAAGGTGTTTGGTACTGAGTGACTTTGGGCTAGTCAAATGTCTGTTCGGATGCTTAAGCTTCCTGAGAATCCAGTCTTCTGAAAATCATCATGTGTGTTTTTGTGTTCAGATTTCAAGTCTGATGAGAGATAAAAATGAGCCTTCTCTGTGGTTTCATTCACTATCTATATTTGTTTTACCACCTATTGGGGAAACTGCGGTCATTCTGAACTGTATCCCACTTGACATGGTGTTCTGACCCTTTTTACTAGACAAACTAGTGACTTCAAGTACCCGTAACTTCTGCCTTTACGCAGTCATGAAGTTCTTTGTGCACCTTAAGGAGGAAGCTTTAATCTTCTGTGCAGATTTAAATAAGCTCTACAGCTTAGTCATTAGACGTGAAATAGCTATTTGCCACCTTCAGTGTTTCTGTGTGTAAAACGCTTAAGTATCTTTTCTGTCAAATTCAGTCTCGCATGTGTTAAATTTATGCATATCTTTTTAAAGAACTTCTATTTATTTTAAGTGGGTCAATCTGGAGGAAAGTTCTTGTTCATAATCACTAATTACAGTTAGCTAACTTTCTGCCATTCAAGCCTCTTCCCCAGCCCCTAGAGGCCTTGCTGGCCTCTTCATAACATTTTGCGTGATGGTTTTTGGTATTAGCTTGACCTAATTACTAATGTCCTAATTTAGGTTATATTTTTGCTTTAACTAATTCTCGATTTTTCTGTTAGATTTGGTGTCATGCTAAAGCACGTTATTGCCCGTTCAGAAACTAGCTTGGTCATTTTTTTTCCTCTGGGGAAACCTTCAGACTTTGTCCATCTGGAAGCCCTGGCCATTCGCCAGGAATCTGAGGGCTCTAATTTGCGTAAAACGGGATACTATTGCCACCTGCTTTTTTAATACCATGTGTGGCCAGAGGAGACTGCAGTTTCCAGTATTCCGTGCTCCGTATTTAGAGCAGATAGCAATCGAGATCCATCCTTGCACAACTGCTGTAATCAAATTAGATAATGATGATGCTCCACAAGCAGTTGCATTTGTACCTTTTCCTTAGACACCATGGTCTTTGTGCTGATGCTGGAAGCTCAACGTAATTTATGAAGAGCTTGCGTTTCTACGGTGCTTTAGATTCCAAGGCTTCATCAATAGGCATCGATAGTTTCTAAATAGAAACTGATTCGTGGAGAAGAAAACCTAATGCCTTCCGTTGCACTGTGTTCCTCTAGTGATAACTGGAGGGTTGGGAACAGCTACGTCCCAGGCATGATTTTCTCATTACTAGCTGCCTGGAGATGATATTTAAACAAGAATAGCTAGTGGGAATAGGATGTGCGCTGTTGCCTTCTGTAAAGTGCTCTGCAAGTTTGAACTGCAAGTCTCTTTACAGCAGCCTGCACACGAGTGGTTCTGTTGGTGTTCTTGTCTTCTACGTACATTTAGCTGGAAAACTTCATGTGCATTATACAGAAAATTCAGATCACTCTGATTATTTTTGGCATGACTGATAAGCTGGATGTGAGCTGTTTAGGCAAAAATCTTTTCTTTTTTTTGTGGATACAACTGCAGAAAACAACGCTTAAAGAGCTACCGGGTTAGCTTTCCTTTGCAATTGAAAATCAGAACCAGAGTCATCGCTTAGGGCTCATCTGCTCCATGGGAGTGTGTTGCGTTCCCCCCCCCCCCCCATTTCTCCCCTGTGCAATCAGCAGTTGTTCTCTGGCGGGTGGACAGAAGTTAGAGAAATAAGTGAATTAAATGAAGTCTATTAGACCTTCTGAATTTCTGGTTTTATATTGGACTAGCCCTGTAAAACAGGAATTGTAACAATGCATAGAGTGACCTTTCACTTAATTATTCTCTCTTCTGGGAACGCTGGAAGGCTAGAAGCACCAGTAAGCAGCAGGTAAGATGGTCACTGCAGCTTGAGAGCACTTTCACTTACAGAAAAGCAGCAAGAGAACCAGTAGTATCTTGCAGTGGATTGGGAAATATGTAATTATAGGGTCCAGGATGATGAATGTTTGCTTGATAAACCTCTCCCTAATAGGTTTCTTTATCAAGCAACATGCAGGTTTGGATGGGAATTGCACCGGTTGCTTTCCCAAATATGATTGGTATGGGGTTGGGGGTGAGCTGTTTGGTAGAAGGTGAACTCTGTTGCTGATCCTGTAAGTTGCATCTAAATTTCAGTGATCTATTCTTAAAGAACTCTTTCAGTTAAGCTGAATGCACTTGCTAGGATTAAAACTGTTCTTAAGGACAATTGTGTTTTACAGGATTATTAATGATTCAGGAGGACCCTGGAAGCAAGTAGTGGTTTAAAAAAAAAAAAAAAGGCAAAAAAAATCCACAAACACACACCAAAAAAAAAACCAAGTTCTTTTGCAGAATCATAGACATAATCCCCCCCAAATAAAAGCCAATGACATAGGAGTAGAATTGTCAATAAGCCTTAAAACAATGGAATTGTGGGGCAGGGAGAATAGGAATCAAGTGACTAATGTCGGTAATGGTGCATGACTGTTAAATAAACAAGTGGAAACTATCAGTGCAGTCAGCATCTGCCTCCTGCTAATGTTTTTGTTGAAACTAAGCATGTGATTTGTCTGTAGTTGCGGTTGTGAACTTGGCTGAAAAGAACTTAAAAGCTTTTTTATTTTTTTCTTCAAATGGTGGCTTAGTTATAGTCTATGATTTGGTTCCAGTGTGTAACTTGGGTGTTACAATACCTGACTTTTAGGTATCTGATATGGAGTATGAAACTGAGTAGCTGTGACTGCGTTTTTAGAACGTGTTTCAAAGTAGCTAATGTGAGATGGAAGCTGTGTATATTTAATATATTGCTGATGTTATAGAATGAGAGAATACTGAGGTGCTGGGAATAGTATTTCGATCATGATTGTCTGCTTTGTATTCTACAGCAGAAGGTCATCTTTGGAAGCTATGCTATTCTTAGCACTTCAGATTTCCTTGATTTAAACTCGGCTGGAAGGAGGTGGCAGTGGTGCCCATCTCAACAGTCAAGTGCTATGAAGGGGATTCTCAGACACCACTTGCTCAGGCACAGAAACTGTCCCAGCAGCTTCCCATCTTTATGTGAATCAGTGAATGCCCATGGGGAAAAGACTGTCTTGTTTTCTTGCCCATTTCTTCACCCAAAGCGGGGTCCCAACACCATGCCGTACAAGCTAATCTACAGTTAAAGCTCGCATGAAGACACTCTGCTTTGTCCTTTCTGTGTTTTCTGTCTCTCTTCCATGGCCTGGCATCAGCTGCTTTCATCCTGGGTCACGAAAGCGAGTCCCAAGCATCTGCTGGGTTCTGTACTGGGCTGGGGAGCCATGAATACCACTGTGTGCTGCAGTTACTGTGGGTGAGCTGATTGGCAGTGGCATTGCCTTTGGGGAGATATTTATTCCATGACTCATTTGAGACCTGGCAGTAAGAACTTGTGTCCTTTCTGAGTATGTCTTTGAAAGTGAAATGCATATCATGCTCCGGGAATTTTTGCTGGCTTAGTAAAGTCTCACCTATGCAGGAAATGAAAGCCACTTTGAGTCCTGTCCTTAGCAGGAAGAAATTCAAGTTGCCTTCTGTCAAAAGTGCATAGCCATGGTGCTTTAAGTGACTTGTAAAGGGACATTTCTAACACCTCTTCCGCAAAGACTAGGCTCATATACAGCAAGAATGCCGTATTGATGGGTATGGGATACACTTACCGTATGCCTCTGTTGGCAGTGCTTTTGACTTCAGTAGCACTGAGTTAGAAGTGATCTTGATGCTTCAATTTCCTGTTGAAGGTAGGTGTATATGTGGAGGGAGATGAGTAGCTTTAAATGCTTATTTAAATTCTTCAATTTCACAGCTTTTAAGAGTCAGCTTTAGCATTTTCTAGAATTCTGACTATATCTCTAGAGAATTGTTTCTCAGCTCTGTCTAGGTAGGAGATCGGTATATCAAGGATACCTCTAAATAGGTTTGGTTGCTTGTGACCATCCTGCTCGTGTTGGAAAAACTGCTTGAAAGCACATATGGATCCTTAAAACAGCTACTGATTACCGTAACAATGGGATCAAAGCGGAGAAAAAGGTCTCTCAGTCGCAGTATGTGTTCATGCATCTTCCTGTATTAAAACATGACTGAACCTCAACCTTGATCAACCATTTTGAAGGCCAAGATGCCTTCATTTAAAAAAGTTAGTAGTTTGCTTATGAGGAGCTGTTGTTCATTACCAGAGTGAGCTAACTCTCTCTGGTGGAATGAACTGTGGTGCCAAAGGAAACAGTAATGAAATTATGTATGGCCATTATATTAATTACTCAAGCATGTTTTTTGTCTTGAGGCAGTGCTTTGTTATGTGTAATGCTGTAGTCTTGATCTCCGTATGGTATGGTTCCTGTGAACCAGCAAGGTATTTATACAGTCGCTACCTTTGGTATTATCAAGTTGTAGCATACTCTGCGATACATCCATACTTCTTGCTTGAATGATTTCCATAGCAAATATAGGTGGTATAAAAGCAAGGAGAAAAGTGTTATTTTTATTTGCTAATTCTGCGTATGTAGCAGGGTCTAAGAGTCAAGCTGGGCTCTTTACTTTTCATGCATCAGATGTAACGAAGTTTCTGCAGATTGAATGCACTTTCTTGCACCAAGGGCAGTTGTGACTGATGTGGCACATGTTTAGTTAAATTTAAGTTTCCCAGGAAGAGGAATGAAGGCCCAGATTTTTTTCTACAAGATTATAAGGATGCATAGAGTAGCAAAGGACTGGAAAAACTTCTACTACTGTACAGGAGCCGTTTGCTTTGGAAGCATTCATGTAGGGGACTACTGAGAATTGGTAGAAATGAAACTAGTGATAATTCTGGCTTCCACGGCACTGTGTATGTGATACAAACTAGAAGTGCCCCAGGGCGGTGAGTGGCTTCTCTATAAAGACAGGAAACGGGCTACGTCTGTCTCGATGTCTGCACAGCGCAGCAGCTACACAGAAGACTCTGAAGCGGGTATCCTAAAACCGAAAGTGAGTTTATGCTAGAACCTCAGTGTGGTACTTGCTTGAAACCAAGTAATAGTAGATGCATGAATACACAGCGTTTCCTTTTTTTTTTTTTTTTTTTTTTTAATAAAGAATAACATATAGCAATAGAAATAATAGTAATCATTTGTCAATACAAAGAGCAGCTAAAGAAAGCATATTGAAAATACTGAGGTGATCCTATTTGTTATGTCCCAAAAATGGCAGGGAGAATTGCTTTTCTGGTTATTTGCTAATTCTCTGGAATGTGTGTACTGAAGAAGAAACTTTGAATGGAAGAAGATGGAGATGAAAAATTTTTAAGGGCAGGCTTTCAAATCTAAAGTAGGAAACGTGTAATTATCTTTGCCTAAAGCCTTTTGGAGTTCCTATATGTTACCTGAAGCATCACAGACAGATGTATAAATGTCCTGGTTTTGTGTAGCAGACTCCAAGTGGGAAAGATGATTTCTGAGGAAGCACAGATGTGTTATCATTTGAAGTATCTGGCTTGCTTTGCCGTGGGTGCAGCTGTTGTCACTGCTATCACTGCAGATGGTGATAAGCCATGGTTACTGCCAGCAGCCATCTGAGGCTAGAAACAGGAGCTTGTATGCTATATACTCCAAGTTTGTAAATCTCCTTTAACTGTTAACCAGACTACTGCCTGTGTGTTTGAGGGGGAAAAAAAAAGCAAAAGCTATTGTCCCCTAGGATGATGATCTTAAATTTATGAGAATCTACTTGTCAATTTGATGTAAAGAATTCATGCTAGTAGGGCGATTCATGGACCAAATGCATGTTGAAATATGTAAATTACGTGATTTCATAACTACACATTCTTATGCAGTGTGTGAATAAAAACTGTTGTTAGTTTTTGCAGTAGTAGGAGGCATGAGCACAGGAAGTTACCCCTGCCTCCCCACCGAACTCTTTAAAATTCTCTCTTAAATGGATGTATATCCCAGTTTGTTTATGGTAGTCTTGCGAAGCATTGTTTTTTTTCCCCGACTGACTTTGTTCACATGTTTTTGGGTTCCAAACATGTTGCTGCCCTAAAAATCTGAAATGAGTTTTGCTTTAAACACAGTGAGAAATCGGATAGAATAAGGAAAAGAAATTTTTTTTTTTTTTTTTTTTTGCTTTTGTTGTTATCGCACAAGAGCATTCTTCTGATTACCTGGAATCACTTAGCACCATCTGTAATGCCATATGTAACACAGTTGAAAGAGCATAATAAATGCTGAGGATGAACAGAGTTAAATTAAAAATGGTTGCTAAGCAAATGAGTATCTAATATTTCAGGAGTTGAAGATTTTTTTTTCCCTGTAGCATGCTTTATTTTCCATAACCCACTGTTTTCCTCTGTGGTTCAATGCAGAAATATGGCAGTGCTGAAGTGGTTGCCATGGGTAAGTTTTCTCTGAGAGAACGTTGGTGCCGGTTTCATGTGGACTTTCTGCTCATAGAGGAGCATATTGCTGCTTCAAGCGCCTTCTGCCGTAGCCTGGTCTCTGTGCTTGGAGTGCCCACCGACAGGAGGGAGGACTGCTGTGGCGATCGTTCTTTGCTGCAGTGGCATCAGTTGTACCAGCCTCCAGAGTTAGACAGCTTAATTAGGTTCAAACGTTTGCAAGCAGCCATCCTAAGGTGGCACACGCACTGTTGAAAACGAACAGGTCCTGAATTCTTGTTAGTTGTCTTAATGGGAAATGTTTAAAACAAAAAGCAAACCTAGCTTGATACGACCTTTTAAGGTTGAAGAGTGGTGACATTTAGCAAGGTACCTGCATTTCAGTAATGGAGTAGATTGGCAATTATGTTTAATTTTGATTTCTCCTTAAAGCTTTGTATACCTTATGCAAAAAAAAAAAAACAAAAACCAAGACCCTTTAAATTGTTAGGATCACTGGAATAGAATAATTGANCACTGGAATAGAAGAATTGATAGAATTATTTTGGCGGTGTTGCAGTCGAACTTTTTTTTTTTTTTTTTCCTGAAACAGGTTGCGTTTATTCTGGATGCTGAAAGACTGTATTTTGTCAGAGTATAACTGACTGTAGCTTTATACTTTGGTATGGTTACAAATAGATGTAACTTGTATTTCTTCTTTCTGTAACGTCTACTTTCCTTTCTGAACATTTCCTTAAACATTTCATTGGGATTTGGTTGTACTGAACATAAACATGCTTCACAAGTCCTTGTCCTGTCTTTTGGATCAGAATTTGCACAAGAGGAGGAAAAGGAGGTAGAGTTTAAAAAAAAAAAAAAAAGTCATACTTTTCAAATTATGAATAATAATGTCCATATTTGCATCATGGCAGCCTTTCATATTCCAAATTTATGATTTACCAGCTGTGTTTAGGTAAAAGTGTTGTCAAAGACAGCATTGCACATAAAAGAAACCAAGTGAATTTGGTTCAACAAAATTTGAATTTGGACAACAAAGATGAAAGAAGTTTTAGGCTCATCTTGAAATAAGAACAAATTCTTAAGCAAGCATTGTATTCTGTGCTGAATGCTTTGCAAGACAGAGTGCAGTAATAAAAAGCAGACAACCCTCCTGTACTTCTTGAGAGTATACATGAAGAAAATCTTGTGAAATAATTGTTGAGAAGAAAATCATCTGTACAGATTTTTTTTCTTTAATATTTTGCATTTCATCTTGCATCCACTGTCATTGTATTCTCCCCAGTATTTTTGTCTTTGGTAACGGAATGATTTTTTTTTCATGATTTCAGTTTACACGTTTTTAAAAAAAAAAAAAAAAAAAAAACCTGATTTTTTTGAAAGTAAGTGTAACACTACAATTTCACAGTATAAATACATTCAAGTAGGGATTTCAGTGTATAAAATAAAAATGCTACAACTGTATGGCTGAAGTAGTCATTCATGAGGCACTCACGTGCCTCCTCAGAAAGTTACTCCCTTGAAGAAGGCTTACTGTGGATAAAATGTTAATTTGCTTCGCTCATACTGCATAATTCAGTCTTAAATACTAAACAGGAAAAAGTCAGTTAAATTTCAGAAGGAAAATTGAGACTCTGCTATGCAGAAAAGACCTTGCTTTCCAAACATCTTAAGGGTACTGCAGAACACTTTGGTTTTATAAACTTAATCTTCTGATTGGATTCTCAAGACATCATTTTGCTTATAGCAAGAAAAAACCCTGCCTTCATTTACTCAGATACATGCAGTTTTTAACTTAATAGCTGATGGAGCTGCCAAAACCTATATTTGTATGACTTGCTTCTTTTTTCAGTTACAAAATATATACAATACCAATAATACAAAATGTGTGCTCACCTGTATTGTCAGCAGGGGGGCATGAGAGATTTCCTTTATTTTTTTCTTTTAACTGAATCTGGAAAACACAACGGGGATGCTTACATTTAGAGATGAATCTGAGTTAAGCCTGCAGTGCAGTGTATAAAAGCCATCTGTAATGTATTTAGTGCAGATAAGTTACACCAATTAACACTTGAAAATATTTATATTACAACTTTACAACTTTAAGATTAAAATTCAAGATTAAAAATGTATGTAGGATGTTTGCAGATACTTTTTTTTATCTTTTTATCTAAGTTCACCTTGTTAGTAGAAGCCCACAATTTGGAGATGGTTATACTGTAAACTTGTATAGCTATATACCTTTAACATCTATTTCTCAGCCTAGATAATTTTGCCTGAGCTATTGCTGGGTTTCCTGTTCCTTTTACCTCTACTGTGGTTATCTTCTATTATTTACTCACAGCTTTCTGTCTCTTTACATTTTTCTTGTCCCTCTAATTTGTGCCTGAATTTTTGGTCTTCTGTCAAGTACTATTCTTTCATATTATGCAAACCTTATATGCTATGGTGTTACACACATTTGCTGTCTACAGGTATGATTATGGATTTTTTTTTATTTGTGGTCCTACATAGAATTATTAAAAATGTAATTATAAAAAATGTATAAAAAGAAAAGCTGCAAATACTTGAGGGAAGAGCAACGTTCTTTCTAAAATTCAAATACTGAAAAGCTGGTCTTGGAATAGTGCTTAAAAATTTACATTTGCCAATAAAAGCTTTCTTTAAAAGACTGAGTACAAATTATGAGGCCGAGAGATGAATGTGTTAATGTGACCTACTGCATAAGATCAGCCGTAAGGCCAGCTAGTATTTTATGCAGTTAGTCTACAGACTAGGCCGAGTGGAAATAATAAAACCTCACAAAGTGAATTGGGGGATAGCTTAGAAGAGTTGTCAATAAGCCAGCAGTTATTTAGGTTCAAGTGACAGTAAATCTTAACAATGTAAAAACTTAAAAATAGCCATTTTTATGAGGTGTTCTGCTGGAGATCTGAAGTTGCTGGAAATGCTGTACTAAAATGAGTAACCACCGAGTCTTACGCAGTGTAGCTCAGCCTTGTAGGCTGACTACAAACATGCTTGTTAGACGGAGTGTATTTTTAGTTGGACTTTTAGGATTATGTGGAATACTATGAAAACTGATGCATGAACTTTGCTTACAAAGGGAAGAAAAATCAGAGCTCTAACGAAAGTCCAACCAAAGATGTTAAAATTGACTGGATGCCCTGAATGGAGCTCCGCGTTGTGTGTTCGGCCTTAACGCTGATCTCTCATCTTTCCTAGGGTAATCTGGAAGCCTGGGTGATGTGATATTTGAATGGCTACAGATCTCTTGGGGTCAGAAACAGATCTTGGAAAGTGTCTTGGCTGCAATAATTGTTCAGCTTCATACAAAATATGCATTGCCTCGGTGTTAACCTTTTACGTGAGGTGTTGGGATGAAGCTGAGATACTTGGTGCCGGGCGGGAAACCCTTGTTGATAGGCAGGGTTGGTGACCAAATGTAGTTTCTTTTGAGGTGAGTTTTTATGGGTGGTGGATAGTCTTGGCTACTGTTGTAACTAGGAGAATTATTTCAGCTGATTAAGAGTTCATACACTTGTCCCCATCAAAGCAAAGCTGGGGAAAGGCACCAGTTTTGATCCTGATAGCTTCACAGGGATTCATATGACAAGACAAACAGGGTAACAGGAATCTGTAACATAGTGCCTTCATTTGTATCAATTTCAGAGGATATAGACTGACTGACTAATTTACTAATATATTGTGAGTGGGAGCTGGCTGCGCTTCAGTGCTGGGAAAGCTGTGCACGGAGATCACTGTAGTGAGTTTTGGGAGGAAGCCAAGTAAACATTGCAGGGTTTACTCAGAAGGATTACACAGAGTCAGTCTGATCTGCATCTGAAATATTAGATCTGGTTTGACCCTGAGCTGCTGTGGAATGATTGCAAAGGTGGTGTAAACAAGTGACACAATGCAGTGTCTGGTTGGAGAGCTGCAGCCTTTTCCTCCAGGTGCACACCACAGTGTTCTAATTAATTGCTTTCCCAGCGTTCAAGGCAGGGAGGGATGTAACTGTGCATTATGTCTTTCCAAAACTCATGTTGCTCTAGAATTAATAATCTAGTTTTCATAGGGAAAGCTTTGCCCGGAGCAGCTTCGTATGTGCTAGCAGAATCTGCAGTCCCTCCAACTTCATTTCTGCAGTGATGCTTAAAATGCTGCGATTAACAACATTTCACCACCTCTCCTTTTTTTGTGTTAGTGGCATCCAGTAATAAAAACTGGTAAGCTAATGTTCAGGTCTGATGAAAGCTAATATCTCATAGGGGTAGGACTGGGTGGGGTTTAGTCAAGTCTGACTGTGACTATTACAAGATGTTTTCACCAATAAATCTTACAGGAACCATAATGAAAAAACTATTAGTTATCAGAAGTGTGCTTGACAAGATTACTTGTCCATAAATTTATTTGGTCTACATTTGTGCTTGAGTCTATTACAAAGATAAGGTGTGATTTTACATTTTTCTAGTGTGCTCTACCCCATCTCAAAAACCAAAGTCAATTAAAATGTTTGTGGCAAAAATTTCATTCATATTGAAGGAATTCATGAACATATATTACATATATCTACAGACATTGAGAGAACGTGGCTATTGATATTACCTTTGTCAAGAAGTGCATTTATAATGCCGTATGAAATTAAGCTCATTTTGCAATGTATAGAAGTGTGATTTTTTTTTGAAGAGCTGAGGAAATTTTTCTTGGGGAATTACTTCTCTTTGGACAAATGTCCCTTAAAAACAAACAAACATACAAACAAACCTGTCCTTTGTTTTTAAGACAGAAATATGATGGTAGTCTGGAGTGATTTGGTCTTCCATTTCTTAAGTCTTACTTCCACCAAGTAAGCCAGAGATTACCATATCTTCATTTTGGGAGCTTATTTATTTCATAACCACTGTTATGAATTGTTATGGTAGTACCTTATTATTTACTTTTTGTAAATAATAATTCTCTAATGCTTTATTTTACTGATCATAATATTTAGTAAATGCAAGCTTGCAGTTTTAAACTTTTCCATTAACTGGATAAAGATCAAAATGCTATGTGCTACAACAGGAAAGTGTCTCTGTAACCTGAACTAGCAGACAAGTGAATAGGGATGTTCCCTCTGAGGTATTACTATTACTGGGTAAAATTTCAGGTCACAGAGGAACTGTGTTGTCAAATTTCAAGTACTTGAAGTAATATGGTCCATAACACTGTTTTTAAGGAGTTATGCTTTGGCTTGCTAGGATCTGCAGGAATGGATGTAAACGATCTGTTAAGATCTCATTGACTACTGTAAAGCTGAGAGAAAAAAATAAAAAAAAGTAAACCTACAAGTATACGGAATCACAGAATGTTAGGGATTGGAAGCTTTTAAAATGATTTTTTCAACTATTGCCTTAAAGGGATAAATAAGAGTTCTGCTGGTACTGCTTTTATCCTGTTTTTTAAGGACTCATTTTAGCAGCCCTTTCTAAGACAGTGAATTCTTCAGGACGAGGGTAATTGTATGTATGTGATTGTGCTTATAGATACCTATTTAAAGTGCCTAAATACTTCTAAAATTCTTTCTGTGTGGATACGATAAGGTTCCTCACAGATGTATTTGCAATGACTAATTTTTAGGAAAGTCCTTAGCTTGTGCCATATTTTCACATCTAAGCATCTGAAAATTTGAAATTATGCTTGTGTCATTCAGTTTCAATGTGTTTTTAAGATCCGTATACTGGAGATTTCACCAAGTCCTTTTTTTTCCTGTTTGGAATGTGTTACCTCGAATGCCCATGAGATGGTGCTCATCAGTCTTGTTTTTGTGTAGCGGCAGATCTGCATAGTTCTGACTTGCAAGTAAGAATGCAGTGTTTAGCATTGCTGTCTTTCTAAAAGAAAAGAAAACAACAAAAAAAGGACATCTTGAATTAATACACAAAATACTTATTACTGCACTGTTTTGATATGTGCTGTAAAGACAGTCCTAGTATCCCTGCTCATCATTGGGAAGATTGATTTGATCATAGTTCCTAGAAAATATATTTTACCACTTCATTTTTCTTACTTAAAATGAGTCTTCTAAAAATGCACTTATCCTTTGCCTATTTAGACTTTTATCCATTTTGTGCTGCTCTATTTCTATCTGATTTTCTCATAAAGCTATATGAAAGTTTCCTTTATGGAAAACATATTCTGCTAGTAATCCACGTTGGTGCTTTCTGTTAAGTAATGTCTTTCTGTGGGACTTTCATTAGTTGGGGTTGTTTATTTCTTCCCCGTGCCTTATGCCAGCAGTCTATAACAAGCAACACCAGAACAGTGGGGCTTGAGAGAAATGTTAGGCTGTTACAAACTAAGGCAGGGACGGTGCTCTTTCTCTGAGCTGGACTCACAGTGTTAGAAGCTCCAGAGCTATTTTTCAAGAGTGTACTATGCAATTTCACATGCAAGGTGGGGAAAAATAGCAAATGAAGAGGAAGAGATTAGAGTAAAATGTCTGCTTTCGGAAGTAAGGTTACAGAAATAGTTCAAATGGGCAGCAGCATGGTAGAGCCAAACATGTTATTTTACACTCTGTTTCAGACTTTGTATTTTGAGGGTAGTAACCTGAATGGTCTTTTGGGGGAAGGTCTGGAAGAGGAAACAAGTGACATAGCTGCACTCCCGAGGAAGGAGTTATCAGTGTTGATAGATAGGTATGAAGACAAGAGTTGGTTATATGAAAACTGGAATGAAGTGACTAGCACCACTGTTATAATTGGCTATGTGAAGACATCAGTTATAAAGAAAATATCTGCTAAGTATTATTGGCAGAGATTATAGGCCTCTGGCAATAAGGACAAATTTAAACTTGATGATTTGATCCAGTGGAGGTATTCAAAGACCGACTTGTACAAAGATTGCCTTTGTACTGGCTGTTACAATTAGATCAGACCAAGACAACAGAGAAAAAGCTGTCTTTTTCCTCTGAAAACTTTTCTTTTGGGTGTCTTATAGGCTTTTTTTTTTTAATCTCTATAGCTTTGACCAAATCAGAAACAAATCAGTGACTGCTGAAAGGAGTATTAGGCCCTCATAGAAGATGAGATATTACGGTGCTTGAGAAAAGCACCTTGACAAAAAATGGTGAATCATCTGTATTGGGGTGATAACGTATGTGTATGAGTTATATTGGAAAAAGATACGGTTTAAGAGTGAAAAGGGAACAAATGTTTTTCTAACTCCTTCACGCTGAGCAAGCAAGCCTATACAAAGGAATCTTTTGCGGTGGGAACGTGTGGAAAAGCTGAATGAGGTTAGGAGTTGTAGGTACCAATGTACACAGAAGAGGAAACCAGGGAGAGGTACAGAGGATGGCTCTCCAGAAAAACAGTCTTACCTTCTCCTCTTCAGGCTCCAGCATTGCTCTCTGAAATGCTTTGTGTCCTGCAAACTTTCCCTTGGAGGAGCCTAGGGAATTTGCTGTCAGATTTACTCAATAAACTCTTTGCACCGTGATGAAAGTCTGTAATTGTATTCATTGTATTTACTCTCAAACATCATTCCTTTTTTTTGTGTCGTCTTCATTTTTTTTGCATGTTTTCCTGTGTACAACTTCTTCGGCCTTATATATCTTTATACTTCTAGTTCTCCCAATGAAAAATACTTTGTTACGGAATTACTGTTGCTTTTATTCGTTGTAAGTTCTTAGCTCTGCCAGCTTTAGGTCATACAATTTTAAGTGTGTGTGTGGGGGAAATCCCATGAAAGGAAACTAGGAAAATTTCTAGTTGAATTTCCATTTGGAAAAAAAACAGAATTGAAAGGTTTTGTTTTGGAATATTTTGTTTCACCTGAAGTAATGCTGCTGTGCTTCAGGGGAGCTGGTGATTATGGAATCAGTCGAGAATGAATACAAAAGAAATCCTAGAGGTTGATAGTCTGGTGTCAGAAAAAAGATAGTTCAGCTGGAAGTAGGGCTAGTATAAGCAAGGAGAATGTGAGCCTATAACTCATATGGTAACACAAATTCTGCCCATAAAATGCTTTGACATTCTTAAAAATGAAATTTTAAAGAATTGTTTTTATTCCAGAAAGTATTTCAACTCCATGGCCCAGAAAAAACAAACCTCTCTCTTCAGATGCTGGTATTTCTTGAAGAGTATAAATCTCACCTTGAACAATTCCAAGAAAGTAAACTTTCAGAGCGTTACATTTGTGCAGTTTGCCAGGAATCGATATTTTTGTTCTCGTAGAAGAGTATATGAGAGACAGGTCTTGCAATAATAATTCTAGCAAGACAGCAGTAGTATTTCTGAGGAAATTAATGTTTTATAGCTTATAATATATAGCTTATAAACCATGCAGCTTATAATGCAACACTGTTTACACAGGACTGTTTGTATTGACATTTTTTTTAAAATATTACACTTGAAGAAAAAAAAGTCAGAAAAATGTAAAGCAAGCCAAAAGCTTCCTGTATGTAAACTTGTGGCTCTATAATCAATTAAACAGATCGTCTCAATATATCACCATTTACTAAACTGATCCTAGCTTTAAATTTGTTTGGAGTAAAACTTTAATACACAAAGTTTTGTGGAAATGTAAATACCCTATTTGTACTTCGTGTTTATTGTACACTAAGTACTACATACCGAAATGGCTGCTGAAGTACCTGTATGGGTTTTGCTTTACATTGGGAACTGTTTTTTTTTTCCACGAATCAAACATTATATGCAAACAAACTGTTGTGCATATAATATGTTGTAGCTGAGATGAAATTAGGTTTTGAAGTAAACAGTCCCATCCTGTTCACAAACTGCGAAACAGTGTTATCCTTGAAACACCAAATGATGATTCTTTTTTAGCAACTATTTAAAATGAATTATTATTACCTTATTGAAAGTAACTAATCTTTAAAGGCAGTGTCCTGAAATTTAATATTTTATTGCTCCCTGAAACAGCAGCTAACCTGCTGTTCTAACCACTATGTCTGTACTCATCTGTTAGCATTCTTTCTTGGTATTTCTTGGTGGTATTTTCTGCCTTTTTAGAATACATGATGTTAGGATCCAGGAGTGACTGTGATTTTTTAAGAAATAATTGAAGTGAGAAGTGAATGTGCTTTTTGTTAGTCCACTGCAAGAATATTTTCATGATAAACTGGGAATAAATTATTTTAATAGGGGAAAACAAACATGAGTATACAGTAAAGAGGATCATTGTATGCTGATAATATCAATTTTTCGTGTACTACATCCTGATTATTTTATGCATATAAATGAAACATTCTTTAATTAGGAAACCTATTAGAAGACCTTGTTGTTTTCCCTACACTTCAAACAATTTGCAAGTGGCTCAGGTTCGTGTTTACTTCTTTAGACTTGCTTTCTCTGATATGTGTTTCGCCCTGCTGGTACAGGCCTTTTTAATGAGAATTAAAAAAAAAAAAAAAAAAGTCTCTTTGTGGCTTTGAGTGTATGTGACACTTCACTAACGGTTCTTTGATACCTCCTTTTATTTCTCTTATTTTTATAATTATTAAAATACTATGTAAAGACACTATGAAAGTCGTAGGACAGACATTATGAAAAGAACAAGAGGGAATACATAATGAAGTGCACTCATTTGGTGTTGGCAATAGAAGTTTGAGGTACAATGGCACGTACATTTTCTTAAAGTTTTAGAGGAATTTGGATATGGGATGAAGCTTCTTAATATTATTGGTTAATTAAAAAAAAGGGGGGAGAACATTACATGGAATTTGATTTCCCTTTTTTAAATCTTTACAGTACAAAGAGGTTACTTTTTCAGTTACTCAAGTTGTCACACTACAGAATTTATTTATCTGCGTAGAAAGAAGCTTGAGCTGATCAGCTGTACAGAACTAGCACAGGTAGCAGAGCTGGATAGCTGTAGTTCTACGTATGTTTTTGTGTGCAGAATCTCTCGTGTTTGTAGGTTTGCTTTTAACCATTCTAAACCATTCTACTTTATAAAAAAAAAAATAGGGCTTTTGCTAACACCTCCTTACAACAGCATATTGTGTAGCTTGAAAAAAGACTGCTTGTTTGAAACAGTTGATTTATGCTATGCCTATTTTAACTTTTTTTTTTTTTTAGTAATAGAGTTTACACTGGATTCTTCCACTTCTTAAAGTATAGAAATTAAGCTTTAAATATTTAAGAGCCTTCTATGAGATATTTTTGCCATTTCACTTTATAATGAACCGTTGATGAATTGGCTTTTTTTTTTTTTTTTTTTTTTTAAAAAAAAA
>VXAA01006535.1:899493-929695 GCA_013399115.1 Anseranas semipalmata | reverse complement strand
TGAATTTGCTTTTTTTTTTTTTTTTTTTTTTTAAAAAAAGAAATCTTTATTTAAGAAAAACATATGATGACAATCTGGCAGGGTTGCCACTGTAATCAAATACTTCCATGATTTTGTGCCGGCTTATCTGATGGATCAGTAGTGACATCAAAGCACAGAAACTTCTGCAGCTCCCACGTTCCCTCTGCGGGGCAATCAGCAGCTTTGAATTCCGGGTTTCAGAGGAACTAGCTGGCCTGGGAATTTGGAAGCGCGAAGGACCGCAGTTTCAGTGCACGTGTTGCAAAAGCCGGGGAGCCCAAGAGCTAATGGGGTCCTCAGGTGTCTCCTGGGTAAGGAAACCAGGGCTGTCCTGGACACGTTTGTAATTCAGTCACTGATAAACAGCTGAAAATGTGGCAATGGTGGCGTCAATTTCAGTTAGCAACATTTTTTCCCCACCTGTAGTTGGCTTTTCCAATGTGGTGGGAAAAGATTGTGGAATTGTAGGCTTCAGGAAGCTCACTGTTTTTGCATTTGTCTGGCTTTGGGGAGAATTTTCTGAAAGTCTAAAAATGCAGCAGAAATGGAGTAGTGATCAAGTAATTATTGTCTTAACATATGTTTTCTGTGCAGAAACAGGAGAGTGGAAAAAGTACAAATACTGTGAGCTGTATGCTTTGTTGCAGGATGTGGTGTGAAAGAAATAAACTTCTGGTTTTGGATAGGCCTTTCACAGCAACGTGCATACTGTAACAACTCTGGAGTTCTGGAACAAAGCCGTTTGCCTTAATCTTTGATGGGGGAAAAACACTAAAGCATAGTGGATAGAAAAAGTTGGTGTAACTTGAAAGGTAATTTAATCTCGTGAAGTTACTGCTACCACTTCAAAGTTGTCTTTTTACTTGGAAAGTGCGGAGAGCTACACAGAAGATTATACGTGTCCACACCAGTGTTTGTGCTAGGGCAGCCAGTAGTTAGCACTGTTCTTTTGGCCTTCTCTGTGTTCAGAACAAAACGTAACGCACAGACTGATCAGAAGGAAAAGGGAACTTTCACATTGAGGGCTTTTATTTTTTTATGTATATATATGTGTGTGTGTGTGTGTGTGTGTGTGTACATATGTATATTTTAAAGACACATTCATGAATTTCAAGACGTTCTGATGTTTGCAGTGAGATAATGGGGTTACTCATGCTAGTCTTGGCCTTTGGCTTCCCACCTAAGAGGCCACAGTTTATCCTGTTATCAGGTTGCTGCATTGAAACTTGAGTTCCTTGCTTCATGATTTTTGTGGTATTTGATTTTTTTCTGTTGTTGTACCAGGAAATCTCTTTCTCTTAGAAGTAAATATTTACATGTGTGGGAAGCCACAGGAAAATATTGTGACTTAAGAGCTTGATTTGATAAGCATTGAGGAGTGCATGTGATCTTCATATAGTGATGAATTTGGTTGGCAAAACTTTTAATGTGCCAGCAGAAGGAAAGAAAACAAAATAGCTTCTCTGTTAGAGGCTTCAATAAATCTCCAGATTTAGCGTTTAAATCAACATGACTTACTTACAAGGTGAAGATATTTTCCTGTGCGTTTGTTTAGATGAAAAATACTGAAGTCTTCTATCATTTGCAAAGGTAGTCCCCTGACCCTCTGTATAAATTCTGTAGTTACCCTTGCGGTCCTAGAATCCATGACTGATAGATGCTACATCTGGGATGTGCTAAGTTGAAGAAACTAGGAAGCTGCTTGCTTGTTCTTTTACTGTAGGTTTTTACTACTGACAGAATTTGAAGGAAATTATGTAGGACTAGTGTTAACAGCCATTATAAAGTTTTTTTGTTTTTTTTTTTTTTTTTACAAAAAAGAGAAAATCATGTGGATATGGAATAAAACAGATTTTACTAAAAAGATTATGCTGTTTGTTTTGATGGCATTAACCTCTCCTTTTATAATGGTACTTCCTTTGTGTTCAAGTTGAGTAGCTTTTCATAGTGGCAGATGTTCTTTCCTTCACCGTCTCACTGAAGCAAGATTTATTGTTCCGTTAATCACACTTATCATGGGGAAAATGGTATTCTAAGAAACACCACTTCATGTACTCCTACATTATTTAGATACAGCCTTTTTCAGGTTACGTATACTATCATTCGTGGATAATACCTTAGTTTTGATTTACAGATTTGTGTGTGGAAGATGTTTAAACATCCTTCTAAATTTTGAAATCCTTTTGAATATAGTAATTCCAGAAGAAGCCTTTTTGCCTCGGAAGTCCGAATACATGGTATGATGGTGTTGATGAAGGAATGCTGAGACTAACCAATTCCATTAGTTAGTCACATTGCTGTGTTTTTGTCAGAATTTTAGATAAATCTGTTATTTTTAAGTTAAAAATAACAGAAGTCAAGCCTTAGCAAATGCTGACTTTACTGGCCAGATGCTTGTTTCAAGCTCTAATTCAAAACCCTTTTGTCTCACAATAACTAGTTGTTGCTGTCCTTCAGTCTACACTGTAGTTGGTCACGGGGAGTGGGAGGTTCCTGCTGTGTTTTCTGGAGAGGATCTGGTTTCTGTTGGTGGTGTTTGATTGCACATCTTAAAAACAAAACAAAACAAACAAGATTGTTTTCAGTTGTATTAATTGAGGATGCTGTCTTTTTAGGTCTAATTTCAAATGCAGCTCTGGTCACCAGTTAAAACGAGCCTGGTCACAGCGTAATCCCAGTCTGTCCATATGGCAGGTTACAGAAGGAGCTTGCACGCTGGCCTCTGTAGGACGTGGCTCTCCCAGAGGAACTGGAAAACTGCAGTGTGAATGCAGTGTGAACTGGGCGGGTACAGCTGCTTGGCCAAATATGCAGCCAGATGTTGTAGAGCTAAGTCAGAATGCCTTTGTTTTCTATGGAAGTGGGAGAAGGAAAAGGATTGGCATACAAGGTGATCGACAGAACAGCTGGAGTTTGTTTGGAGAAGCACTCACCAGGAGAAGAGTAGAGAGATTTTAAGTGGAAAAATGGGAGGGTACATTTGTAGGCAATAGTAGTGATAACGTATGCACCATTAGTAGTCTTTGTCTGTTTCTTTTTTAGTGTTTTTTTTTTCTTTACCATTGTATCTGTTCCTTGGAGAAAATTTCCATTCAGTCATTGCCTATATGGTGAGAAAAAGGGCAGAGACAAATGGAGGTAGGGGGAGAGCTTAGGGTAATAGTAGGAGCTTCTGTATCGGGGGAAAAAAAGAACAAGCAAAAAGCAGTGATGTGGCAAACGGGGAAGAAAAAGCTAGAAATTGTAACAAAACTGAAGTGGCGAAGTCCTATTTCATTCCTTGCTTTCAGTATTGCTATTGGAAGAACGAAAGAAAAAATGGGCTAGTCTTTTTAACGGAGGCTTTATGAATGTTTCTATTCTCACAAAGTGAACTTCTTCCCCTTCTGGTATAGTTAATAGAAATTACCATTCTGTCAACGGCACTCTTGCTGTAACAAAAACCCAGGCGCATGGAGGGTATCCAAGCATGGTCAGATATCTGGATGTCACCCCCATGAGCAGTACAGATGTGCTGGCAAACTTCTTGTGTGTGGGCACAGCTTAAATCAAAAAGGAAGTGGGCACCAGCACTGGTGGTGGGTCTTTGAGCTCACTCGAGGATTGCTGGTTCGCTGTTTGGTAAGAACATAAATCTATTAATCCTTTTGATAGTCTACTTCAGTCTTGTGCTTTCCTTCTTTAATATACTCTTCTTTAATATACTTTAATACACTTAATGTATTAAGGTTAAGTGTATTAAAACAATGACTTCCTTTTTCTTTTTTTTTTTTGGTCTAAACACAGCAGTAGCATCATATTTTTGGGGGGAGGGAGAGGCCATTTCTTGGTAAGAATAAATGTTGGCCTGTTACTCTAGGCACCCTTCTATTCCAGCCAGGATCATCTGCTTGGTGCTCCCATGTTGATTACTGCTGTAGAAAGTTAAAAAATAAAATAAAATAAATGGCAACAGGGAAACATAAGTGTTATGCTTGTTGTAGCATATTGTTTACTGTCACTGCCCTGGCTAGCTGAGGATTCCTGACCTGCCTAAATCGACTACCTAATTATCTGAATCCATGATGGCTTTTGTTCTTCTTGGTTGTGAAATTTCACCTTTTTTACACCCAAACTCTTACCCACCTCTGCTTTAGCTGTGGCAGACAATCTTTGCCAATTCTGAGAAGGCGGGTGTGGTGTTTTCTAGCTGTTCTGGATCGAGGCGGTATCACAAATGACAGAAACAGATGTGCTGGGTTCTTGGTTTCTGTGTAATTCGTAAACCTTTAGTTGTGCTGAAATTCCCTGCAGTTACTCTGTTGAGCTATGAAATGCGATGGCAGTCGAGGAGCTGGCACACATTTGCTTCTAGCGTGTGGCTAGAAGGGCTAGAGGGCTGCGACTTGCAGGAGGAGAGGAAATACTTACCATTACTGTTGCTAAATCTGGTAAAACCTGTCAGAGCTTTAAAAGTAAACTGATTACTCGCTTCATCCTATCTTCTCTTTTGGCTTTTTGAGCTTCAAATTTTTTTCTTTCATAAGGTTATTCTTTGCTATTCTTCTACAATTCTGTGCTTGGAACATCTTCTGTTTTGCTTCTTTTCCTTGATTTCCTTTGTTCCTTTAGCCTTTCACCCCTTACTTGTTATCCCTGTGTGTCTACAAGCTTGCAAAATACATCAAACATGTTTCCTAGAATAAGCTCATAACTTTGTTTTACCCTAGCATTCCATTGTTACACTGTTTTTAGTAAAGTACTTTGCAAGTATGGAAAAGTAGACACCTTGTTTAAATGAAAGTTATGTGAAGAATTGCTTGTGTAATGCTTGCAGGACACAGACTTGAGGTTATGTAAAGAAAGAATGGTGGCTTCCTGCTTCTACTAGCACTGCAGAATACCAGGCAGGTGTATTGTTTCTGTAGAAAATATCAGGATATAGTGTCTGTTCTCTGTCTAGGGCAGTGGTATCCAAACTTTTTTGTTCATGCTGCCTATTTTGAGTGTGCAGCCCCAGTATATAGATATAAATTTTATGAAATATATATATGTTCTGCTGTACTAGTGTATTAGACGCATTATAAAACATACACAAAAATAGAAGCTAAAAAGGGTGAGATGAAAATGAAATAGTGTTTTTACATTTTTATAATTTTATTAATTATACAAAAAATACTTTCTTCCTGCACCCCGAAGAACTGTCTTGCACACCCCCTGGGGCGCACGCACCCCTCTTTGGAGACCACTGATCTAGGTTATTGGTGAAAATTCAATTCAGAGCAAGTCAAATTACATATTTGCTATGGAAAAGTAAGCCATGGGACATATGTCCTTCAGTTTTTTCTCCCATAGGAACATGCCCAATGACCTTGCTACACAAAGTTGACTAGAATATAGCAGGTGGGGAAATGAAGATATAGCTTTGCTTTTGCCTGTTCTGAAAGATAGCACTTTTATTTTTTCACATACCAAAAATACATTGTAAGCAAATGTTTAATTCAGAATACCTGATAAAGCTTTTATTTTTACCACTATTTTAGAACAAGCAAGATCTGCATTGTGTTAAAAGACAAAGGAGCCAAAGTGTAAGAAAGAGAAAAGTAGCTCTATATGTACAATTCAAATCTCGCAGGCAGGATCTTTGCAGTGGTGCCCAGTGCTGGGACAAGAGGCAGTGAGCACAGACCGAAACACGGGGGGTTCTGTCCGAACATCAGGAAACCCTTGTTTTACAGCGAGGGTGACGGAGCACTGGCACAGGCTGCCCAGAGAGGCCGTGGAGTCTCCTTCTTGGTGATCTCCAGAGGCCATCTGGATGTGCTCCTGGGCACCTTGCTCTGGTGATTATTAGAGATTTCTCATTCTGTGATTATTAGAGATGATTTTTTTTTCTTTCGCTAGGGGTTAACTCAGACTTCTATGGCAAGAGAAGACTATGTACTCTGGCAGTGTGAGTCAATCTACTTTGCTCGTTTTAACCTACCCAAATTCTAAATTCTAAACAGTCTGATTTCTGTCTGGGCCCTAGTTGTTAAGTATGTGTAAACTTACCATTATATTTGCTCAGGTGTGGTGTCACGGTTATATAGTGTTTTTCTGTTTGGTTGTTGTTTTGTTTTTCTTATTTGGACTATGGACTTAGTGTGGGGGCACATGCTCAGCATAGAGCGTGAATGCCCTAACTGGTGGAGGTAGGCACAAGCAGGTTCTCTGTAAAGTCATCCAGACTATACAGTTTGTTCTCCACTCTGGGCTTGTTGATTCGTGTCATAGTGCTAACATTAGCTTTTGGGCTTCTTCCGTGAGGGGAAGGATTGAGACAGGACAGGATGCAGACCTGCGTGGCTTGATGACTGAGGTATGCTTTAGTCCTTCTCTCTAAGCAAACAGCAGATCGTTTTTGTTTGCTAATGGGTGCTATTTCTAGACTTGACAAAAAGTTAAGCACAAGGTGTAAAGTTATGTGTCTGGATCCTGAAAAAAACTATTTCTTGATATTCTTGTAAATTCAGATAAAAATGTTAGGTAACTTTTAGAAATGTAGGTAGGAAGGGAAGTGCTGGGATAATGAAATAGATGGTATGGTACAGTGCTTTGCTATCTGTGTTTCATGTCTTTGAGTTTAAATTCAGAGTACTGTAACTTGAGCTGACTTTCTACTGGCTGTCATAAAATGACAGATTTCTGATTTTTAAAATGTCACAACCATAAATCATTAGTTTGCTAAGATTGCACTAGCAAGCTATTAAAGAACATGGCAGTATTTACTGTAGATAAATGCAAATTTAAAAAGGTTCTCTGTATCATGGTTTAAATGATTTATTTGCTTTCAATCCATATATGAATCTGATGTGATGTAAAATTTAGGATATTTCATTTCCTGTATGGAGCTACAAATTTGCATATTATTAAACCATCTCTTGGAGTCATATCTTTCTTGTATATCTTAAACAATTTCACAGGTTGAGATGCATTGGGAAGAAGTTAAATAAAACAGAAGCAGAATTTAATGCTATTAATATAGAAACTGGAAAGATGATAGTATCAGGTGGCTTTAGATATAGTCTATGTCTATGCTGATATCTTTTGAGATCTATAATATAATCTGAACTTGGAAAACTGCAAGGTTTTGTAAATATGTCCTTAGCCACTATTTGGAGTGTATTGCAAGTCAATTTGGTCTTGAAATTGGTTAGCAAGAAATCACCTTGGTAATCCTTTGTTTCATCGGGAATTCAGACTAAGGCTTACGGTAGCACGGCCTCCACAGGAGCGAAGGGCTGCTGCCCTCACTGTTCTGCTTTGAACAAAAGCCTTGTAGGGCATCACTTCTGTACCCTCTCCTGGCTTTTTCTCTGAAGTGATGAAGACCGGTTGTAGCTGGACCTGTGAAATGGCCTGCGGACATGCTGGGCAAGCCCACTGCGAGGTCTGCGTCGGAGCATGCATTCCTGGGTCCCCAGTACTAGAGTTTTGTGTCTTGTTGCTGGCAATCCTTTTTATATCCTTTTTGTCAAATTTAACTGTTCTAATCATTTCACTTAGAAAATGGATTGATTGTTCCCTTTATAAGAGGGAGATTGAATTTCATTTTTTGGTGTGTACTTAAAATAGATTTAAATACCAAAATGTATAAAATTTGAATTTCATAGTGCCCTCCCATTTATATTTGAAAATATTATATAGAACTAATTCATCCTTGCTGTGTTCTGCTTGCCTTCGGGCTTCAACTGCACACTAGGAACTGAATAAATTGTATTAGTGGACTACTTTGACATAAAAACTCTGCAAGCAGAGTTAAAACACATGACTATTAGCTACTGTAAATACAGCATAATTGTTGACAGCACTGTTATCTTTTAGAATTTTTTTTCCCCCTTCTTTGGGAAGGAGAACCCCATATGTAAACATCACCACCATAAAGACACTTTGCATGTGTTCCACCTACGGGGACAAGAATTGTGCTTTTTTCCATTTATTTCAGCTGAGAGAGTGATTTTAATGTATGCATAGATGTAGCTTGGTGCCTTTTTAAAGAATGGTTTTAACTGACTGTTTTATGTCTCAGACTAACTGGATAGGAAGTATTTGCTATTCTTGCTTGTGCAGACTGGGTAAATTGTTTGTGTTCTGTAGTTAGCAATTGTGAAGTTGAAGTAAATCTGGTTTTATATAAACCAGTACTTGAATGTAAACTTTTCTGCTAATTTGAAATCTTATCCAGTCTTATTTCCTGGAAGTACAGTTTTCTTCTTCTTTATGGCAGAGCATGAGGTATAGGTTGCTGATATAAAGCTGTGGTGGGGAGAGAATTATACTGTGCAGAGATGCTCTTTAAAAAAAAAAAAAAAAAAGCTGGGTTAACGGTTTCCAAGCCAACATTAGGTGGCAGTAGCAGACCCTTAACACCTTGTGTGTGCTCGTTAAATTTACTTTTAGGCCACTTTCTAAATGAGAGAGAGACTTGAAATTTTGTTTTAACACAGAACATTCATCATAAATCACTATGAAGGGAAGCAGTGGGGATGATTTTTCCTGAGTGATCCAGGTTTGATCACAGTTGATAACAGCATTGAGTTGAATCATACAAAACATCTTGGTTTGAGTGGGTGCAATATTGCAGTGCGATGCCACTATTGACGCGCCTGTTTTAAAATGGACCTTGCTTATTTGCCAGGTAGATGAAGGTGTAGGTTTTGTTAGGAACTTGGCAACAGTGAGAGAAAGCATGTAACTAAGAAGAAAACTTAAAATGTCACACACATACGGAGACAGACACACACACACCAGCCTATCCTTTTTCCCTTAGAAAGCAGGGAAGATAGCTACTTACCTGTATTTCAATTTTTGGACTGTGACTGTTGGGTAGTGTTAGATCGCAGGCATTGATGACTTCAGCCTCATATAGCATCAGGAAAAGTTTTTGGTTTTCTGCCCAAGAAATACCTGTTTGCTCTGTGATTGTGGTGGTTTTGTTGTTGTTGCTGTGTTTTGGTTGGTTTTTTTTTGGCACGGAAGAAAGCAAGTGCAGAGGTGAAGCAAGGTGAAAGAGGATGCTTACAGAAGAGGCTGAAGTAGAACCTTGCCTTCTGAGGAAGTGTCACCAGTCTCTTGCAGATTCATGGTCTCATGTTACTTTAAACTTTGACCTATGGCTACAGGTAGCAAATGGCTTTAAATCTTCTGCATCTTACTGGAGGGTTATGACCTTGCTTTCATGAGTGGATCTTCCCCACAGTTCTTTGTGTTTTGTCTAGTTTGATTGCATTATTGTTGGTATAGTGGCAAGACATTGAATAAAGAAAAGTTGACATCCAGGTTTTCTCATTTCCTTCCTTGCCTCTCTGTAACCTCTCTGGGCGTGAGCCCTATTTGACATGATCTCTCTTACTTGACGTTTGTGCTAATGTCACTATTTGATGTAATTATCCAAGCTGTCAACAGACTTTCCTAACAAATGTTAATATCTTACTCATGTTTTAGTACATTCAAGTGTTGTGTTAGCAATAGCGAAGACAGCATGAAAAAATACAGGGTGATGGGCAGAGAATGGATTGCTGCAAATTAGTATGTATGAGTTATTCTTTTTCCCCAGCTGCATCTTCTGGTCTGTAGAGGCATTTCCAAATCAGAACAGTCTTTTTATCACGTTCAGGATGTCTACCAACGGTGTTGACCTCTAGTGTTCATTGGGTGCTTGGGATCACTCATGATGCTGTGAGATCCTTGCCTTAAAGAGACTGTAGTTCTTATACTTCCCAAATCTTAGGCACATATTGCTGATGATGAATATGTTTGTTTTGAGTTTCTGAATACGTATGAGGGGGTGGAGTCCAGACTGTGGGGTTATTGCTTTGGTGGGGGATAGAAGAGTAAATGTAGGCAAAGAATATTGTGTTGCTAGTTACTGGAAGCATAATGACTAAAATGAATGTGTCTTCTTTGTGTTTGTATTTTCCAGAAGTTGCATTCAGGTTTCATCATTGAGGGTTGAATATGTGGTTGGTGGTTTTTGTTGGTTTTTAACCTTGAGTGAACTGACATAAAATTACAGTAAGAACAGGACCATTTTCAGATAACACGGCTATTTTGTAAATAGAAGTAAAATGTAGGGTGTATATCAAATGTTTAATTGTTGAAATAGCTACTGGTTTAGCTTCAGCACCTTACTCGAATAGAAGATTTCAGTCAGTTATTAGCTTTGTACATGCAGCTTTGAAGGTACTGATTAAGCATACATTTTAAAATTTCTATTGAGATAGAATTGGTCTGCTATTTGACTGTTGACTTTTTTTTTCCTTCATGGGATAGGCATTTTCCATTGGGTAGGCATTGTCCATACCTGTTGTTGTGGATATATTAAAGAAGCAATTCTGGGATTACGAAATCAACTCCCTGAGGAAAAAAAGAGAGGTCACAGTTCGCATGGTTAATAGTTTTTTCCTTCTGACTTTAGGGAACAAAGCAAGTACTTCTGTCTTTCTGTGTAGGTTATTTAGTAACCAGGAAGAGGAGGAAGTTCTGTAGAAGTGTAAAGTCTTTTTTTGGAGGTTTGAGGTAAAACTGGAAATCCAGGTCTGCAGTTCTCCCAGGTATAAACAATTTGGATTTTCACAAATAAATGATGATTGTGGTAGACGTAGTTTCTTTTTTCTTCTTTTTTCTTTTTTCTTTTTTCTTTTTCCCGTTACAGTGCATTGGAATACTTTCCTACATTTTCTTACAAGCTTTTGAAATATTTTGTATTTAAAAATGACTTGACATCGGATTCATAATCTAGATCATGATCTCTCAGGAAAGCGGAGCTTGTCTTTGTTTTGAGCAATTTGCTGCATACTCTCGTTTGGAAGTTGCTCACCCATAGGGTGCACCATCTCTTTTATATCTTGGATCAATTCTCCCATTTTTGGGTAGATGAAAGGTTCATAGCAAAGGAGTGGTCTGGTATGCTTAATTTTTTTGTTTGTTTGTTTCTATTTAGAAGTATTTTTTTTTTTTTTTATACTTAGAATTAGTGCCATTATGTTCTCTTCTCATTTGTTTGGTTCTCAAAGTTAAGGGTGAAAAAAAACATTCTCTAAGTGTGTTGCTAAAAATTGCTGTATCCTCTTTGTTTTCAATCAGCTAAACATAGAAACATTTTACTGAGAAGCTTGAGCTATTGGTTTAGTTTGTATATATTTTTAAGGTAAATATAAATGGCAAAATGTAAAATTTGTGAAGATGTATTTGAATACTTTGAATACTACACTTTAAAACCATTCCTATAAGCTTACACTTAATTCTACATGCCAAAGGAAGAAAACGTTATGCCACCCTGTAGGTTGCTATAAAGATTGTTTATGCAGCTCAGCGTAAGACTTAAAATACGTTGAATTGGAGAATTTTGAAAAATGTACTGTGCGACATTAGAGACCAAATCATGCTAAAGTGCAAGGAAAGACTATACATCAGTTCAAAGGCTACATTATTCAAAAAAATACAACCATAAAAAAGGTAATAAGATTACATTCTCACACTTCATGGCTAGTAAGGTGCATTAAGCTGCTCAGATATTCATAACTTACTGTGACATTTGGGAAGATTACATTTTGCTGTGCACAGCCATTACTGCAGCTCAGATAATAACTAGCCAATGCATGGACCTGGATTATGATCCCTGTCATTGGAAACAAATTTGTGTTTTGAAGGTTGATCAGTTTCAAATCACCATTAGAAAGGGTTAATATGACATACTGTGGTGTGTGTGTGCTTATGTGTATCTAATGGGTATGCATACATATAGTACATCAACCGCACTGTGCCTTCAGTATATTGCTTTCTCCATCAATTTTTTTCTCCTCGTTTTCCCTCAAAGGAAATGTTAAAATAGTAATTATTTCTACCTTAGCATGTTATTTCTAGAATGTACTTGCTGAAATGCTTATTTTTGCAGATTAGATTGGAAACCTAATTTGACAGCTTCCTGGATGGGTGGTTACTGATAATAGTGTATCTAGCCAAAAATGAAAGATTGGTGGTGTAGACTATAGGGTGAAGGTAAGGTCACCTCTAGTATATGGTCGTGTATGGTTTTGGTGGGATAATTGATGGTTGGCTGGTTAGTTAAAACCAAGTGCATAAAGAATTGAATTTGTTATTCAGAATTAGCAGGTGTTTTGTGGCTAGAATTTGACTTTCAGCTGTTCTGTTTGCACACCGAATGCAGTGTTTTCTTTGTTTCTCAACTTGATGGTAAGAAAGACTCGCTTCTTGAGGAATACCTCAGTTTTGTAGAGGGTGATATATTTAGTGTAAACCAAGTGCAGCTATGTATTTTGTTTTCAAACATTTTGTTCAGTTTTTAAAGGGGTGCGTACCTTTTTTCTTGGCATTTGTTTTGTAATACCTCTGCATTAATCTAGTGTTTGTCTGCATTAATCCATGCTCAGCATTTGCAGTTACCCTTGAATCCTATCTTACAGTGCTTTCTTGAGGTAGGCCTCTGCTCCATCTTACGGAAGGGGAAAACTGAGGCTTGGGGAATGATAATGACTTGATAGATTTGTTTGAGTGAGTTGACAGGGTGAGTTGATATAGAGAAGATGGGGATATAATTTAGGTCTCCCTGTTCAGTTCCTGCGCTTTCCCTAGATATTAAGGAAACATCTGATAGTAAATTGCATAATTACTTTTCGTGACCAAGAGAGGAGAAAATGGAAAAGTGTAAATTACTATTTAGAAATTGTTACGATGAGACATTGTCTATTCTGTCATAAAACCACTAACTTTCTCTGCTTCTTGTGGTGCTTGGCAGTACTGATTTATGCCCAGAAGACCAAAGATTGCTTCTTCAAAGTGACAAGATTTAGACACTTGAGGAAAATGTATGGTAATTTCAGTAGTTAATGAAGAGCATATATTCTGTACTGTTGGGTAGGTTTATCTTCAGATCCTGCCTAGCTGAGAGAAGCTGTAGGAGCTAATATGGAAGCAACTTATTGTATGTATTTTGGAGCAGTTTTGACATGGTAGGATTTTGGCAAGTGACATTACCTAAGCTGTTAATGCTCAAAGCCTGTGAAAGAAACACCATGTATGACAGATAATGTCTTTTATAGGTAAGCTTGTAGAGCTGAGAAGGAGCTGATATACTTTTGATTGTGAGTTCTGGATTTGAGTAAATCCTATCTGAATTCCTATTTGTGTGCTGTTATGTCATAGGCAAGTATGGCACATTTTTATGTTTAACATAGTTCTAACGTCCAAGAAAAGTTTAAAAAGCGTGGGGACTGGGGTAGAGGTTAGTACCATCCATCTTTCCTTCAGCTGGAATTTATATTTTATTGGTACAAAAACCAGAATGAAGTAGGTTATTTCCTTATCTCCCCCCCTCTCTGTCCCATACCCTCTCTTGGCACATGCACATGTGATTAGTTACTTGGTGTATGTTCAAACAAAGCCTGCATCTAGGGGACCTGAAATATTACAGGATTTAAGCACCAGAGCATAGTCAAAGGCTTCAAACAGAGCTGCAGTTTCACATTCATCCAAACATAGCAAGCCTTTACTTCGTTTAGTACCTGCGACTACTAATGCAACTGGCAGTTAATACTTAACCAGCCTTATTCAGTATCTCAAAAATGACTCTTCAATGTTTGTAAGTGGCAGTATTCCTGATGTGCATCAGCTCCTTTTGGCTAGAATGACCTTCTTATTTGAGGAGTGTTAAGCATATATGGAGGAAAGCTTTTAGGGCCACTCTAGGCTGTTTAAGGTATCTTAGCTGACCTTGCTCTCTCACCTATCTTGGAACCTTCACTTGGTCTGTTCACTTCAGCTGTGTGGGGCAGCTCAGGACATTCGTATCTTAAACTACCCCAAAGTTCTTTTGCAGCAATTGTCTGATAGTAGCTGACACCTTAGGAGCACCTTTGTTACACAGCAGAACTTGAAAAGAGGAAGAATAAGACTCAATGTGTCGATATTGATCTCATTATATTTTTTTTTAGCTTATGTCTTTGATAGTTTTCTTCTTGCAGAATGAATAACTTTAAATGTGGAATGATATTTTGATATAATTGTCTTTTTTTTTTAATCTTTCGTCTGAAAGCTTGTTGGAGGTCCTTTTGATTTGGAAATGAACTTTATCATCCAAGAAGGAGAGGGCATTACCTGCATGGTAGAATTGCTGGATAAATGTGATGTCACCTGCCAGGCTGAGGTGTGGAGCATCTTTACAGCAATCTTGAAGAAAAGTATACGCAATCTACAAGCATGCGCAGAAGTGGGGCTGGTTGAACAAGTGCTCAAGAGGATTGACAGAGCTGACAACATGATTGCAGGTACAGCTTCACCTAGTACATGAGTCAAATTGTGTTCCTTTTACGTAAAATCTCATGGGAACACTTATTTATTAATGAAGTGATAGAAATTTGAGATCACATTTTATTAAGTGTTATTATATCGTTGTTCTCCTTTCAGATCTCTTAGTGGACATGCTGGGTGTGTTGGCTAGCTATAACTTGACGGTTCGAGAGCTAAAGTTATACTTCAGCAAACTTCAAGGAGAAAAAGGGAGATGGGTAAAAGAAAACATAAAACTGAAACCATTTTTATAGTGTTGTTTGTGTTTTTCCTAATGTTCCCAAGTTAAAAGACTGTTTGATAACCTTAAAATATATATTTTTTAAATGTACCAGGAAATAAAGGATGCCTGCTGCTATTATATCAACGAATATTTTTTTACTTACAAGCAGTTAAAATACAGAGAGTAGAACAATGATGAAATTAAGTTTATATGCTGGATATATTGACTGGATTGGTCTTTTTGAACACCTGGGAATAATATAGCAGTTCTAAGCATGTGTTTTCATGCACATGTTTTTGTTTTTGTAGTTCTACTTATATGAAGTTGAAGGAAAAAGAACTAAAATTGTTTTATAAATACAGAAGAGAAAAAAAAAAAAATAGAAATTGTGTACATATACACATCAATATGTTCCTATTTTCACATTGTTTATCTTTACCTGAAGACTAAGAAGTTTTATCTAGTTAGGAAAGTGAGAATTTGTAGCAAAAATTGAAATGAAGGAAATAAGCACTCACTGTGAAAAGTCGTATTGAATGTTTTCTCCTGTTCTGTGTGAACTAAAAAGAAGAGCGTCCCCTCTGAGAGCCTTCTTCCCTAAAGTAAGATTGTTTTGTTGTAGAGGCTACCAGATATGTTTTCTTTAACCACAAAATTGTTGTTTTGCTGGAATTGGGAACTGTTTTAACAATTTTTTACCTGCTTGGACTTTTAATTCCACTCCTGTTATCTCAAAATACCCTGCATAGTGTAGGCAAAAGGCAGCTCAGTGTCTTTGTTGCCTTCACATAATTAAAATATATTCCGTATAAAAGCCTGTATGCACAAATAACAGCACATTTTAAAAGGACCTCTTGATATAACTTGTTCACATAAAAATACTCTATATAGGATTTAAATTAATAATTGAACATACAGAGTATATTTAACCATAGCTGAATTAAAGTTGTCTTTGTAACATTAACTTTTTCATTTCCTGGCTCTCTGCTATTTGCATTTAATTTCCCTTTCTTTATTAAAGACTAAATATAGAGGAATGGAAAAGGAAAAATGCCACAGTTGCATTGCTATGGAGTTGCACAACTCCATAAATCTTAAAATCAGCAGTGCTGTAAAGATGCAAAGTGTCTGGCTACAACACAAATTACCTAGTTGAATTCTACCATGATGAAGACATCTGAACAGATCTCAATGTTTCCTCCTCAATTTTTTAATTCAGATTTATGAAACAGTTTATCTGACTATAATTTTGGTACATCTGAAATACTTGTAATGGATCATGCAATGCTTCATTTTCAGAGTGGCTGTTTATAAGAAGGGAAAAAGGGCACTTTCAGAAAAAGATCAGAGAAGTAAAATTGTAGTTTGAAAATAGATCTACTGGAAAGCTATGGACTGGTAAAAGAAGACACACGAAAGTATTCTGTCACTATGACCAGTATTTGCTAGATTTCTGTTGTGAGCTCATAAACTCGAGTTGGAGTTTATAGTTGCTGAGTATTACAACAAAATTATTGCAGAATTAGGGTTGTGGTGGGAAAGTGTTAAGTACTCACACTGGGTGTTCAGTTTAGGTGCTTGAGACTTGAACCTTTCTCCATGGACTTATATGAAGTGATACATCTAAAGACAGTCTCTTCAATCTAGTACATGACTGTAATCCTGATGAAAATAATCCTGTCTGCTGATTTTTTCCTCTCCCTTTTGCGAGGTATTCCCCATCTTGCTTGTGCTGGCACAGGTTTTGTGCAGCCATAAGCCAAAAGAGCTCTAACTGAGAATTGCTTTGCATTTGTTTTTCCTAAACTAGTTTTCAGCTGGATCAGTTAATTTACTTCAGCTCACTGCAAATCCACACAAATGGTAATGCTGATGGGAATCAGCAGGCAGAGGTAGGACCCAGCATTCAGGGTCATTTTAGTTTATGCTGGATGACAGTGGCTATGGCCTTTAAGTCCTTAATTTATCCAGTTAATTGTATTTCAGTGCACCTGCTGTGTACTGTGTGAAGGTATCCATGACTCTGTTAACGTTGTTTATTGAAAATGCTAAGTGTTGTAGCAGAGCATTATTCAGCCATGTGCAAAGCTTTAAAAGGTGTCAAAATTAATTTTTTGTGTGTATAGTCTTTTCTTTCTTGTAGGTGTGTTTTATTTATTTACAAACATAACACTTCTTTTTGTCAGCCACCACATGCTGGGAAGTTGTTGTCTGTGTTAAAACACATGCCACAGAAATACGGACCTGATGCCTTCTTCAACTTCCCAGGAAAAAGTGCTGCTGTATGTAGATATTTTAAGTCCTTTGATCATTTGTTGTTCTGTTACTACCACTGGCTGTTTTTCCTCCTGTTCTTCTTTTAGCTCATCTGTCATTGTTATAGAGGTAGTCTCAGAATTTTTTTCTGCCTGACACCTACATCATACCGAACTAAATCATGCTTATATGTGCATTATCACTATGGAAGGCCAAATAGTATTACATAAAGAATGGATATAAATGAGGTCTTCCCCCCCGCCTCAAGTAGTTTAGTTAAATCTTGTTGGAAGGAGAATCTGGAGAATCTGCCTGTTTATTGCTCTGAGTTTCTGTGGGAATGGTGCTTGCGTTAGTGTTCAGTATGAGTGGGGAATGCCTTACATCTAGAAATCTTTGCTGGTGAAACCACAGAAAGTGTGGCCATACTTGTGCCATTTGTTATTTTTCTAGCAATCGGATAATGTGGATAATGAGTTGTGCATAATTTCTCTGAGAAAATGTGGATCCTATAAGTTGAATACTATACTGAAAGAGGGTTAGATTTAACAATGGTTAGTTTGTATCATAATTGTTCAGATGACTTTTATTCGTTTTGAACTTTTGTGCTGTTCACTTGAAAAAGAATTTGAAACTAGGTAGTTGGAAAATGCTGGGCAGCCCGTTTTCTGTAAGAAGTATCAATGCTTTTGCTCCTAAAATTGTGGGATGAAATAGTATGTTCACAATTCCATGCTTAATTGTGAATAAAATTTATCAGATGACTGTTTCCAGTGTTCTTCACACAACCTGTTACCTTTCTGATTTGGTGGCTTGAGATTAAACTTCACCAACTTGATGATGTAATGTCTTTTTTGGAATGAAAATTTTTGAAACTAAAAAATATAGACTACTAGAAGAGTGCTGCTACAGTTACACATTTCACATACAATGGAACTTGGCAATAGACATGTTTCTGTTCATTTTGGATGTTAATGTACTGTTCTTGCAGTTCTGGTAGTTGCGCTGAATGCTTGAAATGTATTGGGGTGCTTCAATAACTTCAGTGCCAATATTCTCATTTATTATTAACTCAAGAAGCCTCAGAAATTAAGTATTTAATATAATACTGCGATATCCATTGTGATTTAAACCAAATGATAGTGCTGCCAGTTCCCAGAAGTTGGGCTCGAAGACATGCAGTTTGATTAGTTAGCTGGTATATAGAGAAGGATTTATAGCATTTTGTTTGGTTAGGGATAGCCGAGTGGAGCATGGGAGTCTGGTGACACTCAAGTTCTTTGATGTTTTTTTTTTTTTGTTCATTGGTATTGATCATCTGGACAGCATCTTTGATCAGAGGTTGTGGCAGTCTTAGCTGAAGTGTGCATTGCAAGTCTGTGCAGCAAAACAGTGTAAAGTTGATAGTAACGTTAAAACAAACAAAAAATATGCAACAAACCCTAACTGTTTGAAACAGAGGACCCAGCTGCACAGTTTATAATTTAGGAGCTTAGGAGCTTTTAAGCTATTGTTAATACAGTGTTTGATATCAGAATTTTGGCTGGGGATTGTATTGCCTTTCTTTTAAGGAAGTTTATAGGACTGTCATACTCTAACTGGAAGGCTACCTAGATGTGAATTTCAAGAATGTAAAGAATCTGTTAAGTGAAGCATATATGCTTCTCTTTTTCTGTGGCCAACTTCTTTTCATAATCAATTATTTTCCTGACTGCCAACACGATGTGAAAATAGATTTATAAATCTGATTATTCTGTTAGGCTACCACAAAACCAAATTTTCTTGAATTTACATTTTGAGGAGTTTTTATGTTGTAATGATTCTACTAAAGCATTTAAATTTTGAAGCATGGGTTACTATTAATAATCTTATTTGAGATATAAAGACCAGTTTTCAGATATTTAGAATAAAATATTTAACAATGGAATACAAAAAATGGTGTACAAAAAAAGCACAGAGGTTAGGCCATATTTTTTTGGTTAGAGAGAGAATTACATGTTGGTAGTGTACACATCTGTAGCATGTATCTTAAGCTGTATACTCTTAGTATTGTGATGTTGATCTTTCTACATGAATAACTTTACTTTCTTTAGGCTATTGCCTTACCTCCTATAGCCAAGTGGCCCTACCAGAATGGATTTACTTTTCACACTTGGCTGAGAATGGATCCTGTAAATAATATCAATGTGGATAAGGATAAGCCTTACCTATATTGGTGCGTATTAACATGAAACCATATTTCTTATATCCAATTATTATTATTTGTTCAATGATTTCTGTTTCCATCTATGTGCAATGCTGACTTTGTTCTAATTTGTTAGTTTTCGAACGAACAAAGGACTTGGCTATTCTGCTCACTTCGTTGGAGGCTGCTTGATTGTAACATCCATAAAATCAAAGGGAAAAGGTTTTCAGCACTGTGTAAAATTTGATTTCAAGCCACAGAAGGTGAGTAAAAAAAAAATAGTAAAATCTTTCAAACAGGTTTCATTAATTACAGAAATGTGCATATGTTTACACATTTGTACATAACTAGGAGTTAACTGGGTACATTTGTAACTGGGTATAATATTTGTACAAGACGTCTCTAAAAATGTATCCGAGAGGGAATGGCGTTTATAATTTATTAGGTCCATCCATCTGCAGAAGAATATTTACACTGGAATGAGCAAAACAAATTTTTGTTCTAAATTCGTATTTCTGCTAAATTTTATTTACGATATGTATAGGAAAAAAACTAGAAAATGCAGTTTACCAGAGGTTTTATGAATTTGTGAAACTTGAGATTTCTCTGAGAACTTAGTTCTCTCTCTTTCCTTCTGTGTTTATACTGTGTTTCCTCCCATCTCCAGCCTTCCTCTTTTCCTTTTCCTAAACTGTTTTGCTAAGGCTTGCCTTTAGATCATTAGTTGGTACGCAGTGTGGACAAATGCAGTGTTATTTTAGAAAGCATGTTTACTAACCCACATGTAATTTTCCTTATAAAACCAGGGCAATTACTAGGAGTTTACTCTTCTTACAGCTTGGAGAACAACAGATTCATTGAATGAATCTGTTATATTTCAGGTTCATTGAAATTGTCCAGAAAAGATTCCCCTTGCATCTAAGGCTTTATTCTATGTATCTTTATAATGTAAGAATTAAAATATGAGTAGATCCTATTGTTAATGTTCAAGACCTACTTGCCTATTAAGCAGTATTATGTTGTGTTGAAAATGTTTTCCATTTCAATTAGAAATTCTGCTAATGTTTCTGGAGCAACTGGTGTAAACATTTTGTGGGAGAACAGGCCTTCTCCAGGCCTCCTCAGGAATTTCTTATCAGTAATCCCTTGCTGTAAATATGGATTCTGTTTGTGACAATTTGACATGCACAGCCTTTCAAAGTCTTTAAAGTCTGGAGCCATCCTAGTTGGAATGACAACATTTGCAGTAGTCCATCATTCTAAGTATAACCCAGCTTAGAACTTATTTACATAGCGGTTTCAGTATAAATGTGTTTCCACATTGTCATGATTTTTGTTTTGAGTATTATGCCATAAATATCTTTTAAGCTTCTGTGTCTACTTCTTGTGGAAAAATAGGAGATTATCCTTTGATATAGCTATGCAGGAAAAGTCACCACTGATGTCATCTTTTCTACTTAAAATAAAACTTTCAATCTTAATTTAATTCAGAGAAACAGTTGAATTTGTCTAGTGTGCCCCACTTCAATGATTATCAAGCTACATTGTGTCTGTGGAATTTTATCAATTTTTTTCTTATTGTTTAGTGGTATATGGTTACTATTGTGCACATCTATAACCGCTGGAAGAATAGTGAACTTCGATGTTATGTGAATGGGGAATTGGCATCTTATGGAGAAATAACGTGGCTGGTCAACACCAATGATGTAAGTAATCTTTGTATACTAATATCTGTAGTTGATCATCTTGATGGATTAAATAGTTATCCTTTGCTATTTTATTACTTTTTTTTTTTTTTTAAATAAACCTCCCCTATTTTATGCATTTTTGCATAAATGGCAAAATGTTGAAATAAAATTAGTAATAACTCTCTGTTAGGGGAGTAGATTCTGCTTACACATCTAAAAACTTAACATTTGTTTCTGCTAAGACGTCAAAAGATTTTTTTTTAATGTAAAAATACTATTCTTCTTTGATAATATGTATATTATTTGCATAATTTACTTGTGTAGCTTAATTTAAACCCTGTTTCCTTTTCAGACATTCGACAAATGTTTCCTGGGTTCTTCAGAAACAGCAGATGCCAATCGAGTGTTTTGTGGGCAAATGACATCTGTTTACCTTTTTAGTGAGGCTCTCAATGCTGCTCAGATCTTCGCCATTTATCAGCTTGGTCTGGGATATAAGGTAGCATGGAACTGACTATAAAGCTTCCAAAATTTAATTCTAATACTGTTCTTTATGGTGGATTTTAAGAATGTTGTGACACCTCTACGTGCCTCTGAAAAAATTATTACCATATAATCTTTTTATTAAACTGTTCCATGTTTTTTCTATAAGCCTATGCATCTTCTTGCAAACTACAAGTAAACGTTAATTCAGTTATTTAATTTGTTATTAAAAAACAAAATTGGGTTCTTGTTTACATCTCAAAATTTCTGTGTTGGTGGTTGGAGAACAACACTGTCTCCTCTGGCTAGGTTAACTTTTTCATTGAGGCTGAAAACTTTAGATCTGGTATTGTGTATTTGTTTAGGAAAGTAGCTTTGTAGCTGATTTTGCTAGTCAGTTTTTCTTAATGTGTGAAGTTAGTGCTGAAGATTAGTTTTGCTGCAGTGATTTATTATTTGTTTTGTCATAGCCCTGAGGGACACTAATTGAAGGCTGTTATTCCCTAGCAGCTGTACAAACATACGCTGAAAAAGATGGTTGCTGTTCTATCTGTTCCTCAATTATTAATTCCTTCTGAGTGAACATTGTTGACTGCCATTCTGTTTCCTAGCTAATGTCTTTCTTTTACGTTATCCACCATTTTGGCAATGTCACTCTTCAGAGGTCAAAAAAGAAATTGTACCATTCTAATTCTGTAAAATTGATATTGAATCAGTGTTGTTATGAGACTCCTTTCTGAAAGCATGCTGGATTTAAGAAACAATGTCATTTTCTGTTAATAATTATGTTCAGAACTGTGTTCTCAATGTATATAATCTAATTTTTTTTCTTTTTTTCTTCCTCAACCCTACTTGCCAATCCAGGGAACATTTAAATTCAAGGCAGAAAGTGATCTCTTCCTTGATGAACATCACAAGTTGTTGCTGTATGATGGCAAACTATCCAGTGCTATTGCTTTTATGTACAATCCAAGGGCTACAGATGCACAGCTCTGCCTAGAGTCATCCCCTAAGGATAACCCTTCTATTTTTGTTCATTCACCACATGCCCTCATGCTGCAGGTATATCAACATGTTCGTAGATTTGGAGGATACAAATGATTTCTGTGTGAAAACCTGAAAATCGAGTTTTGCAGGGATTTGGACGAGATGGGGATTTACTGATAGGTTTTTTTTTTTTTTTTTCTCTGGGTCATCTCCTCTGTCGCTTTCCCCTGGCAGTTCTTAACACAGCTGAGCACTTTACTAGCTCTGTCTCCAAAGCTGATGTGGGGGGTGAGGAGGCATTCTTGGTTCTTGAAATTAGCAAGCCTGTGCATACTGTCAGGCCACCAGACTTTTTTCTGTGACCACTATCTGAACTGGACATCCCTCTTAGCTGCAGTCAGGAGAACAAACATGAGCAGGCAGCTTCTCTGTTCCTCTCGCTGCTATTTCATAATTCTACTTCTGTTTGTAATGTCATGTGTATAGTCAGAGGGACACCTCATTGGTGTGTGGACATTGTATCCGCTTCTTGAATTAATGTGGATGCACATAAGTCCTAAGAAAAGATTTCTTGTGTCAAGGTTACAACCTAAAAAATGTCAGTATTACTAAGAAATTGTGTTAACTTGTCAGAAACATTCTTCTTCCTAATTTCTGACATACTTTCACTCCCCTGCAGATATTACCTGTATCCAGTCCTTTGCCCTGTTGATATGATACCATTTTCTTCCCTATGTTTTGAATGCCTTAGTCTTTTAATTTGCTAGAAGCTTTTTCTAGAGTTTCTGTATTATTAAAGACTTTTTTAAGAGTTTGGAAGTCACCTCCTGTATATTCTTCTGAGGATCTACGCTGTAGATTGTCTCTAAAGCAGTAGGTCAGCCAGACTGGACATTCAGGGTGGTTGTAGCAGTCAGTTAGTACATCTTGCTGTTTTCTTTTTATTTGGTAAGAGAACAGTTTTTATATTGAAGAAATTTCAGACTATTGATAACAAACTTTTTTTAACAGTTTCTGAAAGAGATCTCAATATTTTTTAATTTCTTCTTTGTCAGGATGTAAAAGCGGTCTTAACACATTCTATCCAAAGTGCCCTGCACTCTATTGGAGGAGTGCAGGTACTTTTCCCTCTCTTCGCACAGTTGGACTATAGGCAATATTCGTCAGACCACATAGACACAACTGTTTGGTGAGTGCATGTAATTACTGTGTTCTGTTCTTTGTTCTTTTTTATGTAAAGGAAATTACCTTTTGCTTTATTAAGTGGCATTGTAGTTGAAATTCACTTGTGGAACAAGTTATGTCTAAAACCAAAAAGATAGCATTGTTGCAGGCAGGACCTTATAGTGAAGTATATTTATTTTGTACCGAATTTTCTATGACAGTTCACACAGAATCAAAAGGGACACATTTTTTACTTCACAATTTTTTTGTGCAGCAGAATTATGGACAACTCTTTTTGGGCTTATTCCTGTCACAGACAAAATCCATTGGGGAAGGCTTCTAGAGAAAGTCCAGGAAGGATGAAATTTTCAGTCGTAGAAAGTTATTCCTTGAATTTTTCGTTTTGTTTTGTTTTTATCTTCAGACATTATGGAAGATAGAGCTTCAAAGCAGAACAGAAGAATGAAAACGCGATCTGTTTTCAGCTCACTTGTTAGCATTCTTGAAATAGTATTTTGATATTTGAAGTAAAACCTAAAACAGTCTAAAGCTGTGATACTTTTTTCCTTTACTACTCATTATTACTGCCGAGCTGTAAGAGTGTTGGAATCTTTTGGCATTTCCTCTGGTTTCAACTCTGTTTCCACTCAGTCCAACTTCTGAACAGGCACAGAAGCTGGTGTTACCTCCTCAGAGTAGTATTAATAGCAGAGGGATTGCTTTTTAGAATTATGGTGTATTTGCTCTGTTTCGTTGCAATTGTAGCTTCATGACTATTGCAAGATGATCTACATCCGTACTGTTGCAAAGAGGGAGTGGTCACAGTGTTCCTTCAGCCAATTTGTGCATCTCAAAACCTCTCTTGAGATGGCTCAGAGTTGTGCACCTATGGGATGAGTCAAGGATTTGTTTCAGTTGCAAAGTAACCCACCGAGAGAGTTTTTCAGCTGTCTAATCTTGATGCAGGGGCATGAACATTCCTTCTGGCAGCAGCATGGAGTTGTATTAGCTCAAACAAATAGTAAAGGTGTGTCTAGAGAAATATTTCCAAAATCTGCTCATCTGAAAGCAAAGCAGTAGCAAGTGGAGTAGCATTTGTCTCTGATCTTGCAGAATTTTGTATGTGAAACATGAAGCAGAGAGAACCACACACTTAACTGTTGCCTTTCTGCAAGAATGTATTTTTAGAAGAATTTTGCTGTTGCATGGTTATCTCAGAGTCCAAAATTTCAAGTTAGAAATGCATTAATTACAAGCAAGAAATTAGAGCTTTCTAATGTTTTTGTTTTTGAAATTCTGATCTAAGCATTTATTTAACGCATTAATTGTATTTCTGGGCTGTGTGTTGGAGGTGTTAATTTGAAAATACCTTCTGTCTCATTGTGGTAATCCTTTAAAACACTTTACTGAAATATTATGTTTTTCAGTTCTACTTTATTGGCTTTTATCATGGAGTTGTTGAAGAACTCCATTGCTATGCAAGAACAGATGCTTTCCTGTAAGGGCTTCCTTGTGATAGGATATAGTCTGGAAAAGGTAAAGCAAAACTTTATTGATGTCTTATATTAATGTTGTGTTTTTTGGGGAGAAAATACTTTTTTCAATAAATAAATAATTATATATTAAATAAAGAATAAATAATCTTCCTAGACTGTTGCAGGGTTCTTGCTTAAGCAGACTTTCTTTTACAGTCTTCCAAAGCCCATGTTACCCGAGCTGTACTAGAGCTATGCCTTGCCTTTTCAAAATACCTGAGCAACTTACACAATGGGGTTCCCTTGCTGAAACAGCTGTGTGATCATGTTCTCCTTAATCCTGCAATATGGATTCATATCCCAGCACAGGTAAAGTTGTTTATTCTTATGAATAAGGCACCTTATGGTGTATCTATTTGGAAGCTGTGAAACTAAACCTGTCCTGCCACAGTTAAAGGTCCTGGCTCCCAGCAGAAATCATATAGGAACTGTTTCCAGACTCTGCATATAGTGGTCAAGTGTTGCAGACTCCCAAAGTATTCAGGAAGTTTGGAAACCTGCAGCATTCAGCAGAGCAGAGTGTGGTGACTTCTGGAGTTCCTGACCCAGTCAGTGTTTGGATAGATCAGTTGGCAAACACCAGCAATTTTTTAAGACAAATCATCCTGGGTGTCCAATTTGAAGTCTTCTTTTAAATTAATGTTCTCCCTGCAGAGTACTTTTGTTTTGGTGAATCTGTGTTCTCTGAGAGTGAACTGCTTGGATGGAAGCTTTCTGGCTGGTTCTACTTAAAATCTTTTTACCAGAATTTTTTTTTATCCCGTCCATGAGAGTTTGTTACGCATTTCAAAAACTGAGAAAGCACTAACAATGCTACTGTTGAAGTTATGGTAAAACATTTGTTTGCTACAGCTAAAGTAAATTATTAAAGAATTATTTAAGTCATTATTTCTCAGCAGGAAAAGAGAAATACATTTATTTTAGGCTTAAATATTTGTATATGCACTTTTCCACAATAACGGGATACTTCCTGTGTGAAATCTGTACTTCTGACAAATGTTGGTGTCCTAGTAACAAGTAGCTTTGACTGAATGAAATAAAAAATTAATGAAGAAAAATCTTTAACCTGTTTTTGTTTGACTTGATTTGTCTGATTAGCAAAGTTTTGATACTCTCAGCATTTTCCCAGTGTATCAATTGTTTTCCACATAACATCATGCAAGGAGAAAACACTTGTCCACAGGATGGCAGCCTTGTTGCCCATTAAGATCATGTGGAACCCTCTGCTTTTTGATGTCATTTTTAGAACACTTGTCGGCCTTTCAACACATTCTGGATATAGTGGACGTGAGAATAATTAACAAAAAACCTTGTGCAGGTTGTTGCTTCTCCAGGAAGCAATTGTAGGAGCACTCATGGCTTGGAATTTATTAGTATATTTAGTCTCTTTCTCTCATTTTAAGAGTAGATCTTTAAAAGGTGTATTTTGATGTAGTACAGCATTTTCAGTCATTTGTTTTAGGGAGGACTTAAAGCCCTCAAATTTTTTTTTTAAGGAATTTTGCTTTGGTTTTTAAACAGATCATTTAGAAGTTTTACGTTAACCCTTTGTCAAACTTCATAAAAGCATGAAACGTGGTTTTGCAAAACAGTCATTCACTTCAGGTTCTGAACTAATATCAAGATTCAACACTGTGGCATAAATATTACAGATAGTTTACAAAAGAAGTATTTTATTTCCTCTCAGTAAATAATTGTACTGGACATTTCATTTGTCTTTTTTTCATTTTGCTCTACAAAATATAACATTTTGTTAGTAGTAAATTTCTGGCAGCTAAATATAACTTGATATTCTAACTGCAGACATATGAAACAATTTCTAAGTTCACCTGTGAAGGAGGATAGAAGTATACATATTTTCTCTCAGTACGCGAGCAGCAACATGCCCTTGTGGCCAAGGTGGCCGATGGGATCCTGGGCTGCATTAGGCAGAGTGTAGCCAGCAGGTCGAGGGAGGTAATCTTGCCCCTCTACTCAACACTGGTGAGACATCTGGGCTGCTTCATCCAGCTCTGAGCTCCCCCCAGTATAAGGGAGACGTGGACATACTGGAGCAGGTCCAGCAATGGGCCGAGAAGATTAAGGCACTGGAGCTCCTGACATATGAGCAAGGGCTGAGAGAGCTCGGGCTGTTCAGCCTGGGGTAAGAGAAGGCTCAGGCAGGATCATCTTGTTGTGTGCAAATACCAAATGGGGGAGGAAAAGGAAGACAGATCCAGATTCTTCTTTATGGTGCCCAGTGAAAAGGAAGAGAGGCAATGGGTACAAATTGAAATACAAGAAATTCCATGTAAATTTAAGAAAAAAACTTCTTTACTGTGAGGGTGAGCAAACAGTGGAGCAAGCTGCCCAGAGAGGTTGTGGAGTGTCCATCCTTGCATGTTCTCAAACCCAGCTGGGCACAGTCCTGAGAAATCTGGTGTAGTTGACTCTGTTCTGACTCTGATGATCTCCAGAGGTGCCTTCCAACCTCAGCTATATGTGATTGTGTGAATATCATGCTTCCATGTTCTTATAAGCATGGGCCATCTTTAAAACAAACAAACAAAACACATCAAAAAAACCCCACAACAGTCTATAGTTTTAGAAATAAAATGTTTTTTCGTCAGATTGCAAGAGCTTTAAGAGCTTTATGGCTATGCTGAGAAAATCTATTCCTTTAAGAAATTTTAATAGATGAAATTTAAGAATGCAGTTGTCTGATATGCTGTAATTTTACTGTAATGATTTTCAGTCTCCTAATTGGGTGTTGTAGGTTCAGCTGATCCTGTACACTTACCTGTCTACTGAGTTCATTGGCACTGTTAACATCTATGGTGCAATCCGGCGGGTTGGGACCGTTCTTTTGGTCATGCATACCCTAAAGTATTATTACTGGGTAGTGAATCCTCAGGATCGCAGTGGTATAACTCCCAAAGGCGTAGGTATGTATTAATT
Source organism: Anseranas semipalmata (assembly GCA_013399115.1). Taxonomy (NCBI): domain Eukaryota; kingdom Metazoa; phylum Chordata; class Aves; order Anseriformes; family Anseranatidae; genus Anseranas; species Anseranas semipalmata. Next base: position 901,888 of record VXAA01006535.1, on the reverse strand, counting down.
TCTACTCTCACAAGCTGATGTTTGTTTTAAGCAGTGCTGTATGCAATGTATAGAACAAAACTCTAAATGTTGTAGAAATCTTATTTTAATGAAATGGGTTCACTGGAACAGTTCAGGCAGTGTACTTTTTTCCATAGGATATTCTTGAAAGCTCTTCTTCAAAAGTTTTCATTAGTTTCTTAAAAAAATAATATCCTCTGTGACCAAAAACCTATGTGAAATAATACTGGGTAGAAATGATTAGAGAAATGGTAGAGTTTTGGAAGGGTAGACCTGTGCCTGGCTGCAAAGAATGCTTTGTAGTATTTAGCATGCTATAGGTAGCAAAGTTTGCTTTTTTTTTTTTTTTTAACGAAGACATGAATTTACTTAATTAGTTTCTGAACTGATTTATTGGGCCTGAGGAAAGTATATGTGTAGGATAATCTTATTTAAATTAATGGCTGATTTTCACTGGACTGGTCTATATCGAAAATAACTGCTCTTAAACCAAATATGCCTGTGGGCTTATCCTGTATAGGATACATAGGCTTGTATAATCTCTTGCATTTGCTAGTTGATTTGCTTTTCCCTGATGAGTAAGGTCTTAAAGTGAACCTATGAGCAAATGTAAAAACTATTCCTAGGAATGTATTTGCAACTGTTCATTTGCTTTCTGTATGAAAGCTTTTACTTGGCTTTGACATTTGGTTGCACCTGTTGTTTTAACCCTGCCTCTCCTGGGAACTGCTCAGCATTTGAGTATTTAAAACGTTTTAGTGGAGGTCTGCTTTGCACAGAAATGGCAGAAGCAAGTCCTTTTGGCTTGGAGTTAACAAATAAAGTCTTTGGCTTCCAAGGTAATCTTAGCATTGTGTCCTCTTCACACAGTGAATGCCTTTTATTTTTCTGTATATGAAAATGCATACTATGCTAATAACCACTGTTAATTTGCATTTCATGTATCTACTTTTCTTTTGTAGATGGGCCACGGCCTACTCAAAAAGAGATTTTATCTTTGCGAGCATTCTTGCTGATGTTCATTAAACAGCTAGTGATGAAGGTAGGATATCCAAATTTCCTTTCACAAGGAAATCCACTTTAATATAGCATTTTTTTCTAAGCATGTTGAATTTTGTAAACAAATAAGTAAATAGAAATACCACATAAGGTGCATCTTTTTGTTGTGGCTCTTGCTGCAGACAGCAGTGCTGAAGATGCGTTTTTCTCCTGTTTAAGCTGTTTTTATCAAAAGTGGAGCTGTTACATCATTACCTTAGAAATGTCTACAGCTAAGGAAACAAAATATGGAATCAAAGTACAGCAGTCCTTGTATTTGATAAGAACAGTACCACCTGCATCCGAAGTGCTTAAAGAGTAAACAGCAGTATTTGACGTTATATGCTGTGGGCCAGTGGGACAGAGGATAAGAAAGACTCTACCAATAAGTTTCACAACCATTTGTTAGATGCTAGAGGAATATTGAAATTCAGCAGTTCTGCTGCTTATAGACTCTTCTTAACCGTTTCCTACTGTAAGTTTAAATTATGGTTTAAATTTCTGTGAAATTGAAAGCAACTGAAGATAGGATTCTATAGTGGATAGTAAGAAGCAAAGTTGGCTATAGGCCTAGCTAACAGGCTTATAATTAAACATCCAGGTCTACTTGGGATCCTCTTTGCCACCTTAATTTAATACTTATGGGAAGCTCTCAGTTCATATTGTATATATCAATTAACATGTGGTGTTATGTGTTACTTTAGCAATTTGTTGTGCTATATTACTATCGAGCCTATTTTTATGCCTGTATTGGAGTCTTCTTAATGCCCTTTTTTTTTTTTTTTTTAAAAATGTTCAGTGGGTCCTTTCTGGGCAGAGAAAAAGCTATCTTCTATCTATGAAGCTATTATAGTACCAAATGAAAGCGAATTTGCCTTGTGAGACTTGCACTGTATATAATAATGGCTTGTAATGATGCTCTTTTGGGAACGATTTTTTTGTACTTGAAAGATGATAGTTAAAACTTGATTGTTTTTAAAGGACTATGGAATAAAAGAAGAAGAATTGCAGGCAATCCTCAATTATCTACTCACTATTCATGAGGTAATTTTTAAATGTTTGTTTTTCTAGGCAATACTTTCGCAGTTTGTGACCACTAAAGTACTTGTATTTTCAAGTATTACCGTCTTTATGCCACAAGATGGCTCTGTAGAGGAAGTAGCAAATACTGTCTAACTATTGTAGTGTGCTGAACTGCCAATATTCTTGCTGTGATTTAAACACTATGTTCAATGTTAAATTGAAGTTCATTAAGCCAGTAAGTCAAAATGGTTTCCTATGTTGTTCTGCAAACTGATTTGCCAAGCAGAAAAACAGATGGTGAGACTGACTTAAAAAAAAAAAAAAAAAAAAAAAT